>OZ007578.1:47844120-48341620 GCA_963931925.1 Onchidella celtica
TTATTGCATGTGTTATATTTACTGCTGATGTATTACATATTCATATAAGTATGTAAGATGTGTATATGTGTCCTTCATATTACCATAGGTGGAAATGTATTTCATTGTGGGATAATAATGTGATTCTTATTTGCTAAACAAAGTAGAAACAAAGTTATTGCATGTGTTATACTTACTGCTGATGTACTATATATTCATATAAGTATGTAAGATGTGTATATGTGTCCTTCATATTACCATAGGTGAAAATGTATTTCATTGTGGAATAATAATGTGATTCTTATTTTCTAAACAAAGTAGAATAACAATTAACCCAGTGACTTGTGCACATAATTATAATTCTAACTTTGCTTAAACAAGGTACTGTATTAATAACACAATTATCTGATTTTTTTGTTTTTTTGTTGTTTTAGTCATTTGCCACACACATGAACTGGACATGGGGTATTAAATCAATCATAGTATTTTGTTTCATTGGTGTTAACCAGTGTTTTAAGATGGTGTTCCTGAAATATGATGCTGATTTTGCCAAATCTGTCGTTGATGGAAACTGGAGGACTTAAATTATCCGGATTCTGTAATGACTGACAAATCGGGGATAGGGGTGAGGGTGAGGGTGGGGGTGGGGGTGGGGGTGTATGGCTTTGCTCAACGTAGACAAGAAAGTAAAAAGCACTTCTCTCTTAAAAATATACTGCGTAGAGGGACACAGCGAATTTCTTTATCAATAGATATTAGAAAGTTTGAAATCCCATCCTTACCAATAATAAACATATTTTTAAATAACAGTAGAACATGAAAACACGGCAAGCACGGACTCTCCAAGTAACTAAGCAACATTTTATGCAATACTAAAAAGTTTAGATTTCTACTCTCAGAAACCCCAAAACTCGTTCTGTTCAGAAATATTCAGAATGGGTACAAATACCATACTTCCTCCCTCATTCCCTTTTTTGACTTTTGACAAAGACATATATACACGTACACACTAACACACATTCTCTTTATCTATCTCTGTGTCTCCCTCCTTCTCTCTCTCTCTCTCTCTCACACACACACACACTCTCTCTCTCTCTTTGTCTCTGTCTCTCCCCCCTTCTCTCTGTCGCGCACACACACACATACACACACACGAGAGAGACGGTATGTAGAAGAGAGATAAAAAGGGAGAGAAGAGAGAGATGGAGAGTGAGAGAGAAAGAGGGAAAGAAAATGAGAGAGAGAGAAATAATAATATAATAATGAGAGAGGGGCAAGAGAGAGAAAAGAAGAGATATAGAGGCAAAGAGAAAGAAAGAGAAAGAGAGAAAAGAGAAAGAAAGAGAGAGAGAGAGAGAGAGAAGAGATTGAGAGAGAGAGAGAGAGAGTTGCAGATAAATGGTTTGATCACGTAAAAACCTAAAAAATACTGCAATGTTAACGCGATAACGTGTGTTAAACATTGCATGTATGTCTTGGCTGACGAAATAGTTATTGCTGACCAACTCAATATTTAATATTCATTCCAGTTTTCAATTGTATCAAACTGTATCACATCTCATCACCCAGTCAAGTCAGCAACAGAGCCCACCATTATCATAGTAACATCTCAACAACACCTTCATAATCATGTGTGTACTTTTGTGTTAAAAAGGGGGAGCGGGGTGAACATAACTGTAAAATTTGCGGTTTACATTACATGTTGTAAATACAAGTTAACGTCACAGATTTCATCTTCTGAAAATAAACACACTGATAGTCAAGACAAAAAAAAAAAAAAAACGAAAGAAAGAAAACTCAGAAATGACCCTTACCCAGACCAAATCTACATGGCCTGAAATTAACGCAAGGCAAAGTATCTGACACACTAGCTTTCCTTTATTTACGTCAGCAAGTTGACCTTAACATATAGTTCTTGTCTTCACTGCACCATACTAGGGGCCATTTTCATCAGACTTTACATCAGCAAAGGCATAAAGGTGGAGGGATAATAGCTAAACAATAATAGTTTATCAAGTCTCAAGCTCTTTTGACCTAACACCAAAGAAAGCCAGAGAACCACTTCACTATGATAAACTGTGTTGAGGCTCGGGATTTCCGCTGATGGAAGTGTAGGAAGTTAGGGAGCGAATTCCAAGTATTGCATAATGCAAGTATTGTAACATTACAATGCAGTAACTAATGTTATTTTTCTTACTCCACACAATAATTTCTGCCAACGTTTCACCCTATCCCCCTTGCTTGGCTCCACTAACCGGTATTGCCCTTCAACAACGCGAAGTCTGTAAAATCGAATCTGCATTGTGTTTGTGACAGAAATAGAATCTTGAACATGAAAGTTAAGAGTAGGTTTTTAAAAGGTCGAGACACACTGATTTATGGTATGGAAACTTGTTAGATCAGAATAAGTCTCTCACTTTCTCTCTTCAAGCACGAACTGGTCTGAGATACCAGCTGTCCTTCATGATGATAGATCGCTGAATCAAAGATTTTATGTAATTTTGTGATATGTGAGCAGATTGGGGATTGGGGGTTTGGGGGTGGGAAGAGATTGGGGGAGGGGCGTTGAGGGTTGGTGTCAGTTGATTCTGAAAGAACTATCCTTGATTCAGGTTATAAACTCAGTAGTGGTCAAGTAACGAAGCGGGGGATTAGTGAGTGCTTGTGGTAGCGTCTCTTTCTGTCTTGTCGTACTTCATACTCTCTGTTTATATTGTCTTGCTTTCTGTTGGCACAACATGGCCGTTATCGTCTCGACTGATTAACTCAAGTCCACTTCTCTTTCCTACTTACCCTTGCTGAGCCTTGAACATAGAGCTCCACCTACCATTTTTTGCTGTTGCGAACTATACATACTTCAAAACAGTATGTGGTACAGTTGAAGTACTATTAGATTACATTTATGCTTGTTATCTTGTGTTATCTAGTTTAATTCGCACAAGTAAATATACACAGGCGATAATATGGCTGTCCAAATATCCATGCCCACAAACCTGTTGTATTCTTATGGGACAGATGCTTTTCTTGCGACCGCAGCAAAGGATTTGAAATAAAAGTGCAAGACAGAAAAACCCATATAGTTAGAGGCCATTCAATCTAATTATGATTGCTATTCTAGATTAATGGTGGACTTTACATTCTGAGAAACAGAATATGAAACAGCACTTGAAGTCAAAAAAATAAATAATAAAGTAAAGCATTAAGAAAATGATACTGTATTCCAGTAAATGTTGCCAGCAAAAACATGAGAATGTGTAATAACTTTTTTGTTGATACTGTGTGAACTTATTGAATGTATGGTCAATGACATAACAAACAGCGTAAAATATAGTTGGAATTAGAGTCTCAAGACTGCCCTATGGCTACTATACCGTTTTATAAAAGGCCGAACCAATCTAATTTCAAGGGTCTCAACGCCTGTCAAATACAATAATGGCAAAACATCGCTGGAGACCACGGTCGAGGCAAGGTGCGAGTGCACCCAATAAAATGTCGTGGTGTAAGTTAGGCGTACTGTAATAAAACAATTGTTCAAGAGAATTTCGACTCTGTCAGTTGATGGGGCGCATGAACGGAGAAATAGAACAGGGCCAGGGGAAACTGATCATCGACAATTTGCTCAGATTGCTACCTTTATTGATTCTTGTCCTTTGAAAGGGACAGTTGTTATAAATAAAATTGTAAATCAAATTTTAAACATATGAATGATTTTCTTGATTGGTGTGAACAGAAAATTTCATCTTTCTCTTTTTGGTAACTCAGATCTATCCTGTCTTTAGCGAAAAAAAAAAAATAGCTGAGAATGAGATCGATGCGAGAAAGTGAAAGAGACAGCAATATGAAAAAGTTATTCTGAATGAAAGATGGTCTGACAAAAAGCCACGAGATGAAAAAAAAAAGACTCAACAAAAGGATGTGTCACATGATAGTGTGAGTGAAAGACGGGAAGAAAGCAGGGCGAAGAAAGGAAGGATAAGTGAAAGACAAGAGTAGAACAAAAATCGTTTGTGCATATACAGACCGCCAGATCATATCCATCGTTTGTTTCCTTTTTTTTTTTATATTCCACCCCGTTTCTCTTTCCTTTCAGTGTGTGTGTGTGTGTGTGTGTGCGCGCGTGCGTGCGACAAATATTCACCCCAGAGACCCAAGGTTTGTGTGTTTTTAAATTAGTTGTGTGTTTAGCGCTATTCAAATACAACTTTTTTTTAACGAACCAACTCTCGTCTTACATCTGGCCTGTCAGTGAATCACCGCCTACAGATCTGCTGTTTGTTTTGCCATATTAGAAAAATGGCCGCTTTGCTTCACGATTGGCCTCACTTTGCGTGCCGCCATCGAAAGGGTGTGCTCAGTCTAGTATTATGTAGGACATTGGTTCTGTCTCAGACTAATTACACTGACCAGGTATTAATTTTGCAAGCAATTTCTTTTTCATATAAACCATTCTAAAAACCCAGATCAGATATTTATGTTCGTGATTCCTTCACATTACTTAGATAAATAGCTCTGGCTGATTCACAACGTCACTTAACATTTAATAACCAAATATTTATTTTTCGTTTTTAAGATTTCTATCATCTAGCTTTTCCAAACTGTTTTAAAATAATATTCATAGTTATTATTACGGCGATTTTACGCTGTCCTGTCCAATGTTTTGATGCCACGTAAGGAGTTTGGCTGGTTGGCAGAGATAAGTGAGCACGAACAGAGTCATTAATCAGAAACCAATATTTTTTCAACACGTCAAAGGAATGTTATTGTTTTTCACATGGTCTGCTATATGCCTGTCTGTCCAATTTGGGACTAAAGCCCTGTTTTAAGTGGCTGACGGGCGGCCTGAGGTGTTATCTGGCTGGATGGACGCGTTGCAACCAATATAAATGAAGAGGCACACAGTAACAGTAGCCACAGATCTAGTTGATTCACGCAGCACCGCAGTTTATTCTAAAGATTTGCCTCCCTTTTTCAAAACTTGTTATCTATTCATTTGCTTTACATACAGCAAGAAGAGGAACCTCGGGTTTCAGTATGGAGAAACGCAGTCACTATAGACATTTTGGAAGAAAATGGATAATAAAAATCTGTCACGAGTGGAGTGAGTGCAATTAAGGGGATTGCTACAGAGCGGGTGTAGAGTAAGAAGGGCTCACAGTAGACAGCAAGTTGAGCGTGCTGTTGTGAGTAGTGGGGGGGGGGGGGTCTGAATGAGGCGAAAGCGAGGTATTACTATCACTGCAAGTTAGAAGGTCCTACGGATCGGACCTGTGAATAAGAGCCCATCGGGCGGACATAAAGGGAGCAGTCGAGAAGACTAGTGAGAGAGTCTTTCCAGTAATGACTGGTACGTAGAACGTTGATTGATTATTATGATTGATGTATTATATTAGATTCGTCTATTACCATGATGTGAATAAGTATATGTGAGGAATGTGGAAGTCCTTGATATTGGATATAGCAATGTGCGCCATGAGCGATAGATGAAAGTGAGTTCATGGATTTGTAGCGCGAGTGAGTAGTGTGTACTCCGATGGAGGTGTGTTACCGTAAGATGTGTGGTGAGTGAAAGGTGAACTAGTGTGTGTACGCTTCATGGATTGTAAGGAGAGGTGGAGTGAATAGAAATGGCAGGATATTATACCAATGTAATGTTATTCTTGTAGGTGTCGGGGACGGGCCGCAGAGCCACCTCGATGAGCACAGGGGATAGGCCAGCATAGGGCCGGAGGCCACACATAGGCCAGAAGTGAGGCTGTCAGTGTAGGGCAGTGGAGGTACATGAAGTCGTGGCAGGCAGGCCACGGACAGGGACGTAGATATGAGAGTGAATGAGATACTATATTGTTGCCATGTTGATAGGCTAGTGAACTGATACTATGTTGTTGCCATGTTGATGGCTATGGAAATAATAATGTGTTATTGCCCTGCTGAGGTGCGAGGGGAATGCTAAGGTGTATGACAATAGGAAGGTGATATTGAGAGACTGCGGTGCCAGTAAATTATTAATGTGCTATTAAGACCCTGAGGGGAGAGGCTGAGGCCGAAGTGCCTTTAGGAGTAACTACCGGATTGTGGATCCGAGGGAGAGTGGGTGTGAGAATAAGGCCGTTGTACGGCCGTGCATTTCAATAATATAATGTATGTAATTGCGCTATTATATGTATAATTATGTTTAATAAATGTGTGAGTCTGATGGGTTGTTCTGTTAAGTGTTAAACTTGTTTGTTCGTGATTGTTGTCCTGTCATAAGCTATTACATCTCCCAGTCTGGGATTTGTGACACTGGGGGCTCGTCCAATTTCGTAATATTTAGTTAGTAGTTAGTGGGCATTTGTTACTTTAGACTTTGTCCACGTAGTACTTATCTTGTGGTAGGAATTTGTGCTGTCTTTGTTCGTTGAATGAATGGAAATTTCATGATGATATGATTTATGTATTTTGATGAATATGTATTAATGTGTACTTAAATTTCTGCAGAGTGTGTGTGCCAGCCTGAGGAGTCAAGCGGCCAGAGCTCCGAGGAAGGGGAGAAATTGAAATCAAGGGTGAAAGTTAAGTGAAAATTTTGTACCCTGGATTGAGGGCTGTCTTTTCCTCTGTCTTTTTCCGCTGTTTTTCTGTTTTCGTTGTAATTGATTATACGGGCGGTGGCGCGGGTTTGCTGTGGTGAGCGTAGTTTGTCCTCTTCGGGAGGTGGGCTAAATTTGGAACTTCGTTCATCACAGCGAACAGTTCTATAGGGACCTGTATTTTTGTTTAGATTGTAGCGTTCTATCTTCCTCGTTGTTTTAGGAAGACGTTTCTCTTGTCCTTCTCCTCCCTATCTGTAGATACGTTCTTTTTTTTCAGACTCTGTTCTTGTTTGTACTGTGTTGTGTAATCGGCGTAGTTAGGTTGCATTCTTTTTTCCATTATATTTTCTTTTTTAGGTCTTTGTCCTAGTCGGGTTCGTTGTCCTTGACGTACTTGTGGTCCTTCTACTACATTTCTTCATTCTTGTCGTTTCTATTTTCTTTTATAATTAGTAGTGCATACATTTTATAGATATAGAATTAGTTGTGCTGTAAAGGTAAATTTCTGAATTGTATTCTGAACTGGGTATTGTTATATCTGGTGTGATCTCAGGTCTCTGGTCGTATCGTTAGTGATCATACCGACAGGTTGGTCGTCTTATAATACATACCATAACCATAAATCTGTGAAATGGCGGAACTCCAGCAATTAATAAAGTTGGGTAAGGAACTTGGCCTTGAGGGAGAAGAGCTACGCGGCTGGATCAAAGAACAACAGGCGGATTTGCGCGATGAGCGTGCTAAGGATAGAGAGCGAGAAAAAGAGGCTCAAGAGCGACAGAGAGAAGAGGAAAGAGAGGCTAAGGATAAGCAACAGGAAAGAGAGGCTAAGGATAAGGAAGAGGAAAGAGAGTTTAAGTTAAAGGAGTTAGAGGCTAAGCAACAGGAAAGAGAGGCTAAGGCTCAGGAGCAGGAGAGGGAGTTAAAGTTAAGGGAGATAGAAGCTAGGGATAACCAACAGGAGAGAGAGACGCGAATGAGAATCGCGGAGTTGGAAAGCCAAAAGAATGCGCCAACGGAAGCAGTTGAGCGGCAGGTACACAATAAGGGTGGTGTTAGGATTAAGCTCCCTACGTTCGACGACCGGAAGGACGACATAGACGCCTTCCTTTACAGGTTCGAACTGAACGCACAATTGCAATGGGGGGAAAATAAGGAATTATGGGCCACATACCTGGCATCGCTATTGCAGGGGCGAGCGTTAACCTACTTTAAAGAGCTACAGCGCGAAGACGTGCAAGATTACGATAAGCTGAAGGCTTTGCTGCTTCGCCGATTTGCGCGTACCGAGGAATATTTCCGGGAGCAGTTTAGGCGAGCACGTGCAGATACCAGGGAGGACTTTGCTGCCTTCGTCGCGAGACTAACGGAGTATTTCGCGAACTGGGTAGACTTGGCGCATGTGGGCACGGATTTCGCTAAACTGAAAGACCTAATGATCCGTGACCAGCTGTACGCGTCGTGCCACAAAGATCTGGTGGCTTTCCTGAAAGAGAACGAACCCGCGACGGTGCAGGAGGCGTCTAAGTTGGCGGAGGCATACCGTACGGCGCATCCGTCCAAACCGGTCGCCAGGGCGTACGTCCAAGATGCTGGGTACGTCGCCGTTGTCGAGGGGTCGCCGGCAGGACTTAGGGACAGGTCGCGTCAGCGTGGTGCCTATAGTGGGCAAGCCCAGGGGCAGCATAGGGGCTATCACCAATCACCGGCGTATGGATCCGGTAAGTTTGACCGAGCAGGAGGGCTAGGTCGCGGTAATGGCCGGGGGCGAGTTGTGACCTTTGCCGATGACCGACGGCATAGGGACTCTAGTTCCGGTCGCGAGGGGTCACGGGGACCCAGGCCTAGAGCAGCACAGGGAGCGGAGTGTTGGACTTGCGGACGCGTGGGTCACTTTTCACGCGAGTGTAGGGCCGCGAAGTGTTGGAACTGCGGAAGAGCAGATCACATCAGCGTGAACTGCCCTGCAGGTAGGATAGCGGCGAACGTGGACAGTAGCTCCAGTCCATGTTCCCCAAATAAATTTCATCATGCGGCTGCGTGTGTTACATCGGACAACGGAGGCGGACAGTATTCTAAGTGTCCCAGTTGTGAGAAGTTATTATCTTCCGGTGTTTTACCTTGTGGGAGAAAGATCCCCGTTATAAATTCATGTCATACAGGAGGTGGTCTTAGGGTTTATCCGGGGTTTGTTGGGGACGAACCGGTCTCGGTTTTACGAGATACGGGATCTACCGTTGTGGGAGTGCATAGAGACTGCATTCGGGATTCACAGCTTACAGGTGAGACTGTCCCGTGCATCCAATTTTCGGGGGCCATTGAGAAATTACCCATGGCAAAAATAATGATAGATACACCTTTCCTTAGCGGGGAAGTCGAAGCAGTCGTTGGTTGTTTTCCAGGCGCCCAGCTCATCATTGGGAATGTATCACGGGTAGTTTCCCCTTCCGATGAGAACGTGCAAGCATGGTCGCAATCAAAAGGTATTGACTTTTGCGCCGCGGTCGAAACACGTCGACGGGTAGCTGATATAGATAAGATTAGACCTTTGGCTACGCCAGCGGTCAACCTAGATATCACGCCAGAGCGCTTGGCGAGATTACAAAGGGAGGACCCATCATTAAACCCATGTTTTGGGGAAGCGCGAACCGAGAAAACGAGGAAATATAAAAACGGGTCATCTTCTTTTTTTGTCCAGGGGGGCATTCTGTTCCGTATGTACGTCGCGGTGGCGTCCGTTCAAAAGCAGGTCGTCGTGCCACGGTCGTTAATTGCTACAGTATTGCGTCTGGCCCATGATGTTCCATTAGCGGATCATATGGGAAGTGCTAGAACCAAGCAAAGAGTTCTGAAAAATTTTTATTGGCCGTCAGTATACAGAGATGTACGGCTATATTGTAAGACGTGCAGTGCGTGCCAAAAGACGACGCATAAGGGTCGTACACCCCAGGCTCCTCTTCAAAAGATCCCCACGGTTTCGGAACCGGTTAAAAAGGTTTCGATAGACCTTGTTGATTTAAGAGAAAGATTATCTTCAGCGCGCACTATAGCAGAAGAAGCTTCTAGTATCGCTTCGAAAAGAGCAAAAGACTATAAAGATAGAGGTTCCAAACTGAGAATTTTTAAGCCAGGAGACAAGGTCCTATTGTTGTTACCTACGGACCATAATAAGTTATTGATGACATGGAAAGGTCCTTATGTTATTGAGCAAGTTGTTTCGAAGGTATATTACGCTATCCACATTGATGGATCAAGTAAGGTTTTCCATGTTGATATGCTGCAGAGGTTTCATGAGAGACCAGAGTATCGCTATTCTCATACTAGTGTTGAAGGACATACCTAATGTCGTGTCATTCTTTGACGATATAGCATGCCATACGTCGACATGGTCTGATCATATTCAGACACTAACAGTAATTCTTCAACGATTACGTCATTTTGGGTTAACTGCTAAACCCGCAAAGATGGATTTGGCATGTCCAGAGATAATATTCTTAGGACATATTGTGGGTAGAGGTGTTCAGAGACCTGAAGGAACAAAAATTGACAAGTTAGTAGGGTTGCAAATCCCTAAAACAAAGAAACAAGTCAGAAGCTTAGTGGGAATTTTAAATTATTACAGAAAGTTCATTCCAAATTTTTCCTCCTTATCATCTTCTCTTACTGACCTTACTAAGAAGGGACAACCCGATAAGGTCCAGTGGACGTCTGAATGTCAGACATCATTTGATAATTTGGTGACAGCATTATCATCGTCACCCATTTTGATATTACCCGATTTTCGATCTAATTTTATCCTCAGAACGGATGCGTCGGACTCTGGTGTCGGCGCTTGTCTTCTACAGGAGAAGAACGAATGTCTCCATCCTGTATGTTATGTCAGTAGGAAGTTATTGCAGAGAGAAAGAAAATATTCTGTGATAGAGCGTGAGTGTCTTGCCATTGTCTGGTCCGTCCAGAAACTAGGACGTTATCTCATGGGACGAGAATTTTGTATCCAGACAGACCACAAGCCACTGACATTTTTGTCGAAGAATCGTTCGTCCAGCCCACGCTTGTCTAGATGGGCATTGGCTTTGCAGCCGTATACCTTCGTTATTCAACCAATTCCAGGAACCAGCAATCATATCGCCGACTACCTTAGTCGAGCCTAGGGGAAGATTTCAGGAGCTTATACATCGGAGGACAGGAACATTGACAGGATCTGTGTGAATGAGTCGACTTTAAAATATTGACATTATAAATATGATATGAAGAATGGTTGATAGGCTGAGTGGTTTTTTGATTCTGTATTAAGTATTGTGATTAGTTAGCTATTCATGATGTGACACATATATGCATATTGCAGGCCATACGGATCCCCATATTTTCCCCTGATTTCGGTATTTTATATACTAGGGGAACTGCTAGGACATTTTTCTAGTGTAGGTATTGCTCACGCTCACTCGTTGACAGTCATCTTGATGCGATTTGAAATTAATTGCATTAATTTTTTTGGGGTGGGGGATGATGTCACGAGTGGAGTGAGTGCAATTAAGGGGATTGCTACAGAGCGGGTGTAGAGTAAGAAGGGCTCACAGTAGACAGCAAGTTAAGCGTGCTGTTGTGAGTAGTGGGGGGGGGGTCTGAATGAGGCGAAAGCGAGGTATTACTATCACTGCAAGTTAGAAGGTCCTACGGATCGGACCTGTGAATAAGAGCCCATCGGGCGGACATAAAGGGAGCAGTCGAGAAGACTAGTGAGAGAGTCTTTCCAGTAATGACTGGTACGTAGAACGTTGATTGATTATTATGATTGATGTATTATATTAGATTCGTCTATTACCATGATGTGAATAAGTATATGTGAGGAATGTGGAAGTCCTTGATATTGGATATAGCAATGTGCGCCATGAGCGATAGATGAAAGTGAGTTCATGGATTTGTAGCGCGAGTGAGTAGTGTGTACTCCGATGGAGGTGTGTTACCGTAAGATGTGTGGTGAGTGAAAGGTGAACTAGTGTGTGTACGCTTCATGGATTGTAAGGAGAGGTGGAGTGAATAGAAATGGTAGGATATTATACCAATGTAATGTTATTCTTGTAGGTGTCGGGGACGGGCCGCAGAGCCACCTCGATGAGCACAGGGGATAGGCCAGCATAGGGCCGGAGGCCACACATAGGCCAGAAGTGAGGCTGTCAGTGTAGGGCAGTGGAGGCACATAAAGTCGTGGCAGGCAGGCCACGGACAGGGACGTAGATATGAGAGTGAATGAGATACTATATTGTTGCCATGTTGATAGGCTAGTGAACTGATACTATGTTGTTGCCATGTTGATGGCTATGGAAATAATAATGTGTTATTGCCCTGCTGAGGTGCGAGGGGAATGCTAAGGTGTATGACAATAGGAAGGTGATATTGAGAGACTGCGGTGCCAGTAAATTATTAATGTGCTATTAAGACCCTGAGGGGAGAGGCTGAGGCCGAAGTGCCTTTAGGAGTAACTACCGGATTGTGGATCCGAGGGAGAGTGGGTGTGAGAATAAGGCCGTTGTACGGCCGTGCATTTCAATAATATAATGTATGTAATTGCGCTATTATATGTATAATTATGTTTAATAAATGTGTGAGTCTGATGGGTTGTTCTGTTAAGTGTTAAACTTGTTTGTTCGTGATTGTTGTCCTGTCATAAGCTATTACATCTCCCAGTCTGGGATTTGTGACAAAATCTTTGCATGAGGTACTTTTCATATGAAAACATCTTTTTCAGATCGATTCTAAAGAACTGAGACAGAATTTTCATGCTACCGACAGATAAACTGTGGCGGCAGATATCGGACACCAACTGTGTTACTGTTCAGTTTTAAACACGGAGCAATTCAGATTTTTAACAGATTTGAAAGTGACAGTTTTACTTGTACTAATGTGGCTTCTTCGTGTCTTCTCCGCTGATCTGTGTTAAAGAGGACTTCTGCTGTATACTCAAATGAATGGACCAGATGTTTGTCTAGAGTGTTTCCCAGGACAGTTCATGCCAAACGATATATACACTCACAGACAATGTTACTTATGTACGAAAATTCAAGATCCCAGGTTAGAGATTTTAGCCTCTCCATAAAACAAAACTCACGACACAGAAATTCACTGTATTGAGGGCAACTACCATACACAACCTTCTTACCCTCCTGTCAGAGGTCAGTGTCTTTAAATGAAGTACATTTTCACGTGAAAACGTCATTTCCAAATACCCGATTCTGAAGGACCGAGGAAGACTTTCAACACCATTGACTAATTAACTGTGGCAGCGGGTATCGGGGGTAAACCGTGTCAGTGGTCAGATTTAAACATGGAGAAGTTCAAGTTTTCAATAGATTTGAACGTGACAGCTTTACTTGCACTACTGTGGTTCTATCCTGTCTTCTCCGCGGATGCGTGTCACAGAGGATATCTAGTGTACAAACCAAAGTATGGACCAGATGTTTGTCTAGAGTGTTTCCCAGGACAGTTCATGCCACACAATGCACACACCCACAGACAATGTTACTTGTGTACGGAAATTCGAGATCCCATGTTAGAGATTTTGATTTCTCCATGTAACAAAACTCACGACACAGAAATTCACTGTATTCACGGCTACTACCGGACACAACCTTCTTACCCTGATGTCAGAGGTCAATGTCAGAAATGTGCGGAATGTGATCTTTCTGTAGCTGTCGTTGGACGTTCCTGTCAAAAGTTTAGTGACACCGTCTGTTGTCCACCACATTACTACGATGTTTACATCAACAGAAACGGCAAACCGGAATGTGTACGGGAATGTGGACAAGGTCAGATGTTGGATCCTATTAAAGAGGAATGTGTTGCGTGTCCATCTGGTACATACATGGATGAAGGCAGGCACATTAACATCCGGTGCAAAGAATGTGAGAAGCGGAAATCAAAGAATGAGAAAATTCTCCAACCCTGTGACCGCCTACATCCAACAGTTATTGGGTGTAAAGATGGTTTCTACCGACAACGAAAGACTGACAGTTTCTCTCTCTGTACCCCGTGCAGAAATTGCTCACGGAACACAGACGGAAACATTTATGTAGGACGAGCATGTGACCAGTCACGTGACACTGTTTGCTGCCCGGGACCTCACATGACAGTGCTGGAAGCGCCCGACGGTCCAGTATGTGTCCCTGGCCATCCAGTGTATGTCCCTGGTGAACCAATGTGTGTCCAAAGGACAACAGAGCCTACAGGTAATGAAAAAAACGTCCTAAGTGTCCCCTATATTATTATGTTAGTGTGTTTATGTCTCTCTCTCTCTCCCCATCTCTCTTTTACTCCTCTCTCTGTATCTCTTTCCATATTTCTTTCTTTCTTTTGCCACTCCTCCTTTTTTTTTCTCTTTTTTTTACAATTTTTCCTCCATCTCCCTCGAATCCTGCCAATACTCTTTTCCCTCTCTCACTTTCCACTTTCTTGTTTTTAAATATTGAATAAATTTCTGTAGTTTTCTCCGGTCACTGGGTGTACCAAATAGAGGAGGTAACGTCACTCCTTAACCAAATGGATGTTCTTTGGCTTGTTCCAATGTAATAATGCTCCATTTGCGAAGAAAATCGGTGAATTAAGCTGGATCAGATGGAATGTTTTAGCTTACTCTATTCGTTTGCTAATAACCTTGTCCTGGAATCTCGGGATTCCCATTGTACAGGGGATCTTTGTAGTCACTTTCTGGTTTCTCATTTATTATGCTAAATACCTATTTATGGAATGAAAATGAAAAGTCGACTGTACCATGGAGGTGACATGCTTATACTGTGCTATGACTAACCAGTGATTTGAATTCCTGTATTGTGTTTCACTGTTTAAGTGAAAGAATAGTGGAATTAAGAATATCGAAGATTTTATTTAGTCTGCAGGTGACATTTCCGATTGATACTGTCTGTGACAACCCACTTTTCTAATTTTCAACACGGCATAAAATATGCACATTATAATTTAATCCTGGGTACTAATATCCAACACTTGAGATGTCTCACGTGTTTTTAGTTGTTGTTTATTTATTTATTGATTTATTTTATCATTGTTATTATTATTAGGGTAAATATTAATGTGATGCATTCATGAAAAGGTTATCATCTAGAAAACATATCAGTTATCTGCTGAGAGCAAACATAGCCTGCATTTGAAAGGGAATCCATAGAACCTTTGTTTTTAAATAGTACTGTCTAGATAACACTGTTTCAAATCTCTTGCAATCCCCCCCCCCTACCCCAAATGAAAATATCAGTGTTAGCACCATGTTTTATGTTACTGTGTGTTACCATCTGCATTGATCCAAGTTCCCAAAGCAAAGATTCTTAAGGGACGAAGCATTTTCAGCTTTCCTGCTAATCCTAATAAGAAAGTCATAAGTTTTCAAACTGTCACATCTCTACAATGAGTTCGATTCTATAGAGTTATTGTTGGTCGGTGTGTACATGTGCAAATTCTACTGGTTAGAATTGAAGTGCAACAATGTCGATAGATATACATTTTTTTAGAAAATGTCCAGCGTTGCAGTTTTATGATCATGGTCATGTCTTACTGTTTACGTGTTGTTGTTTTCACTGTGGCCATCACACAACAAAACAACGATTGTAATAATTGTATTCGTTGTTTAATATAGTGAAAAATGCTTGAGAGGAAACTCAGGGACCCAAAACTTGTATTTTGTATTAACAATATTTTGGATAAACAGCAAATTGGCTTAAAATCATAATTTTCACTAGTTTCAGTCTCTTAACTAGAAGCAATACTAGACGCTTGGTAACTTTACTTTATTACCTGCCTTGATTTACTGTCTGCAGCAATCGAATTTTTTTATTTTTTTTGGTTTGTATGTGCATGTAAATGTCAATAGAATGCTCCCTTACGTAAGTTACCCGAAAGATTGGCCAAAACAGGGGGTTGTGGCAGAGCGGTTGTATGGAGTATTATGCTTTTGAACTGCTCGACAAGTACCGCTAATGAATGTGCTGTAGTCGATATGACACGTTTGACACATATGTCACCGCCCACGGGAGGATGTGAGTGTGAAGACCAAACGGTGACTGATAAAGAAGAAATATGGTATCCTGCTCTTCTGCGGGAGGTCCTTTCTGTCTGGTATCCTCACGGGCCAAGTTAATGACATTACAGATATATTGTCTGCCCCACTTTCCCGCAATCCCATCAAACAGACGAGCATAAAATTAACACGATCGAAGGTTTTTCTTTCTCTTCAAAAGCAATAGAATTTGGAGACTGCACCATATTTTGAGTAAGTAAATGAAAGAGTATCGCTCGGCTAAAAGGGAGTGACAAGATTCTCTTTACGGATAAACAGACTTAAACTTAACCGAGAATAGAGAAAGGATTATGGCGGAACCATGGGAATTTTTTTTATTATCCGCTTTGTTGTAGAGCAGATCCCACTGTATTATACCATCATGTCTTTCAGACACCGCAGAAGTAAACCTGGAATCTACTACAACACCAGCGCCACCTATGTGCGGGGAAGGAGAGTATCTGTTCACCAATGCCACAAATCACTCGACCAACTGCTATCCCTGTCCACAGGGAACTTATATGGACGAGACAGAACACTCCAAGGGTTCCTGTAAAAGTTGTGAAGAGTTTCCTCATGTGAAGTTTGACCGTCTAGGCACAGCAGATCACAAGACTAGAGATGAAGATGGTCGGACATGTGTTGGATTAGTGCTCGGTGTCGTAATTATACTACTGGTCGCGGCGGTCATGGGGGGCGTTTTCTGTGTGTGGCTGAAAAGACGCAAGTGCAAGCTTTGGCTGCTACCGGTGAAAACAGAGGAATCCGAAGAGACCACAGAGCTTAGTAAGTATTGTAGTGTTGTTAATAAATAGTTGTTATAGCAATGTTTATGAGCAAAGGGAATTAACCCTATTATTAGATGATTGCCCATTTTGTCTTGTATTGGTTGTTTCCCTTGTTGTAATTCAAGTAATTGATATGTTGTGTGTTGAGAGTTATTCCCTTTATAAGAAAGAGTGAAGTCCATGAGTGTTCCTGTGAGAAAGGGGAGTTGACAGAATAAACCCATGAGAGCAACATGCTTCTGAGTTCTGAGTCAGTCCTTGTTCAATCCATGTCAATCCAACTGGCTGTGAGCCCATCAACCTTATAAGTATTATTTTGT
The DNA here is from genome assembly GCA_963931925.1 of Onchidella celtica. Classification (NCBI taxonomy): domain Eukaryota; kingdom Metazoa; phylum Mollusca; class Gastropoda; order Systellommatophora; family Onchidiidae; genus Onchidella; species Onchidella celtica. Next base: position 47,860,841 of record OZ007578.1, read on the forward strand.
TTTTTTTCTTCTACTACCAGTACATAGTGAATTCAACCTTAAAATATGACAGGTTTTGATATTCAGTAATGTAACAAAACCGGTGGCATATGTTGTTTTACGATACTCGAAAAAATAGAATAATTACCATAATTTTTGGTTTGTTTGTTTTATTTCGTTTTTTGTTTTCTTTTGTAGTCTGTCATCTCCTGACCAGCCTCCACTTGGATGTCTTTTTTTTTCTGCTCACCACATTACGTCTCTAAACATGTTCATAAACTATTTGTACTGACTTTTTTGTACAGCCACCCCCATAGATGTACTACAACTTGCATCTATGGCCAATTCAAACAACGTGGCTGTCGCTGACATTTGTTACTGTTAAACATATTTTAATTATGTGTATATTTTATTCAGATGATTCCAGTGCCGGAGATGGTGCAAACTTACAAGATTAAAACGTTGTCCCAGAGACTTAAAAGCCTTCAGTGACTTCAAGACCCAACACCTTCCAGATGTGCACTCTTGTGATAACGAGGTTCAACTGATCAAACTACCATCTGACCTGACGTTCTTGTGGAAGACAATAGTGGACACAGACATTTAACGAAGCATGTAAATCACATGAAAAGCCAGTTCTCTCCTTGCAGCCCTCGTTATCAGAATATTTCTCATCAACTACAGTGTTATACCCCGCTTGCTCTTCTCTCTCCTTCTTATTCTGGGTCTAAATTTAAAGATGAACAACTGATGCCATCAACTTTGTTCATATTGGACAATTTATGGCTTTGCACGATTACCCGAGTTTTCACTCCCTTAAACAGTAGAATATTAAGCCTATTCCTTTCAATTTTCTTGTCCAACTAACCTGCTATTTCTGTTTAGTATGCCTTTGTACTTTCCTGCCTGTCAACGGTAGATAGATAGATAGATAGATAGATAGATAGATAGATAGATAGATAGATAGATAGATGGATGGATGGATGGATGGATGGATGGATGGATGGATGGATGGATGGATGGATGGATGGATGGATGGATGGATGGATGGATGGATGGATGGATGGATGGATGGATGGATGGATGGATGGATGGATGGATGGATGGATGGATGGATGGATGGATGGATGGATGGATGGATGGATGGATGGATGGATGGATGGATGGATGGATGGATGGATGGATGGATAGATAGATAGATATTTAGATAGACAGATAGATAGATAGAAAGATAGATAGATAGATAGACAGATAAATAGATATATAAAGATGTAGATAGATAGAGAGATAGAGAGAGAGAAATGAATGGATAGAGGAATGGAAGGATAGATGGAGGGGGAGGGAAGGAGGAAAGGAAGGATAGAGAAATGCATAAAACTAACTAATTTTAAATTTAACACTGGAATTGTACACAGCATTCAATGCAGCCATCAATCAAATGAAAGAAATTAATGTTGAAATCAGTGAACCTCCTACAGGCTGTGGATGAGAATTACGTCAGGATTTAATAGAACCAGGGACTAATGTTGTCGATTTCTAGTTGTGAGGAAATAGTTCACATTGACATCTTGTAGTAGAGATGTTATACCAATGTAGTTTTGTCCCAAGAAAGCGTCCGACCGATTCCAGTTTTCCCATGTCTATAGTGTGAAGTTTGAAAGCAAAGGAAAGAAAAACACAACAACATGCATTTCACGGTAACATTGACAAACTTGACTAATCTCCTACTAATGCAGCCCATTCGAGGTGGCTGCTTTTCCATGGCCATTGGTCCAACATAAAATACGTTTTATCATTTGTATGAAAGTCAAACTGGACACTGTTAGGGGTTATTCCTAAAGTACATAGTTCCAGTTTGAATATTCGGCTGTGGCAATTTCCTCCCCCCCCCTCCCCCCCCCCCCCAAGTTCGATTTGGGCTAAGTTCTCCCCCCCACCCCCATATTTCGATTTTTATTATTCCCGCCAACATACACACACACACACACACAAACTCATAGTTAGATTTGCTTTATTTTCTACCCATTACACACCTTTGGTTTCAATGCGCCCCCCCCCGCCCCCCCCCCAAAAAAAAAATTTAAAAAAAGTTCACGAACGAACGAACGATCATTAGAATGGTAAATGTCAATGATAAGATCTTGATATTTGAAAATTTTAAGTAGCATTTTGTATGGACCATTTGACTGTTCCATTACAAACATGACTTGTACATAATACAATAACTCAATTTCCTTTGCAATTTTTTTAAAAGCATTACTATAAATAGAACGCATCTCTGCGCTCTCCGAAAACCCATACTACACTCGTGTAATCTTTCTGTACCCTGGTGGAACCCCCACCCCCCCCCCCCAAGCCACCACCACTCCTCTCTCGCATACTGTATAGATAGCGCTGCAAGATAAATGTGAACATGTCATTGAAGTGAACAGTTCATATGGTATTTCGTATTTTTATAACGTAAGAAATGCTGTATCTGAGCTATTATTTCTATTGCTGCACTTTACATTATTTTGTCACTTTTCTGCTATCCAATATTATGTACTTTTGTGGTGATGTTCATGGTATAAATCGTTCTTTTTGAGTAATGTATGAGTAATGGTAAAGGGATTTCTCACAGAACTGAAGGACTTTTGATGTTATTTTTAAGTGACTGATGTAGTGTCAACTTGCCTTCAGCCAAACAGAACTATAGTGTTGCTCGAAATTAGGAAAAAATGTAGTGTCAACTTGCCTTCAGCCAAACAGAACTATAGTGTTGCTCGAAATTAAGAAAAAATGTAGGCAGTCTCTACATGGCGTCAACCAGAGAAATATGACGTCAGTGGAAATTTGTGTTAGACCTGTCAATGGCATAGACTGGGTCGCCAGCGCCTGTCACAAGGCAGGCATTGTGCCCCCTGACACGTGGACCATTAGCACATGGCAACGTTTATTTGCCCTGTCATGTTGAAAAACTGTAGAATGTTCAAATATTGGGAAATTTTCTATATGGGGCTGGAGGACGAGCTACTGATTCTTTAATTTCTAATTTATTTCTTGTTTCTTTTGAAATTTTGCGCCTTAAAAATGTTGCTCTCGAGGCAACCGCCCCTATGTCCCCTTCCCTCTTCGATGTACGCCATTGATACCGGTGCATGTTCTTAGAATGGTAAGGCGGTATTATTGTACATCCCACATCAATAGAACTTTGTTCAAGTAAACTGTTTCTTTTATTGTATATTATGTTGATGCCTGTTTGACTCTGCCAGTTGTCAAATATGCGAACTAAAGATAGATTTGGTCAGTGGTGATTTTTATTTCACAAATATTCATATTATTAACTTGTTCAAACCAACTGTTCAAGGTAATTGTCTGAGTTTTATGAATTTTTTTTATAGTCACTTGATATGAACGATACAGATTGTCTATCACATTTTTTGTTTCACCAGTGTTCACATACAATTTTTTTAATAGAGTGTGAAACCACTTGCACAATGTGCACCCGTCATAATATTACTTTCTTCAAACAGTCTATAATAACGAATAATATATTGATGATGTAATTTTCTTTTTTTTCCCAGTAATTCATTATCATAATGTTTTTCTCAGACATGTGAGTATTGATAAATCACTGCTTTTCTTGATCTATAAATCTACCACTGAACAAGTTTGAGTTTGAATTTTCGGTACATTAAAAAAATATGCAATGTGAACGACTCAGCAGTTTTCAGACTTGACAGTCTGTAATCAAATGTTTGGGTAAGAAATTCACATCCATTTTACATGACAATTACCATCCCTTATTCTATCAGACCAAGGTCGCCAAGTAGCCATAGACAAACATGCATCAGAGGAAATACAGAAGACCGTTCTTACCACTTGCCATTCATCTCAACGTCGCATTCTGGATAGATAAGTGCCATGTATTTTTAATATTCCATGTCATGATACTACATATGCTATGATTACTACAGTAGCTGCCGTATGCCATATTTATGTAACAATACGTGAGATGTAGCATATTATGCTCCTAATATTACTCTATTAGAGCATGAAAACACCGCAAGCGCCGACTCTTCAAGTAACAAAGAAACATTTTAATGCGATCCAAAAATGTTTATATTTCTGCTCCCAGAAACCACAAAACTCGTTCTGTTCAGAAATCTTCATAATGACTACAGGTAGCATACTTCCCTCCTCCGCCTTCTTTTTTACCTTTGACGGCTTTGCTTGCCAATGTCATTCCATTATGTTTTCATTTTACTCCATATATTTAATTAATTATACTGATTTGCCATCAAATAATGCCGGTGCAACACTCCTGTAATCAGCTTTCCATAGTGGAGACTTTTTCCCATTTGATTATGTTGGATATTTTCATCAAAATGGTGATATATTTTCTACAGTTCGCTACAAACAAGACAAAACTGTCAGATATTACCAAAATAATCATAATGTGATTCTATAGTGCAGTGTTCGTTTGAGATAAAGAATAATTGATATTGATTTGTCTATGGCAGAAGCTCTTAACAATGCAGTTTTGTAGGACGTAAATAAAAAATTGGCACTTTTCAGTATTGTTTATTTGTTTTTTTTTATTGTCTCTACATGATTGTGGTTTTGTTATATTAATATTATTAGATTAATATATCGTCTTGTGAACATGATCGCTGTTCATGATGCCTCATTTTCATCTTCTTTCTGATCTTCGTGCTTTCTACTGGGTTAGTGTGTGTGTGTGTGTATGTGTGTGTGTGCATTATTATTTATTTATTTACTCATTCATTCATCTATATATGTGTTTATTTATTTATTGTTTGTTTGCTGGTTTTGGTTGCTTCCTACTTTTTGTTTTCTTAATATAATCGTTATTGAAGAGAAGTAGCAGTAGTACTGGTTGTACTTTCAGTGACAACAATAGTGTACATGGATCAAACTACAATGAAAAGAGTGATAAATTTTTCGGATGGTGAGACCGGTCTCAAGTTTTTATGATTTTTTTTAAAGAGGAACGTGACGAATTAACTATACAGTATATAATTATTTAAAAGGTCTTCAGCAATATATGAAACGGTTAAAAAATCTGGAGCGGCACATATCATCAATACCAAACGACTGTTGTCAGTACAGACGATGAAAATCAGTCCTGCCTGCATGTGCAATATTGTACTAAATTCTGTTTCAGGATTACCTATAATATTATTATTGCTAGCTTTTAAAAAATTTTATGACAAGTACTTATAAAAGTAATTTTCAAGAGCGTCTGGTTACTCATTTCGAGGATTTTTAAAGAACTGTTATACTCTCTGCACGCCTTGAACCTTGGTGATCCTATACTGGACAATTATTACAGGGTGCATAACTCCCGTCTAAACTGAAGATGTGAAATGTTTGACGTTGTTATCCATCCTTGAAAAAATCAGGAAGTTAAAGGAGCATGCACAAACGACGTGCCAGTTACAGGTTTGTGGGCTTGACTCAGATAGTATTGATGTCTGCAGTGGAGAATACAAACTTAGGTCCCTTTTGTTTTCAGGCCTGGGGAAACATTAAAGGTAGGGGCACGTGCCTTTTCGCACAAAAGTCAAACTGTGAAATTGCAGACTAATTAGATTAAATTAAATTAAACTAGTGTGCACCGCGATGACAGAGATTATATATTTTGTATTTATTGTGAATGTGGAACAGACTCAATGAGCTACTCTCTCGGCCAAATATATGTGCAGTATTTGAATAGCAGAACGATTTGACACGGTCTTGTAGTTGTGTGTTACCTGGGGACAGCAAATTACCTCTACGTCTTGTATCAGTTCGAGCTTGGCCAGGAGCCAGGCGGGGAGCTCTGGGGATTGAAATAAGATCCATATTGGGAAACAGCACTCGTTGAAGGAAAGTTTTGTCATTTCAATAAAAAAATGATAAAGATCTGAAGGGCTGAAGCACCCGCGAATTTGCTTATTTTAATGATTGAATTTCATGGCTTAACATCAGCATTAAAAAAAGAATTTCAATACCTGTGTTTGGTTCAACGGGCACGATCTGCTGGTCTGCTTAGCTTCTTTTAAACTTTAGAATCATATCTACATACATCTTTAAAACTGATCTTATGTTCCCGTAATCCTGTTTTTCATTTTATGATAAATTGTCCAATCAACAAGACATATTAAGAGTTCTGATTGCAATTTCTGGTTGCTAAATATTGTGCAGTAAGGACTCCTGTTTACTTTCTGCGTTCCTCACTAGCCCGACTCTGTCACTTCTATCGAAAGTTGCACCTAATGCCAAGTAATGTTATTATTTATTTTTACAGGTAGATGTTTTTACTACTCAACGTGCTGCCTACAAAAAAAACATGCCTGTTCTTACTAGCTCTGAATAATATACGGTTTTTTATACTGAAAGGCAAAAGAAAAGAATGGGGCCTAAACATGCTGTGCAGGCAATAACAATAACAATTCTTCTGTGACATACATTTGAGCTGAAAATAAAGTGTGCCAATAAACCACACAGAAAATTATAAGTTTTGCACTTATTTGCAAAAGCAAAATAGCAACAGATGAAATTGCTGTCTGATACAGTAACAATTCTATAACAGAAACAAGCACTGTATCAGCGTAATCCCCAAAAACAGTTACAAAAAGCAAAACAAGAACAACAAAAAAACAAAAAAAACACTGCATTGCAAAATGTTTTCTCTCATACAACTACAACAAAATGTTTTCTCTCATACAACTACAACAAAATGTTTTCTCTCATACTACTACAACAAAATGTTTTCTCTCATACAACTACAACAAAATGTTTTCTCTCATACTACTACAACAAAATGTTTTCTCTCATACTACTACAACAAAATGTTTTCTCTCATACTACTACAACAAAATGTTTTCTCTCATACTACTACAACAAAATGTTTTCTCTCATACAACTACAACAAAATGTTTTCTCTCATACTACTACAACAAAATGTTTTCTCTCATACAACTACAACAAAATGTTTTCTCTCATACAACTACAACAAAATGTTTTCTCTCATACTACTACAACAAAATGTTTTCTCTCATACAACTACAACCAAATGTTTTCTCTCATACAACTACAACCAAATGTTTTCTCTCATACAACTACAACCAAATGTTTTCTCTCATACAACTACAACCAAATGTTTTCTCTCATACAACTACAACCAAATGTTTTCTCTCATACAACTACAACAAAATGTTTTCTCTCATACAACTACAACAAAATGTTTTCTCTCATACAACTACAACAAAATGTTTTCTCTCATACAACTACAACAAAAAATGTTTTCTCTCATACAACTACAACAAAATGTTTTCTCTCATACAACTACAACAAAATGTTTTCTCTCATACAACTACAACAAAATGTTTTCTCTCATACAACTACAACAAAATGTTTTCTCTCATACAACTACAACAAAATGTTTTCTCTCATACAACTACAACAAAATGTTTTCTCTCATACAACTACAACAAAATGTTTTCTCTCATACAACTACAACAAAATGTTTTCTCTCATACAACTACAACAAAATGTTTTCTCTCATACAACTACAACAAAATGTTTTCTCTCATACAACTACAACAAAATGTTTTCTCTCATACAACTACAACAAAATGTTTTCTCTCATACAACTACAACCAAATGTTTTCTCTCATACAACTACAACCAAATGTTTTCTCTCATACCACTACAACCAAATGTTTTCTCTCATACCACTACAACAAAATGTTTTCTCTCATACAACTACAACCAAATGTTTTCTCTCATACAACTACAACCAAATGTTTTCTCTCATACAACTACAACCAAATGTTTTCTCTCATACAACTACAACCAAATGTTTTCTCTCATACAACTACAACCAAATGTTTTCTCTCATACAACTACAACCAAATGTTTTCTCTCATACAACTACAACAAAATGTTTTCTCTCATACAACTACAACAAAATGTTTTCTCTCATACAACTACAACAAAATGTTTTCTCTCATACAACTACAACAAAATGTTTTCTCTCATACAACTACAACAAAATGTTTTCTCTCATACAACTACAACAAAATGTTTTCTCTCATACAACTACAACAAAATGTTTTCTCTCATACAACTACAACAAAATGTTTTCTCTCATACAACTACAACAAAATGTTTTCTCTCATACAACTACAACAAAATGTTTTCTCTCATACAACTACAACAAAATGTTTTCTCTCATACAACTACAACAAAATGTTTTCTCTCATACAACTACAACAAAATGTTTTCTCTCATACAACTACAACAAAATGTTTTCTCTCATACAACTACAACAAAATGTTTTCTCTCATACAACTACAACAAAATGTTTTCTCTCATACAACTACAACAAAATGTTTTCTCTCATACAACTACAACAAAATGAAGGTGTACGAACATGATTACAAGACACAGTGAGTTGTGAGAAAGACCATCCTCAAACAATATGGACAGATTTATGACGTAAGTCATCCAGTTGTAAAACTTTATACTTTAGCTACGGTCACACTGAGCTGTTCGATGTTTTCTTACAGATAACATAAGCTTCTGTAATATGTGCAATTCTTAAATTCAGAAGTATAAATTTCAGACTTGCAAGAACACCTGTAGTGCCTACAGATTAAACACATGAATTCTTGCTCTTTTTTCTTTCTTTCTTTCTTTCTTTCTTTACTCATGTTTGTCAGAGTGACACAGAGAATAAATTAAGTCTCAGATGGTGATGTGAGCTGTCGATATGTCTGCATACTTAGGTAGATGATGCCTTTTGATCACAAGAAAAAAGTGGAAAAAGCCATATGATAAATCCACGGACGTGATCAGTTACAACTATGTAGCTAGTGACCTTCACTATACGTTCACTGAATAAACGTTTTTATTGATTGACTTGTCAACGTTTTCACAGAATCAGAGTACTCATTCGAAACCTCCACACCCCCCCCCTTTACTTTCCCACACACAAAAACACACTTGCTATCTCTCTCTCTCTGTCTCTCTCTCTCTCTCTCTCTCTCTCTCTCTCTCTCTCTCTCTCTCTCCCTCTTTCTCTCTCTCATACACTGCCTGAGTTAGCAGCAGGTATATGAAAGGTCCATGCGAATTAGAGACTTTACTTCCATAAATTATTCAGTTTCTTTGTACATGTATACAATCTGTCATCGAAATAAACGTATCCTATAACCTCAGCTATTGTCTTAAAGTTATATAAATCAGTTTACATACACTATTGAAATACTCTAACTATACTCATTATGACGGTATGTTTTCGACTCGCCCCCCCCCCCTCGAGAAATAAAACTTGATTAAAACGGTTATTAAAAAAAAAATGATAAAAAGATCCCATTCTGTCTTTTACCTAAATTTATGTCTATTCGACTGTTGCTTTTCCTCCAAGGTTGCCATCTTGTACCAACAATGGCAGATCAGATTTTATTTCCCACGTGGTTCTCACGACAACTATGGTGATCGACACAGAAACTGCAGGATATTATTATTATTATTAGTTATTCCTTAGTTTATGCCCATTTATTTAGGTATTTCTCTTTGTATTTGCATATACGGTGTTTTGAGGTTTATTTTCTTATTGACCGTAACAAATAGGCATTCTTCACATTAAATGTATTCAGTCACTTAGTTATTTATTTGCATATTCTTCCCCGAGGAATAATAATATACAATGCCGACACGCACCTGATTGCGAAGTGTACGATGACCCAAGACCCAAGTGTAGTGGGTCTTGGCGATTACCTTGCAGAGTTCTAAATTTAGCCCACAGCTTTTCTTGTAAAAGTTGTGGGTGAAAGGCCGTAACGTCCCTAGACGGAATCTCGTGAATCATCTGTTAAGAACAGGGTCCACAGCCCTGGCGAAAAGGGGAGTGGTTTGGGGGGTTGGGGGGAGGGAGAAACAGAAAACTGCACAGAGGAATGGGACGGGAGGGAGGGGGAATGGCAAGGTCAATGCCGATCACTCGCTGCATGATATTTATTGTGCAGTGGTGCGAAACATCTAACTTGAACTGCACCGCCTTTAAAATACATTGTAATTTGCAGGTAACAGCATAGCCATGGTGGGAGACCCAGTTCCATGTCATGTGGCAGTGCCATTCATTCCTTGTGGATCTTTTTTATTTGTTTTTCATGAACAGCTGAAGTGAAAACATAATAAATTGATAATTGAGATAAACGTGTATGAAGCAAAACATTAAGATTAAATATGTGAAGAAGAAGTGTGCGTCGCTATATAGACAGAGATAAAACAGGGCCCAGTCTTCTCCGCGTCTCTGCACGCAAAGTGTACACAGCGACACGGGCTTACGTCTGGCTGGCATGCACGAAACCATGAAAGCAAAACACTTCAAGACAGATTCGGCCCTTTGACGATGACACAACTTTTCACATAAAGACAGTTCATTTAATAACGTCACGACCATTAGCGAACATATTTTTAAAATTTACTTTGCAGAAAGCAAGAAGATGAACATCGGGTTAATGATTGAAGACAACGCCGTCATTAAAGTACTGAGGTAAACATTCCACACTACCGACTACGTAACTGGGAAGGGAATATCAGATGTTAACAGTGTTAGTGTTCAGATTTAAACATGGAAGAATTCAAATTTTTAGCAGATTTCAAAGTGACAGTTTTACTTGTACTAATATGGTTCCACCCTGTCTCCTCCGCGGATGCGTGCCACAGAGGATATCTACTGTATACACCACGATATGGACCAGATGTTTGTCTAAAGTGTTTCCCAGGACAATTCATGCCACACGGTACACACACTCACAGACAATGTTACTTGTGTACGGAAATTCGAAATCCTCAACTGGAGATTTTGGTCTCTCCATGTAACAATACTCACGACACAGAAATTCACTGTATTGACGGTTACTACCGGACACAACCTTCTTATCCTGATGTCAGGGGACAATGTTACAAATGTACAAGGTGTCAATTTGAAAAACGTCCTTGTCAGAAGTTCAGAGACACCATCTGCTGCCCAGGAGACAAATATGACGTGTTCATCAATAAAACTGGACAACCGGAATGTGTTCCTCTTTGTGGCCTTGGTCAGTTCTTAGATTCCCAGACACATAAATGTGTTACTTGCCCATCAAACGCGTACATGGATGAGGACAAACACATTCATATCAATTACTGCAAGAACTGCCCAATACCAAACTCAAAGAACGAGAAAATTCTCCAACCTTGTAACAGCACCCATCCAACAGTTTTTGGTTGTTTACACGGTTTCTACCGACAACGACAGACTGAAAGTTGGTCTCTGTGTGTTCCGTGCAGAAATTGCTCCGAGAACAAAGACAGTAACATTTATGTAGGACGAGCATGTGGCCACTCACGTGACACAGTTTGTTGCCCTGAGCCTGACATGAAAGTGGAAGATACCTGTGGCGGTCCAGTGTGTGTCCCCAGGACAACGGCATCTACAGCTACAGGTAAAGGCAAACTATTCAATGGACGTCATGGGGCATATTGTAAACTCTCTCAATTAGCAAATAGAACTTATTGCTTACCCAGTTCCCTGTCCGCTTAAATTCTCTCTGTCTCTCTGTCTCGCTCTCTCTCTCTCTCTCTCTCTCTCTGTCTCTCTCTTTCTCTCTCTCTCTCTCTCTCTCTCTCTCTCTCTCTCTCTCGTTTTCCCTCTCTCATTCTGTCTTTCCTGTGCGTCTGTATATACAACAAGCCTGATTACCCGTTCTACGAACGGAATAGGAAAGAAAGAAAAGGCAGTGTGACAGTGACAGATGATGACAATGGGTTAACTATTGTGACATACCGGCGTCAATCTCCCTAATCCAGACCCTTTCCTTTTCCTAGGCATATTAAAAGCTTAGATCTGGTCTAGACTAATTAGAACAAAGCTGAAACCTAACCAAAGCCAAAAAGGTTTGCTGTTGAGCAACGAAATGAAAGTCCTGCTGTTGGGCGCTGCTTTAAACAGTTAAAATGTGTGATGGCCACCCACGTACAACAATCGTTGCCGCTTGAAACGTTGGCCCTGTACTGTGGCGTCAATCTCTTACTTACTTACTTATGGATACTTATGGATTAATGGGTCTAGGGTAGCGTTAGCTAATAGTCGACCTAATCCAGAATCTTTCCTTTCCTAGATCTAGTCTAGAATGTAGGCATAGGCTATTGAAAACACATTCTAAAACACAGATATATAGACCTAGTCTAGATGTAAACTAATCAGAACAAAGTTGAAACTTAACCACAGTCGTGCACTGTTTTAAAATGTGTGACGGCGGAAGTTGGCGGTAATCGTTGGCGTAAAACATCATGAGTTAAATAGGTCTGATTACTTCAGTCGATGAAATATTATGAGAAAATGCATTCTTGAAGGTACAGTGCACGCAAATCATTAGATCTGCGTCCTCATGATAAGACATGTAGATCTGCGTCCTCATGATAAGACATGTAATTTGGGGGTCTATTCCGAGGCCGTTTAGCACAATCGGCTATATTGCGAGGCGATTCAACAAAATCGGCGACTGTAATCGCTCAAGCAATTTGCGGACAGAATACTATAATCGATGACAAAAAATTGCAGCAAATTTGCCAAAAATTTGATGTGTCGCAACACAAAAACGGAAACAAACGTTCTGTTATTTCTCAAATATATTTAAATTTTATGTGCCGGCGACACGACCACAGACTATACTAAGCACTGTGTAAAATTTGAAGGCCATAGAATCAACATTAACGGAGGAGTAGCGACAGAGGCGCGCGCAATGTCGTAAAGTTTCTCTTTTATTAGTATAGATATATGTGTTTGTGTGATCACGCATCTCAACCTGCATTCGTGTGCCTATTCTCTTCTGTCCTGTGTTCTGTCCCCTCCCTCGAATGCTTGCAATGACATTTCACTCTCAGCCATACCTACTTTATCCCCCTATCCCACCCCATGCCACTTCTTTTCCAACCGCTGACTTGTAGTTCAAATGACAAGGAGCTCAAATTCTCTTTATGTGCCTTCACAAAGGTAGAACTAGTACCACAACATGTACGTGCTATTGCTTAATTGTAATGGGGTGAACCATTACAGGGCTGAGTTACTTATAGCTCACTGCAGTGAAAGGGAGATAAACCCGTTATTTTGACTAGCTAGATCACTAGATGTGGTCAAGGGGAAGTAACCACACAGAAACCATAGATAATCTCCCCATATTGTTTATCATGCACTTGACATGAGTCATGTAGTGTTGAGTAACATTGCCAACTGATGTACTCACTGCGCCAATTTTAAACCATAGTCTTAGCGTTGTCTGTATTGTCCAGGATTGGTCAATTTAAGTGACCATCCTTGGTGCCAGAACTGGAATCTTGTTATGTATCACTACATTGTAAGTTTGTTTAGTTTTTATGTTGTTAAGTAATATTTTATTAAGATGGTGTATTTACAACATACACGAGCGAGAGGGTAGCTTTTAAAAATGTTTTTATTTGTTATAGTGTTTTGTTAGAATTTGCACTTAGTGAACTGTAAGGAGTAAATGGGTTGCGCGTTTTTGGGTGACGCATAGATGATAGCGTGGGACAGTCAGTTCCACCCAAGCCTTCAAGACAGCAGGACGTGTCATTGTGCCCAGACTAACATAAAAGTAAAAGAAGTTGTAATTTATATTTCAAGATTTGTGAAGTGCCAGCTCTGATGATGTAGATCTAGATCAAGGGTGAATTCATTTGGTTAATTCACCGCGCCTATCGGTTGGGTTAATCGTATTGTCTTGTTTATTGTATTGTCTTGTTTATTGTGGTTTATTGTGAATTGTATTGTTGTATTATTATTTGTTTTTTTCTTTTCTTTTTTAATAAAATAAATGTCCTCTCAAAACCTGATAGTTTTGTTTGTATGTTTATTTGGTGTCAGATTAGATAGCTATATAGCTAGAGAGACCTGCTCGGTTTACCCGTTCCTGTGTTACATAATGTTAATCATCGTCCTGATAAATCCCCACCTCTTTCAGATAGCGCAAAGCCAAGCCTTCCAACTACCACGGCGGTACCACATTTTGTTTGCGGAGAAGGAGAGTATCTGTACATCAGAGACAGTACTCACTCAACCACCTGCCAGCCATGTCCACAGGGAACTTACATGGACGAGTCAGAACACTATAGAAGTTCCTGTAAAAGTTGTGATGAATTTCCTCATGTGAAGTTTTGTCCTGCAGACACAGTTGAGCACAAGTCCAGTGATGACGATGCTCTGACAGTTGGCGGAGCTGTTGGGCTCACACTGACTGACATTGTAATCACGGTGGCAATGCTAGCTATCTTTCAATTTCTTCTTTGGAACAAATATTTGAAACTCAGAAGCAATGCAAGAGGTGAGAGTGTCGATTCTGAAGCTTTCCCTTTGTTGGATCCAGAACGCAAAGGTTTGTATAATATGTGCGTTATAGTGGTATGTAAAAGTGAGTTTGGAGTTCAAGGAAGTATGCCAAGTTGAATGTGAAAAGGGTGGAATAAAGTCAATAAATAAAGTCCCATGCTGGCATATGAAATTTACACAGGAAATAAACTGCAGATGATCATTATCGCAGGGTCGAAAAGGGATGTTAAGAAATGAAACTGATCATGTAACTTTCTGTGTGTTTGATTTTTACAATTTCTCGTGTGGATGAATGGAATATATTATACTCTTAAAATTCCCAGGCAATTTCCCTGTTTGTCAGTCCAAATGGCATCTACAATAACATTGGCAAAATAATGTGCACAGCCGGCCCTATGTGATTTAAATTGTCTTGACTAAACAGAGGACTCTATGTTTACCATGTGCTCTAATTTAACTTTATTTCACCCCCCCCCTCCCACCCCCTGCGTAGAGGTCTGTCCACTTTCCTTAATCGAGTGGTTACTCGATTTGTCCTGGTATAGAAAATAGAGCAATGGTAGCCGTCTGGTATGAGATGAGGCTGGTACGCAGGGTGATTTGTTAGTTTAAAAATGCCTCTTGGAAAAAGGAAACATCATCTCTCTCTCTCACAGTCATTGTGTTGTCTAGTATTTTATCACACGAGAATGAGATAAAAACGTGTTACAGGATTAAGCTTTACTGAAATAATTACATGTTTCTCCGTTTACATGTCCCCGAAGACAGTCATATGAACAACTTAATTGACATTTACACGATAAAACCAGGGAAGATGTTGATTTGAGAGATTTCATTTCTTCACCAGATCCTCCCCAGGTAAGACAAAGAACACAGTCTGAGGACTTCACTGACAGCAAGATGGATTTGCTGCACATCAGGGAAACGTTCATTCCTATTGCTGACTTTCGTCACACTCATCTGCAGCATCATTACAGTAGTGACGTCATGGTTGACCTGATCAAATTACAGGCTGTCCTGACCGTTCTTGTATGTGTAGATGGCAGTAGTGAAGGCAGGCCAGAAAATGTCACTGACTCTGACGAGCTCTACCCGTTTTCTGGCGACAAATACAGAAATGTAGAACACACAGGCAGTGGATGGGTGGAAAGGGTAAAGATGTACAGAGATCAACCTTGTCCTTGTAAGACTTGCCAGCAATCTGCTCAAGCAGTGACGTCATGGGGAGAAGTTGTGATATGTACAGCTGCAAGAGTTGTCTTTGACATCATAGAAGGCAGAAACAGCCGGTGTTATTTCTCGTATGATACACCAGACACTGATCTACAGTCCTGTCCTTCAGTTAGTGGAGCGGTGAAATTGTTGAGTGATACAATGAGAGATTGGTGTTATATGACATTTGTAACACATGACACTGATTTGATGAAAAAGCTACAGGAGACTTACATCAAATATCACAAACTGAGACGTGAAGTCAAGTACAAATACGACGTTATCACAGACGAAGGGAATCAGAAAGAATTAATGAAGAGATTTATGGAACTTGAGCAGAAATTCCAGTCCTGTTTATCGCTCCTGGATAAAGTTTGTGAGAAAGTCCAGGCCATCTGTAATAGTGATCATCTCTATACATCACTCAGTGGAATGGAAGCTGTTTTTGGTGTCACATTAAAAGATGATCACAAAGAGAAGCAGTTGTACAAGATCATATCAGAATTACATGACAAATGCTATCACATCCTGGATGCAGCACGGCAAGCCAAGGTCAAATGTCAAGATAACACACCAGGTCAAGATGGTGATGCAATTTGGGAGGACAAGTACTGGGAAATGGATGGAATGTGGGAAGAATTAGACAGATTTCTCCAGCGTTTAGTTGTCAGAGTAGATAACAGCAACAACAATGAGGTCAAAGAGGACCATGTCCTTTATAAACCACGATATGACCCGGCCCGAAGTTTTACTGTGGTCATCTCTCATCCGTACGGACGCAGTAAACAAATCAGCCTCGGTTACGCCTCCGGTCTCAAGGTCTCTGACCACTACAGTTGGTACACTTATACCAACCTGTTGGTGTCTGGATGTGAAGGTGCTCGAGTGTTTATCCTGGGCAGGACCAGACGCAGTGACCATGGTCACAGTAAGTGTGATGGTCAGCATAGTGAGAGTGGAGCCTGGTCTGACCTAGTTCCTATCATTCAGGCCTGTCAGAAGTCCGCGGATCCGCGATAATCCGCGGTTCGCCCGCTTCCTCGGTTCGCGCTCCGCGGGCGGGCTGCGAGAAGTCGCGACCGCGGGCCGCGGTTTCAAGTCGGCGGGTCGTAGTTGTTATATTGGCGGGTCGCGGGCGAATATCTGGCAACTTTTTATTTTTATCGCGTTCGACTTCCTTCCAGTTTTGTGTTTATCTTTGTTTTCCTCCAGTTTTCGAAATGCGAACAAAGACAAAGTTTCTATCTACCCACGTTGTATTTCGAGTGCCACAATCTTCTTTATTTGCTTTTATCTTGTGGTATTGTCTAAATATTTAAGTTCGTTTTAGTTTAAAGTGTAGACTAGATTGTCCCAGTTTAGTTAGACAGTGAGAGGTGTGTTAAATTTCATCGGGGCGCGATCGGCACTGGGTACTGGGCCATCGACATCGCAACATTTTTCACGAATCGGTGGACTTAGTTTTTATTAATCAGTAGATCTATCTACTTGATGACATTATTACCCATTTTTAGACAATCATATGTGGAAGTGAATTGAAGAATTCAATGTGTAGTGTCTTCAAGCAAGTTTGTTTGTGTTCTTTTATGACTGAAAACACTGGCTAAGCCATGTATAAAAACAATAGGACATTGATAAAGATAATTGGAGAATGCTGATTTGATGTTCAAGTCCAGTCTGATGTTGTATTTATTTGTTTGAATCATTGTGAGGGCCTCATAAGTACTGTAAAGAGCAGTAAAAGCACATCAACAATTCAATACCTATGACAATTAAAGGTTAGTACACATTTAATTACATTTCATGTTATTTATGTGCCCTTTTTTAATACTATATATGGCCTTTAGCGTCTTTACAGACGGTCTTAGCAGCTAGAATATTCACTTTCACTTTGACTGACAGATTCTCTCGTGGCTTATTCTACCA
Source organism: Onchidella celtica (assembly GCA_963931925.1). Taxonomy (NCBI): domain Eukaryota; kingdom Metazoa; phylum Mollusca; class Gastropoda; order Systellommatophora; family Onchidiidae; genus Onchidella; species Onchidella celtica. Next base: position 47,878,341 of record OZ007578.1, read on the forward strand.
ATGTTTGACCCGAGAGTGCGATGGCAGTGATTGCAGGTCAGTCTTTTGGGTTCACTTTGGCGAGTGTTTTCATTCCGCCTCTGTCGTTTTGTCAGGTATGTTTCTTTTGCCTTGAAGTCTATTGCGAGCGTGCCACTGCGCAATTTTTGTCTCCATCTGCTTCGATCATTTGCAAGGTTCTCCCATTCATTGGGGTCGATGTTGAATGCTTTCATCGTGACCTTGCAAGTGTCTTTGAATCGCAGATGTGGCCTACCTCTGGGTCGGTTGCCAGTAGCAAGTTCCCCGTAGAGAATTTGTCTGGGGATGCGATCATTTTCCATACGGTGGAGATGTCCAAGCCACCGCAGTCTTTTTTTGCCTAGGAGAGCCTGAGTTGATGGAATGTTGGCTCGGCTCAGAACTTCGATATTTGAGATCCTGTCTTGCCACTTGATCTTGAGAATTTTGCGTAGGCAGCGCAGGTGGAAGGAGTTGAGGGATCTTTCATGTTTGGAGTAGGTGGTCCATGTCTCTGAGCCATACAGCAGGGTGCTTAGGACGCAAGTTTGGTACACGAGCACCTTTGTTTTGATGGTCAGCTTGCTATTGTTCCACACCCTTTTTGAGAGTTTGCCAAAAGCTGTGGCCGCCTTTCCTATTCTGGCATTTATTTCAGTTGTTATGTCTGTGCTACCACTGATGGTTGAGCCTAGGTAGCAGAATTTTCCCACTTGCTCCAGAGGAGAGCCATTCAGCATGATTGGGTTGGGGTTTCTCAAGCCTTGTGTCAAAACTACAGTTTTTGAGACACTGATCCTTAGCATGAATTTGTCACAGGCTTTGGCAAGGCTATTGATGAGAGCCTGGAGCGTGGTTTCATCGTGGGCCACGATTGCAGCATCATCTGCGAAGAGGAGCTCTTGTAACATAATATGCTCTGTACGAGATTTTGCTTTTAGTCTGGCAACATTAAAAATGGAGCCGTCCACTCTGGTGTTAATAAGTACTCCACCTGAACATTGACCAAAGGCATTCTTGAGTAGGGCTGCAAAATATATACCAAATAAGGTAGGAGCAAGAACACATCCCTGCTTCACACCGCTGTTTACAGCAAATGAATTGGATGTGCAGCCTTCAAAGTTGACACATGCCCTCATGTCAGTGTGGAAGGATGCAATAAGTTTTAGCAATGTTGGTGGACAGCCTATGGATTTAAGGACTGCATACAGGCCAGATCGGCTTACGGTGTCGAAAGCCTTTGTTAGGTCCACAAAGCATGTTATAAGCGGCCTGTTTTGTTCTTTACATTTTTCTTGGATTTGCCGAAGTGCAAATATCATGTCAATAGTTGATCGTTTGCTTCGAAAGCCACATTGTGTTTCTGGTAAGACTTTTTCCGCCAGTTGTTGAAGGCGGCAGAGGATGACGCGAGCAAAAGCCTTTCCAGTAATGCTGAGGAGGGATATGCCTCGATAGTTGTTGCAGTCGCCTTTGTCTCCTTTGTTCTTGTAAAGTGTGACAATTTTGGCGTCTCTCATATCATGTGGTATCACGCCTTCTTTCCAACACTGCAGTAACAGATTATACAGGTGTGGTAATAGTGGGCCTTTTAGGTCTTTTAATACCTCTGCAGGAATGTTGTCACTTCCTGTGGCTTTTCCAGCAGACAGGTGGTCGATTGCATTGGAAAGCTCGACTAAGGAAGGTTCAGCGTCAAGTTCGGCCATTATTGGCAGTTTTTGGAGGTGTTCCTCAAAATCTGGTGGAATATTTTTCTCAGTTGAATACAACAGAGAGTAATGCTCTACCCACCTATTCAGTTGTTCATTTTTATCTGTGATGGGTTCACCATTTACAGACTTAAGTGGGGCGCTTTTGGTGATGATTGGCCCAAGAGCTACTTTCATCTGACTAAAGGCGGTTTTCATATCTCCCTTTTCATTTGCCTCTTGTATGCTGTTACACAAGTCTGTCCAGTATTTGTTGGCGCAACGTCTTACCTCCAGCTGAAGTTTAGCTTTTGCATTTTTCAAACAAGTTTTTGTACTCTGATTGCAATTTTTGTTATACTCATTGAAAGCAGATTTCTTTTGCTCAATGAGAGGTAGGAGAATTTCGCTGTTCTGGGCTACCCAGTCGTTGTTTGAAACTTTATGCTGTCCAAAAGACTTGATGGCACAGTCATGAATTTTTGAACTGAGAGTGTTCCATGTTTCATCTACCGAGTCACATTGGCTGACACTATCCATGCTTTCAGCAAATAACTTTTCAAATGACTTTCTATTTGATTCATCTCTGATTGCTGTTACATTGATCTTAGGGATTGAAGGGGCTTTTGATCTGTATATTTTCTTGGCCGAAATTTTGATTTTGCTGACTACCAGTGCATGGTCGGTGTCACAGTCAGCACTGTGGAGGGAACGAGTTATTTTTATACAGCCCAAACTCTTCCTCCTTGAGAGAATAAGATCTAATTGATGCCAATGGCCAGACCTGGGATGGCGCCATGATGTTCTTTGGCATCTCTTAAGGTCAAAGTACGTGTTTGTAACACATAATGAGTTTACGGAGCATAGCTCCAGAAGGCGCTGCCCGTTTTCGTTGATGTTGCCAATGCCGAAGTGCCCAATGCACTTTGGCCATGCGGAGTGATCTGCTCCCACTCGAGCGTTAAAGTCACCCAGAATTAGCAGGCCTTCGGTGAGAGGGATGTTGTGGAGAGTCCTCTGCAATGCCTCGTAGAAAATGTCTTTGGTTTCGTCAGAGGAGGTAAGTGTTGGGGCATAGACACAGATAATGTTGGTAAAACCAGACCGGGTGTTCAGTCTGAGTGTCATGATGTGTTCTGACACTCCAATTGGAGTTGCGATCGAATTGATAAGGGAGTTTTTTACGGCGAAGCCCACGCCGTGGATTCTCGGCTGTTCGCTGCTAAGGCCCTGCCAGAAGAAGGTGTAGTTTTCTTCTTTGACTGACCCGGAGTCGGGAAGTCGAGTTTCTTGAAGGGCAGCGATGTCGATGTTTAGTAGCTGAAGTTCTCGATCAATAATTTGGGATTTCCTGATGGAGTCAATATCAGTGAGATCTTGCTGTTGCAAGCCTGGGCGCATTGTTCTGACGTTCCAGGTACCAAGTTTTAGTATTTTTCTGTTTTTGCCAGGTGCACACTTTACGTCAGCTTTTCGACTTTTGGTCTAGCTCCAACCACCTTATGAAGCAGGCTGACGTGGCGGAACAACACCCAACTGCCTGGGGGCTGCCCAGGTTACGGCGGGCGGTAGTTGATCAATGCAGCTGAAAAGCCGCTCCCACCGACAGAGGGGACCCCTGGCGCTCATCCGTACGCCAAATGGATTGAGCTTATCACCGGTAACTGCCACCTCCCGTGTTGTGCCCATCCGTAACGGATGGCTGGAGTGTCCTCTCCAAATCGGAAATGGGTGGGCTTATAGAGGAGAGACAGACGCTTGCCAAGCCCGAGCAAACGCCTCCTCGTTTTGCTGCCTTGCCTGGGCTATTTTTAAGAGATGGTGCTTTGCCCAGAGGCACCACCCCTCTCTCTGCCATTCTAGTTAAACCCAAGGGAGAGACCAGGTCAATACATTTGGAACTAGTCCGGCTGCAGGAGATGCTGGAAGCCAGTTTGATGCAGTTCTCCCTGACAACCACCTTCGGGTCTCCACTCCTGATTTTCTGTCTGGGTTTACTCCCATAGCCTTTGCTATCATAGCAACACACAAGGCAGTGTGGTATTTGTATTCAGGGTTACCTTCCCCTAGTCTTCCTCTCTCCCGAGATGACCCACAAGACAGTGGGGGTGACAGTAGCAGGCTGTATTGTGTACTGTCATACAATAGCAGAAAACTCTGGCCTGACATTATTAATACTATAATACATGTCTAAAACTCAAAATGATTATCACGCTCGTTTTTTACTTTAATCCATGTCGACCGCGCTAAGTTCAGGGGTTGAGATGATTTTCCACTGACACCCCTGATCATTGCTGACCTGCCAGCTGGACGTCATGACCACTGAAATGTTGATGTTACTTTCTACTTGACCATGCTCTTTCTGAGTCGTTCTATCTCTTCCAACATTAACAATGCAATCATTATAACACCGTACATAATAGCAATGAGATTATGTAGTCGAATTTACATGGACATGTTACTCACGAAACAAAATTTGTTTTATACTTTATTGATTTAGACTGAGTTGTATGAAACATGCTGTATATGGGTAAAGAAAAGCATTGTTATCAAGTGCAGAAACTGTCTGACACTGCCTTTGTTAACTCTTGACAGATAATGTGATGGGATACAAATATGGGAGAGAAAAAAAAACCAACACTTTCATTAGTGATGCTGGCCATGTCAGTGGACATTCTATGAAGATCTGGACATAGAATTGTTAGACAAGAACAAAAACAACTAGATTTACATCCGCTGTCATTGTCTTGTTATTGTTGCTGCTTTTGTTGGTTTATAAAAACTGACACACAAATTAAGCTCTTCACACGGCGATCGTCATATTAACTGTAATTAATCGACTGCAGCTTGATCCAATATGCGCATACATTTTATAACAAAAATGGTTAGCATACAAATATGTACTGGACTGTATAAGACAATGTTATCACAATATTGCTTTACGCTTTTTTTTTTTTGTTGTTGTTTTGTTTTGTTTTGTTTTATTTTCCCGAAAAAATGAACTTTAAGCATGAAGAAATCACACCAGTAGATGAGATACCTGATTGAGGTTAGGCTTAAGTTGAAGTCATCAGATTTGTTCATCTAGTACAGAAAACCTCGGCCTATGTTTTGACAGGTGGAGAGCCCCAAAAGAATCTTGTCTTCATCCCTCTGTCTCGCTCTATGCTCTGTTTATTAACAATATACATATATAATATGGGGCTATTTTTTTTTACTGTAATGATTTTGCATTTTGTCTTCATGTCCATTTTAATGATCAATTTTAAATGTTTACATTCACTGGCTCTAGCTAAGAATGCTTCTTGTTGCACCATTTGTCATTTTATGTACATTTCTTATAATACTTACTCGTTTGATTTTTAAGTGAAAAAAAAAAGTGAAGCATCTTGAGACCTCCAAGGTGATAAGGCGCTAAGAAAAGTGCATTTCTTATCGTTATTAGACAAAAACACGAAAATTAAAAATCTAAAACGGTTGATAATGTTTTGTGTTGAATGCATTCCATTTATTTTGCGCTTCTGTCTATAATCAGACCCATGCACTTTCTTTTTTACTATGATTGGAAGTATTCACACACATTTGGAATTATTATGTACTAGCTGAGTTCCCGGCCCAGCCCGGGATAAATCGATTTCGCCTGTTCCTTTAGCTTTATTTTTTTTTTGTTTGTTTGTTTGTTTTTAGATACGTTTTACTGCTCTCCCTTTACGAGTTGTCGTCCTGCGCGTCCCGCCAGCATCCGTCAAATGGCTATGATTTGCGCACGGGTTAGTTAGTTTGCACATCGCAGGAAGTGATAACGTCATGTGTTAATGGAAAAGAAATATTATAATATTTTCCTAGGCATATTGAAAACACAAACCTGTACTTTTGACCCTGCAGCGTCAATCTCCCAATTCCAGACCCTTTCTTTTTCCCAGTCTAGACACATTGAGAGCACACAAAGTTTTATACTTGATAGTCTAACTCAATCTCATCATTCAAACCAGTCCAAACCGTAAGTTGTTTTGTGAGTGTGATACAGTCTATACCGGAACCAATCTTAGTTACATTAATTTGCCCAAAAAAATAGACCGAACGCCAATGTGTCGCAACGGTCGCAACCTAGAAACTAATACAAACGTTATTAATTATTTTTTTATTTTCTGTGCCGGGGACACGACGCCAGTCTATACTAAGCGTTGTATAAAATCTGAGGGTCACCGAATCAGCATTAACAGGGGAGTAGCGAAAGGCGCGCTGCAATTGTCGTAAGGTTTCACTTTTATTAATATAGATTCCAGTTAATTTGCGCTTCTGTCTAGAATCAGACCCATGCACTTTCTTTTTTACTATGATTGGAAGTAGTCACACACATTTGGAATTATTATGTATTTTAACAGAAAGCCCTTTTTGTTGAGTTATTATTATCCTCAGTGTCGTAATTGCTATAATCCTTTTAGTGTCTTGAATTCGTCGCCTTATTGACATGAAATCTATACCCGCCATGATGTTATAAAACTTTGCCTTTGTTTAGTCTTCATCAGCCCTTGTGTCTGAAAAGAAAACGTTTTTCTTCATTTGTTACAATCATAAACAAAACGTTTAGTTTTAATCTGAAAGATGAACTTTCAAGTTCATACAGTGGATATTGGTGAGACCATAGCTCTCTCCGACCGTTATTATAATTGTAGCCAGAGTGTTACATACGGGTGTATATTTTTGGTTTGGTTTTGTTTTCTCTGCCATTGTAATGGCTGAATACTGGAGTATTCTGTTGTGCTATGGCAAAAAGACCTGTAGGGCAGACACAAAATTTTTACAGGAAATGAAAGAAAGAGATTGTATTGCGCTTTACTTAGACTTTGTTCCATTTCCATGTTTGCGGTGACTAAAGAAAATCAGCTGAATAAAATACTCATTTAGATAGAAGGTTGGTGCACGTTTCATTTTTAAACATGATGTGAATTTTTATGTGTATGTGACCAACAGTGGCGTAGTGGGTCTTTTTCCGTAAACTTGCAGTATTGTATTCAATAGTTTTATCTGTAGCACACTTCTTTAACTTCTTAAAGTATTTTATTCACATGGAAGGTTTTCGTATTGTGTTGTGGTTTATTTTAAACTTAATAATAATGTTTTATTCAACGTTCATGACCACACGTGTTATCTTGCAGAAAATAAATTAATAAATAAATCCTATCCATCTATCCTATCTATCCTATCTATCCATCTATCCTATCTATCCTATCTAATCTATCTTATCTATCTATCCTATCATTATTTATTTTATTTTGCCCGTAGAATGAAGTATCCAATTAATTGGTCTTTACTAATTATAATGAGGAAAGTGATTTATCAAACTATAATTAGCATATCGGACACAATAATAACAGATATCAAAATGCAGTGTAAAAAATGAAAGGAAACCTTGCAGTGACAATAAAATACAGCTGGAGTCAACAGTTCTGGCAATGCCACCAGGATGTAAAGTCTACACAACATGAGTTACCGAACTAGCAGATCAGATTTGGATATATTTCTAGGGGTTTATTTCTCCTGTGTTGAAATATCAAAATTGCTAGTCTACACTAGTATGGCATGTAAATCCTAATTTTTGTTACTGAGAAACGATGCGGCTTTATGTATTAGTTCCACGTAGATTTAGTATGGTTTAGAAATAAACTGAGATCAACGAAAGAATTGTCTTTTTGTCTTACTGATGACACTGGTATGAAAGCCTCTACATGCCTGAGAGAGAGAGAGAGAGAGAGAGAGAGAGAGAGAGAGAGAGAGAGAGAGAGAGAGAGAGAGAGAGAGAGAGAGAGAGAGAGAAAGAGAGAGGGACAGGCAGAGAGAGACAGACAGACAGAGACAGACAGACGGAAACAGAGAGACAGAAAGAGAGACACAGAGAGAGAGACAGAGAAAGAGACAGAAAGAGACAAACAGAGAGATAGAGAGAGAGGCAGAAAGAGAGAGAGAGTGGCCCTGAATATTCTGCTAGATTTTAGGATTTTCCCTTATCAGTTTTCATTTGTTCTCTGAAAACTTAGATAGCTGGCCCATTCAGAGAGAGATGTGTTTACCCTCGTCCGTTTTATTCTTCATATGTATGAATGTTTTTATTAGGGAGAAAAATTGTGAGACCTGACTAAGAAAAACATTTTCATAAATCAAGAGGTTTACTTGTATTACATAAGGTTAATTTATTCTGAAGTTGGTGGAGCGTCGGCCTTGGGTTGTAGTTTTAGTTTTTGCTTCAAGATATAAAGCACTTTGAAGTGCACAAAATTAATATCAAATTAAAAGTGGACAGTAAGTGATTTCATGACGATTTCAAATCAAACGGTGAGGAGATGGGGTGGGATCGGGCATGGTGGGGGGGGGGGGGGAGCTGAATGGAAACATTTTAAAAATGAGAATAGTAGACAGAAGCAAATGACATTTGACATCAACACTTAACTCAGACACCAGACAAGACCGATTAGTCATAACTGATCAAGGATCAAAAGAAGACAGAGACAAAACATCTCGGGGTTCGATAGAGAACTGGAACTGACAACGCAACAATGTCATCAAATCACACCCGTTTAAGATCAGACCTTCAAGCAGACAGAAATCACCAAAAATGTTGGCTACACCCAGATAAAGGTAAAATTCATGGTGCTTCAGCGGTGGAATGAATGTGGTGTCAGAACAAGGCGTGGGATGAAATAGATGAAATGAAAAAAAAAAGCGGATGTCGCATGATCCTGATTTTTAAAGTTGTTTTTTTTAATGTGTGGTTATTCTCGCCTTCGTATCCCTACACCCGGTTCGTCAGCAGCTCTGATCTACCCAAAAAGAAATCTGCTGCAAACAGTTGCAAACATGCTGCTGCAAACAGTTATCTCTACTTACCTTTTTTTTTCTTTTAATGGCAATGCAATATAATTATTATGTGTTGCCGCTGACCTTATCTGTCGGCCACAGTAACATGACGCTGTTAGGGAAATCCCGCAAGACTGCCTCCTACGGATATAAAGGCTCCATTAGGGTCACAATGACTGTGACCCATTGGCGTGCAGAATGGGGGCTGAAGCAGGGGCATTCAATCAAAGAGTGTCTAGGCTCTATACTTGAGTCCCGGGGCAGACAATCAAAGTGTTGGCCCGGGGCATGGTGGGGCATTGTCAGGAACAGATTAGTATCATAAATGCCGTGCTAGGTCACGACTTCAGTGAGTTAATTTTTACGATCTTGTTAATTATAACCAGCGTAATTTGTCCTTGAGCTGTTCTCGTGAACAGTTTGTTTTGAAACACTATTTTCTTATAGATGGAGAGAAGGTGGGGCGAGATTTGAGGTCTTTATTTTAGGAGGTTCGCTGCCCTTGGCATTTACACCTCACTTTACTTGTTTTATTATTTCTTGTTCTGGCGGGGGGGGGGGGGAGATGATATGGATAAATTTTAATCTATTAATTTCAAATTTTGCCCGGGCAGCGGCCTTTCGGCCTGCTCTTTACGATTTCCAACTGCCAAGGTATCTTTAACGTGCGCAACGTGCACACGGGCCCTCCGAATTTTTTCGTCCTTATCCGAGAAGACTAGGTACAAGGTGGGGCGAGACAGACTAAATGTACAACTAGGAATGACAGAGCAGTTCTCGACCCCGTGATTTTGATTAACACAGAGAAGGGGCGAGTAAGGGTGGTTTTATTGAGACGCTTAGTTGGCGATCAGAAATTCGTGCATAAGAGTAGAAAGCACGGGGTTTAAAGATTTTAGTGGTTAATTTTTCACATTTTAAATTTTATGGTCTAGGTAAATTGACCTTGATTTTGGCGCAAGGCCGTGACTAGAATAAATTAATACTGCAGGCTGAGCCCGCGTGGCTGCACCAATCAGATGTAGGAATCTAGATGGAAGGTTGCAGATGTGACTTTAGTATTTAAACACGTACAGAACTTAGATAGTTGCCACATGCAGACATTTCCAGCTGCGAGGTGGACGGCCATAGTCCTCAGCCAGATGAGAAGACATAGAGACGCAGTTAAGCAGTACATGTTATGAGGAGCGTTGATCCATTGAAGCTCCAGAGCCTAAGCCCACTTGGTTTGATATATGAACCCACAGCGATGATATCCAGCGCTCTCACTCCCAGTGAGGGCCGCATGGTGAGAGTCAATTACTAATTTGTCATAATGCAATTGAAACGTTCCAGCTACTTTGAAGACTGTTGAAGCGCTACCGCCAGACAACGCACTGTTGTACAAGCTCGTGTGATTGGGATTCCCCATGGCGTGTACTGAGGAACTTTAATATTATAACATGTCTCATTGGAAATAAGAAATAATAGAATTTAAATTGTATTATCCGTCGCCACGTGCGCGGATCCTTTTTTGGTATTTAAACTACATATGAGCTGCAAATAATGAGATTAAGTTACCAGTATTATAGAAAGTTTTAGTTCCACAGCTTAGTTAGAAATTCAGTTGCCTTTGAATTGATATTTATATTTATATCCATCATTGTTACATACTGTAATTAAACTGCCCTACAGTTCTGCCGAAATTCAAATCAATTGATTTATTTAATTTTTAGACTGAAAGTATTTTCTTTGTGTGTTCGTCGATTGTGGGAGCGGACCTCGTAAGAGTATAAGTCGAATTTCCCCCTTAACCCACATCGCGACAGGCATCACCAAATTTCTGCATGGAAGAGACGTCATGAAGAAAAACACGTTATTATTCAAGACTTTTGCTTATTTTACAGATTGGTTTATTTCGTACGTTTTGCAGTTGGTAGAGCGTTCGCCCTGAGTTCCAGTTTGTGGCTGCTCGTCACACTGATGATATCTCATTCCCTCTCTCATGTTTTGTCTCTGTCTCTTATGTTGAAGAAAAACAAATGATTGCAGCCCCCCCCCCCCCACTCCCCCTGAAAGAGATTAAAATAGTTACGTTTAACACCCTCAAAGTGTATATCGAAATCAGTTTACACCTGAACACACATTGATTACAGTGCTATTCTGGGTTGCTTTTTTTTCTAGATAGATTAGATAGATAGCTAGATAGATAGATAGATAGATAAGATAAGATAGATAGATTAGATAAGATAGATAGATTACATAGATAGATAAGATAGATAGATAAGATAGATAGATAAGATAGATAGATAGATAAGATAGAGAAGATGGATAGATAGGATAGATAGATAGGATGGATAGATAGGATAGATAGATAAGATAGATTAGATAGGATAGATAGATAGGATAGATGGATAGATAGGATAGATGGATAGGATAGATAGGATAGGATAGATAGGATAGATAGATGGATGGATGGATGTATGGATAGATGGATGGATAGATGGATAGATAGATGGATAGATAGATGGATAGATGGATAGATAGAATGATGGATAGATGGATAGATAGATGGATAGATAGATGGATAGATGGATAGATAGAATGATGGATTGATGGATAGATAGAATGATGGATAGATGGATAGATAGAATGATGGATAGATAGATAGATAGATAGATAGATGAAACATTTCAGACAAGAAACAACAGAAAAAAGTGCCATGTAACAGCAGAGAGCACACAGATGTGAATCAACACATGTGCCATGCTGACACAATGGCCGTCAAGGAGAAGGAACTTACACCATAGACACAACACATGCAGAGTCGATGGAGAGCTGGAATTTACAAAACACCAGTGTCCTATTCCATGATCTAATCGCACCCATTCAAGATCCTATCATACACTGCGTTTTCTTCTTTTCTCTGTCTCTGACTTCCCCATCTCCTCCCCTCCCCACCAAAAACCGTGTTCTAGGGTCACCGTATTTTCTACACACACAGCACAACATAGTTAAGTGTAAACAGTGCATGAGGCCACAAACCGGAGTATTATCTCTAAGTCTTTATAAAAAAAAAAAAATAGCTCATGTCATGGCTCTGGTGTTGATTACCTGGCGCTGTACGGGAAGTCCCGCACGAAGGCATGCCTGTCGTGTGTCTAAGTGTTGTTTCATGTCAGTTTACAGCCAATAAGCACATCAGATGACATTCGTGGCATTAGTAGAAAACAAGATTTGGGGGAAAACCCAGCTGGTTGAATGTAGGTCAGCCATCACATAGAATGGTGAGTGGAGAAGGTGAGGCAAACAACTGGCCATGAGTAAAGCTCAGACAACTCATATCAACTGACTAGTACGAAATGCAGTGTTTGTCTCACTTCAGAGCACGGTTAAGGTCACAGAATTTGGGAATTTTTGGTAAAGTTGGTGAAGCCTATTCAGGGTCATTATCATGTTGTTGATCAATTAGACAACTGCACTTAGCAAATTTTCAGGTCTGGAACGAGTTGAAAGAAAATACGCATAATCAACTTGCACTCACCAAAAAAGACATGTAAACATAATATAAAGTTACAAGAACAAGTAAGAAAGGTAGATAATGTACGTGGACTCTTTAAACACACAACGTTTATCCCTTCCTGTGTCTTTGCAGCTAAAGGAAGAAGACCACGTCGTAATTCGAGATACCTAAGAGAAAGAAAGACGAAAATGAGAAGAGAACGGCAGACGGAAAAAAATGGATTAATATGGGAAAATTTTGTCAAATGAAGCCTCCATGGAAGAAGGAGAAGGGAAGTTACACACACAAAAGTTGCTGATAGAAAAGAACAGAAGGGGGAGGGGGGCATGCAGAATATAGAGAAAATAAGCTAAAGGCCTGAATGGATTTCCTGTTCGCTTTCATGTTTGGTGTTGTCCCGCAGAATAAAGGTGAGCCACGTTAAGTTAACATTGGCGGTGATACACTGGGAGGCCTAGATCTAGGTCTGTGCCGTGTGACAGTTTATTTGTTTTTTAAAGTTTTGTATCATGAACTGTTGAAGAGAAACAAAAAAAATTGTCAAGATTTGGTGTGTGGTGAAAAAAGTGAATGTCTTTAAAATTACAGAGACTGAACTGTGTATATTTGTAACAGTCTGTGAAAATTCTCAGAGAAGTGTCAAGGGAGACGGGCAATTGTTGCAAAATATTCTTATTATGCTTAGAATTGCTGGAGCGTATAATTCCCCAACACCAGAACTAAACGAAAATTTCACGTCGTGCCTATTATTCTAACATATTTGTTCGACGAATTCAAGACTCGAAGTGTAAGACGCTCCACTGTACTGGTCAAGAAACTTTGACGACGAAAGTCAGATTATTTATAACATGTGTCAAAACCAAAATTCCAATATGGTAAAGCCCAGATTTGAAGCGGTTTGGGTGCTAACAGGACTACTAGTATTAATGTGCCTTCATACTGTGTTCTCAACTGATCTATGTCACAGAGGATATCTACTGTATACACCACGATATGGACCAGATATTTGTCTAGATTGTTTCCCAGGACAGTTCATGCCACACGATAAACACACTCACAGACAATTTTACTTGTGTACAGAAATTCGAGATCCCCAGTTGGAGATTTTGGTCTCTCCATGCAGCAAAACTCACGACACAGAAATTCACTGTATTGACGGCTACTACAGGACACAACCCTCTTACCCTGATGTCAGAGGTCAGTGTCAGAAATGTACAGTCTGTCCGTCCAGTATGCACATGGCACGTTACTGTCAGACGTTTAGTGACACCGTCTGTTGTCCATCAATTACTACGATGTTTACATCAACAAAGACGGCAAACCGGAATGTGTACTGGAATGTGGACAAGGTCAGTTCTTGGATCCTATTAAAGAGGAATGTGTTGTATGTCCACCTGGTACATACATGGATGAAGGCAGACATATTAACACCCGCTGTAAAGAGTGTGAAAAGCTGAAATCAAAGAACGATAAACTCTTGAGTCCTTGTGGCCCATTCCAGCCAACAGTTATTGGTTGTGTAGATGGTTTCTACCGACAACAACAGACTGAAAGTTTCTCTCTCTGTGTCCCATGTAGAAATTGCTCTGAAAATACAGTCGCTGACATTTATGAAGGAAAAGCATGTGACCAGTCACATAACATAGTTTGCTGCCCGGCACCTAACATGACAGTGTTGCAAGCCCCTGACGGTCCAGTGTGTATCCCCGGAACAACAGAACCTACAGGTAGTGAGTGGAGAACTACACAGCAAACATCTCCCGCCATTGGGAAATCCTTATATTCAACAAAAACCAAGACCAATCTATCTATCTACCTATCTATCTATCTTTCTTTCTATCTATCTATCTATCTATCTATCTATCGATCTATCTATCTATCTATCTATCTATCTATCTATCTATCTATCTATCTATCTATCTATCTATCTGATCTATCTGTCTGTCTGTCTGTCTGTCTGACTGTCTGTCTGTCTGTCTGTCTGTCTGTCTGTCTGTCTGTCCATCTATCTGTCTGTCTATCTATCTATTCTATATCTGTCTGTCTGTCTGTCTGTCTGTCTGTCTATGTCTATATCTGTCTGTCTATATATCCATCTATCCATCCACCTGTCTCCCGTCTCCTCTATCCCTCTCTGTATCTATATAAGGTGTGTGTGTGTGTGTGTGTGTGTGTGTGTGTGTGTGTGTGTGTGTGTGTGTGTCTCCCCCTCTCTCTTCCCTTCTTTCTTTCTCTCTCTCTCCTCTTCCTTTTTTTTACTGCAGTCACTTGTTCTACCCTTTCCCACCATCCCCCCCCCCTTCAAATTTTACCAGTGAAGTGTTTCTCTCGTGCCACCTTTCCGCTTTAAATTATTTAAATAAATTTCTCTAGTTTCTTCTTGTCACTGGGTATAACGAACAGAGGAGATAGACGTCACTCCCGATCCAAATGGATGTTCTTTGGTTTGTTCCAATATAATAATGTTCTGTTTGAAAGGAAAAAATCGCTTGACTAAGCTGGATCAGATCAAACATTTTAACTTTCTCTATCCATTTGCTAATAACGTTGTCCGGGAAATCGCGGGATTCCTATATTGCACAGTTGATCTTTTCAGCCACTTTCTTGTTTCTGACAAGCAACGCTCACTGTAAATAAGCTCACCTATGCCGATTGCATTCAACGACCTGCCAAGGAAGCGTTCTGTTGCCGCGATGGACAATAATTAGATCCTGAGTTGTTCTTATTTTGCAAGAAATGGACGGTTTAATTCAGAAATTAAGAATATCAAAGACTGGTCTATGAATGGCATTGTATATTGACTCTGTCTACCTCCCATAACGTACGAGATATGCACATTATAATGCGGTCCTGTGTACATCAGTCAAACAATTATTCTAGCTGTCTCACCTTTTTTTTTTTTTGATATCCCGTAGCATGATGTTTTCATGAAAATGCTGTCTTCATGAAAAGATATGACTTATCTTGCAGAACGGATATTGCTTGCATTTGAAAGGGAATCCATGAAACCCACAGAGAGATATTTACAGCCCCAGATTCCTGACCAACTGGGTCGTTTTTTTAAAACTCTCTTCACAACACTATATTGACTGTCGTGCAGAAAAAATGATAATCTTGCATCAGTGTATATACTATTACAAGATATTACAGCATTGTTAGAATATTTATATCCCAATTTTCCTAAATAAAGTAGAAAACTGTAATAATTTGGTCTGTGAAAATTTCTATGCTTGATCCTCTAATTATCCTGGAAACCGAGTGAGGAAAACTTGGCAAGAATGTAGCCCGTTTTCATCACTGCTGATTTCAGAAGTTTTGTAAAAATGAATGCAATTATTGAATTCAATATCATATCTTTGTATTTACAATACATTTGATGTAATAGAGCTGTCGATGATTAGTGTACAAAATCGTGCACATACAACTGAAGTCAACACTGGATATAAAATCTGACAGACCCAGTGTGTGTGTGTGTGTGTGTGGTTTTTTTTTTTTTTTTTTAAATTATCACCGTCTCAGCGTTGATATAATCAAGGCCTTTAAATTCTATTTATATAGTATCTATGTTTACAATGGCCACCTTACAACAAAACGATGGTTGCAATATAAACTGCATTCGTTGTTTATTAAGAGTCGTTATACATGTAAATACCATCGTGTCTTTCAGACATTGCAGAAGTAAACCCGGAAATGATAGCAACACTACAGCCACGTATGTGTGCAGAAGGAGAGTATCTGTTCACCAATGCCAGAACTCACTCAGCCACCTGCCAACCATGTCCACAGGGAACTTTTAAGGTCGAGGCAGAGCACACTTGCAAAAGTTGTGAAGACTTTCCTGAAGTGAAGTTTTGTCATCCAGACACGGCAGGTCACAAGACTAGTAGTAGTGACAATGGAATGACAACTGGCGAGACTACAGGTTTGGTGGTTGGTGCAGTAGCGCTTGTAATCCTACTGGTCATGGTGGTTGTTTTGTGTGTGGCCTGGAGAAACCTCCAGCGACGATGGATGGTGGTTAAAGTACAAGAAAAAGCAGATCCCGCATTCCTATAAGTATTATTTTATTTTTATTTTTATATATATATATATTTCTTGTTACTTTAGTTTTTGGTGTCGTTATTTTAGAGCTCAACTTTCTTTAAAATGATAATGGTGAGTTTTCACACACAATGATACTACTGGTGAGTTTTCCAGCACGCTGTCGTGTCCGCAGATTTCACCCCAACCAGAGATAGGATAGGCCTACGTTGTTGTTTTTTTTCACTTTTAAATTTAATTCGGATCTAGATGTGTTGATTTGACGATCTAGATTTTGTTTCTTAAAAATGATTTGCCATGAAAGACTGGGGGCCCCGTGGAACATTCCTGCAGCACCCCGCCTGACGAATGATATGTTTTTGTTTGTTTGTTATCCCCACAAAGGCACAGAACATCTTCAGGCCAATTTATGCCGGCATGAGTTGATTGCGTCAGATATTCTCATCAAAGGACTGATGAACTTACTACAAATAGTTTTAATCAGAACAACTGTGATGGTATTTTATATCTTTGTGTGAACTGAGTAGCTCGTAAATGTTGTTGTCTCACTTTTTGTTTGTTGATCTCAGTGTTCTCTCTCTCTCTCTCTCTCTCTCTCTCTTTCTCTCTTTCTCTCTCTCTCTCTCTCTCTCTGTGTGTGTGTGTGTGTGTGTGTGTGTGTGTTTGAGTTTGTTTGTGCTTGCAGTTTTCAAGAGTTTATGGTGAGTCACACCATGGGGTTATCAGAAGTTCTGAATATACCGCAATCATCGTGCACGCTTTAGATCTTAGTAATCTGATAATATACAGGCGTAAAGGGACATAACTCCTCATCATCATTGCCTTTCTCACCCTGGATCAGGGTATAGGCCACCAACAAACACTTTCCATCTCTCTCTATCATGGGCCAGCCTCTTTACATTATTCCAAGTCTTTCCGCTTCGTTGCACATCATTTTCTCTGGCTCTTCTCCACGTTCCGCGCGGCCTTCCTCTTGATCTCTTGCCCTGGGGATTCCAATCCAATACCTTCTTCGTGATGCTGTTTCCTGGCCTCCCGAGAGTGTGGCCGATCCATCTCCATCGCCTCCTACCAATTTCCTCTCTGACTGGGCTCTGTCTTGTTCTTTTCCATACAATTTCATTGCTGACCTTGTCTGTCCATCTGATCTTAAGTAGCTTCCTCAAACTCCTGATTTAAACTAAAACACCAAAATATTTCATGTTATAATAACCTTTGAAAACGAGGAAGCTACTGGAACATTACACTAAATGGTTCAGTTTCATTTTAATTTACATGTGAAAGACTAGAATAACTTCATTGTAACCGTTCTAGTGGCTTACATCCCCCCTCCTCACCCCACCCCCCCACCCCCCAACCGCTACCACGGCCAGGATTACCATAAGAAACTTATGTTAGGGTTAGGATGAGGTTGTAAACGCATGTTTGATAAATGCCTAAAGGGAACTGCCTTTGTGAGAAGGATTATATTTCCTATGTCTAACACCAACACTGAGGAGAGAAATTATTGACCTGTCCCTGACATTTCATGTTCATGTGTTTGAGGCGGAGAGCTATGTCAATTGAGATAATATGATCCATATTAAGAAATACAACTTGCCGAAAAAAAACGTCCCCTGAATTCAATGCATTTATTGCCTGAAATTCTTGGCCTAAAGTAAGCAGTTAAAATATTTTCAATGATTTTGTCTGGTACGAATGGCTGGTCCTGTTTGGCACCATTTAAGTTTTAGCCATGCGGAAATAAATACTTTTAATTGGCGGAAAAAGTGACCGGTAGTATTTAAAGCATGTGCAGTACTGGCGACTTTCGTCGCAGGTGGTACTTAAAATGTAGTGATCTGACGTTCTTACCGTGCCTTTTTATGGTAAATTTTCTCATGAAAAACCCATAACAGCTCTGTCTCTAATTCTTAATTGTTAAATCTGATGAACATTTATTGCCTTCTTCTTTCCTCACTAGCCATCACCCTCATCGTTAGTGAAAGTGGCATATTTCATAGTGATTGAAAGTTGCACATTTCATCTTTAGTGAAAGCTTCACTTTTAATAATGTTCTTTTGAATTTTACAGGTAGATAATCATTTTTTTTTTCCTCTACATGGATTGCATGCTAACAATAACTACGTACTTCGTTTCCATTAACAACGAGTTGGGCAGTGTACATACATGCTTTAGACGACAAGTACTATTTTTATTATTTAAGTCAAAATAAAGGAACAGGGCGCAAACATGCCTTGACAATATTTTAACTGCTGACATTAGGCCAAGTCAATTACAATTTTTCCATGATAGACAATTGGGCAAAGAATATGTGCAAGCGTATCAGATACAAAGACAATTCTTCTGTAGAAACAATCAGAACGCCAGTTTGTTTTTTACTTTGTTGATTAAGGCTGAGTCACATAAAACATGGTGCTTTTGGACAAAGAAAAGTACTGTTGTCCAGTGCAGAAACTATGTGACACTGTGATGTGGACCTTTCATGAAGAACTGGCCATACAATTGAACAAAAAGAACAAAAACAAACCAGATTTACATCCGCTCTCGTTTTCTTGTTATTGTGGTGGCTTTTGTTGTTTTGTAAAGTCTGAGATAAATTAATGATGTTCTTCACACGATAGTGTCATGATGACTGTAATTCATGGACTGCAAACGTGATTCCATATGGGTATATATTTTATAAATAAAATGGTTGAAATACAAAATAATATATTATTATTGAACTGTATACGAATTTTGTATCACAGCCGCTTCATGCCTTTTTTTTTTGGTCTGTTTTATATTCCCAGTAATGAACTTTAAACATGAAGAAAGCGAATCAGTTGGGAGGATACAATGCTTGAGGTGACGCGTATGTTGAAATCACCAGACTTGTTCATAATATTATAGAAAATAACATTCCATATTTTGACATGCGGAGAGCGGTGGAATACCTTAATCGTTCTATTTCGCTTTATACTCTTTTTTTTATTAACATTATAATAAATGTCACACATGTGATTGTTGTTGTTGTTTTTATCACTGTAATGATTTTGCATTTTAATTTGATGCCTATTTTAATAATCAAATTTAAATGTTTACATCCACTGGCTTTTGCTGAAAATACCTCTATTAGCACTAAGTGTCATGTAACGTACATCTCCTATATACTCGTTTGTGTTTTATGTGAAATGAAAAAAGAATGTGAAGCGCCTTGAGACCTCCTAGGTGATATCGCGCTACAAAAATACATTTATTATTATTAGTAGTAGTAGTAATAGTAGTAGTAATACAAAAACAATGCAAACAAAAATCCAAATCTGCTGCTATCAATCGAATACCTTTAATTTGCATGTCTGGTCTGTTTTTCTTTCATATAGTCCGACCAGACAAATTGGATGTATTCAGACGCATATATACAAAATACCATTTTTTAATGCTATTTTTATCCTCTTTATCGTAATTGTTAATCTGAACATAACCTTTGATTCCTTGCTTTGACCTGAAATAATTATGTACCCGCCATGATGTTGTTTAGTTTAGAGGTTTCTGTAGTAATTTAGTCTCGTCTGTCTGTGAAGGAAACGTTTTTTCCCTTGTTGCAACCATAAACAAAACTTTTGGTTTTAATTTGAAAGATGAACTTTCACATGTATAGAGTGGACATTGTGAGGCCTAAGTCTTACTGCCTGCTCGTGATATTTAGACTAATGTATAGGCCTTCTCAGATATAATTTTCAGTTTATTTTGTATGCCATTGCAATTCATGAATACTGGATATTCGGCAGTGAAATCGGAAAAAATCACCCATACTGAAAATACAAAAAGAAAAAAAAAATTATTTACAGAAAATAAAATTTAAGAAAATATATTTTGGGCTTGGCGTTGGTCTCTGTTCAATGTACACATCTATGGTGACTCAGAGAAATTAGTTGTATGAAATTATCACCCAGGTAGGAGGCTGGTGCACATTTCATTTTATAACAGTGTGTAAAATTTAATGTGTATTTGAGCTATATTGCCGTACTGGGTCTTTTTTCCGGAACACTGGAGTATTGTTTTCTACATCCTAATAATTTATTACAATGTTTGAACTTCTTAAAGTATTTTATACATCTAATGTTTTTATGCTGTGTTGTGGCTTATTCTAAACTTAATGAAAATGAATTCTTCAACCTTCACGGCAACACTTATCTTAAGAAAAAAATAAATAAACACATTAACAAACAAGCAAACGAATGGATGAAGGAACACATAACTAAATAAATAAGTAAATAAATAAATAAATAAAAATTATTTATCATACATATGCCTTCATTCCATTTTTGAGTATATCCTTTTATCTTCACACAAGATGACAAAGAGTTTTAAAAATAATGCACAAAATTTATGTATTTTAGTTTGCCTTGAGAATAAAGCATCCAGTGGGTTCTCGGGCATATAAATGTTTCTTGCAAAGTTTGTTTTACTATTCAATAAACTTGACACAGTGGATCGTTTTCATCTCTTGTAAGAATGTTGTCAGTCATGAGAGTGTGATGGCTGCAATAGTGACAATGGTGGTGTATCCAAATCTCATTAGCGATAATAAGAGATATCAAAATGCAGAGTAAAAATGAACGGAAAAATTGCAGTAACAATAAAATACAGCTGAAATCTTAACAGTTCAGGTAAAATTTAACCAGGTTGTAAAAGCTACATAACTTGAGTGACAGGCCTGGTAATTCAGGCCATTCTATTTCTAAGGGTAAAAAATTGTTGATTTCTCCTGTGTTGAAAGATGCAAAATGTTTGTGTATACCAGGAGGACAAGTAAATCTCTGATGACACGTTATAAATAAGAGATAGGATACCTAGATTATAGTCACGCTGAAATAACTTAGTACTGAGGAACAATCATATACTCTTTATCTTGTTGTCGGCTGAAACTCACGTGGGCCACTTTAATTATCCATGTATATTAATCATTACTCCAAAACAATACGTTTATCATGACTTTGTATTATCATTTTGATGTTACCGATAGCAGGCAACAAGCAGGGGTGTAAACTGTAAGCTGTATGAGGTGGCGAGGCATGTGTGTGTGTGTGTGAATTGTAGGCCTAGATCTAGTTACTTGCACGAACAGCCGCATATTTCATAAGCCATTGTAGTATTTCGAATAACAAATTCCCAGAAGTATTTGTAGGGGAAAGGGGGTGGGGGGTGACGTCCTATGGTCAAATCACACAAGAGCGGGAGTTATGAGAGAGAGGGAAAATGTATTCCTTGTCTATTTTATCTAACTTAAATTAGCTTACAATTCTAGTTATTTTTTAGTTAAGCCTACGTAAGTAAACGTGTGAAATTTTGCAACCCAACTACCCCCCCCTCCCCCCCCCCCTTTTTTTTCCAAATAATAAAAAAAAATCAATCGATAAAAATAGAATTCCTTCACGGACTTCATAGAATGTTTGACAAGAATATGTTCATCGACAGTGGTGCGTATACACTTAAACTGCGGTTTCTAAATAGGGCCAGCAGTGTTACCTGACGCTTTTGCTCCGCACTCTTGATTCAGATTATTGTACCAGTTCCCTATAGCCAAGCATATTGCACTTTCCTGTTAGAACCGCGTATAATATTATTACAACATTCCTTTTTTTCTTTTTTTAATAATTTCTAAAACGTCATAATATATCAGCCTTGCAAGGTTTCAACATAACAACTTTTCATCCAGACAACAAAATAGTTCTTAGATAGAAAGATGAAGAAAGATTCAATGAGCATGGGACACAAGAGACATGATAAAATGCTTTTAAAATGTTTTTAATGATATAATTTATGAAGGCTGGTGAAAGCTAAGCTCAGTTTGAGGCCACGTGTTACGGTACTTTTAAAAATCCACCTTTAAAGAAATACGTTCGATGCAAATTATTTTGTACTGTTAAAGGACTCCGTGTCTCTGGAACCTTGATGCCCTGCGCAGTTTGGGTTCATACATTATATTCATTCCCCTTCGTTTTGGCAATGTTCCCATATTTTGTTTACCAGCAAGGAGTGCTTTTAGGACTGTCGGTGGTGAAAGAATTTTTACGTGAAAGAGATCGGTCAATGGGAAGGTAGGTAAAATAAAAGGAAAGATTGGAACTGCGGGCGTTAAATTTTACTTCGGACTAAGCTGAAATCAGATGATAGAATAAAAAGCAGCCAGACAGACAGACGAACGGCCGGTCGGACGGAGAGACGTATGGTTAGTTAGACAGATAGATAGATAGATAGATAGATAGATAGATAGATAGATAGATAGATAGATAGATAGATAGATAGATAGATAGATAGATAGATAGATAGATAGATAGATAGATAGATAGATAGATAGATAGATAGATAGATAGATAGATAGATAGATAGATAGATAGATAGATAGATAGATAGATAGATAGATAGATAGATAGATAGATAGATAGAGAGAGAGAGAGAAAGAGATAGAAAAAGAGATAGATAGACAGATAGATAGATAGATTAACATTCAAGGAGCAATAAACTAAACAGACAAAACATCTCGGGGTTCGATCGAGAGCTGGAACTGACAGTGCAACAAATTCATCTATCACACCCCTTGAAGATCAGGCCCTCAAACAGACAGATATAAGCAAATGTTGGCTATACCTGTACAAAGGTACAACTTATAGTTCTCGGGGGGGGGGAGGAGGTTGAAGGTGGTATCAGAACAAGGCGTGCGGTGGACAGGTGAAATGATAATCTTTTAGAAAATGAATGTTGCATGATATTGCAATGTTTTCTTTCTCTATAAGGCGGCGTTTCTTCCTCAACAGTTCTGATCTACCCACAGAAAATCAAAGTGCGTGCAGCCGCGAAGAGGTATCTCTAGTTATCTTTAAAAAAGATATATTCTCTTTTTTTTTTTTTTAATCATAATACATGTATAATGTGCTTCGACTGACCTTGCCTGTCGGTCACAGTAACCTGACGCTATCAGGGAAACCTGGCAAGACTGCCTGCATAACTATTATGTTTCAACAGGGTCACAAGTAAACATGCCTTTTGCTATTCTTGGCCATACCTGGCTGACCTATATGGAAATGGTGGGGTATGGAAGGAGTTTTGCACAATGAACTTGCACTGATTTGCACAAACAACGGAAAGAAATTAAGAATAAATTAGAAAGATAGTCTTTTATCCTGTAATATGTGTGGACCAACCTAACACAAGAACTCCATACAAGCTCCTGTCAAAGGAACCACAGTAAGAAGTCGATATTGACCTTGATAGGACTTAATGAAAGGGCAAGGACGGGGGAAAGACAGAACCAAAAATAAGGGGGGGGGGAGGGAGGATTAAAGAAAGTTTTGTCAGAATGAGGAATCCAAGAAATAAAGAAAGGGAGAGTAACATACACAAAGGTGCTCGAAAAGGGGAACGGGTGGAGAAATAAACACGGGACAGTTCTGAATGTGAGACTACTTCCTGGTTGTTATCATGATTTGTATTGCTCCGCCATAACATTGTGTGTTGTGCGTTTTGTTATTCGACGCTGTGGACGCCCACATCTATGTCGAGGGGCATTGCAGTTCACTTGCGGTGATTTTTTTTTCAAATGTGTTTGAAGAGAAAAACATGAAGCACAACAAACTAATCATTAGGCTTTAGTGTAGGAGAAAACGTGTGCAGAGTTATAATTGTTGAGACTTAACTTTGTACATTTATAACAATCTGTCCGTATGATCAGTAAGTGTCAAGGAAGACGGCAACTGTTGCGCGTCAGATTTTGATTATATAACATTTCGATATATACGACTGTCGGAGAATAGGATACTACTGTAGACACTAACATAATACAAATGCCTAAATTCATCGTTATGAATATTATTTGTAACATCTTCATTCGAAAATTCAAGACTCGAGGCACAACAGATTCCAATTTCCGGAACAACGTTCATTGATGATGAAAATCACATAATAAAAATTTTAATATAACCTGTGTCAGTACTGAAATTCCATTATGGAAAAGCACAGATTTGCTGCACCTGGGATACTAATTAGACTAGTCGTATCAATGTGCCTTCATACTGTGTTCTCAGCTGATCTATGTCACAGAGGATATCTACTGTATACGCCACGATATGGACCAGATGTTTGTCTACGTTGTTTCCCAGGACAATTCATGCCACACGATATACACACTTACAGGCAATGTTACTTGTGTACGGAAATTCGAGATCCCCAGTTGGAGATTTTGGTCTCTCCATGTAACAAAACTCACGACACAGAAATTCACTGTATTGACGGTTACCACCGGACACAACCCTCCTACCCTGATGTCAGGGGACAATGTCAGAAATGTACAAGATGTCAGTTTGAAAAAGGTCCTTGTCAGAAGTTCAGAGACACCATCTGCTGCCCAGGAGATAAATATGACGTGTTCATCAATAAAACTGGACATCCGGAATGTGTTCCTCTTTGTGGCCTTGGTCAGTTCTTAGATTCCCAGACACATAGATGTGTTACTTGCCCATCACACGCATACATGGATGAGGACAAACACATTCATATTAATTACTGCAAGAACTGCCCAATACCAAACTTAAAGAATGAGAAAATTCTGCGACCTTGTAACAGCACCCATCCAACAGTTATTGGTTGTTTACACGGTTTCTACCGACAACGACAGACTGAAAGTTGGTCTCTGTGTGTTCCGTGCAGAAATTGCTCCGAGAACAAAGACAGTAACATTTATGTAGGACGAGCATGTGGCCACTCACGTGACACAGTTTGTTGCCCTGAGCCTTACATGAAAGTGGAAGATACCTGTGGCGGTCCAGTGTGTGTCCCCAGAACAACGGCATCTACAGCTACAGGTAAAGGCAAGCTATTCAATGGACGTCATGGGGCATATTGTAAACTCTCTCAATTAGCAAATAGAACTTATTGCTTACCCAGTTCCCTGTCCGCTTAAATTCTCTCTGTCTCTCTGTCTCGCTCTCTCTCTCAGTCTGTCTCTCTCTCTCTCTCTCTCTCTCTCTCTCTCTCTCTCGTTTTCTCTCTCTCATTCTGTCTTTCCTGTGCGTCTGTATATACAATATATGTGTTTGTTTGTGTGATCACGCATCTCAACCTGCATTCGTGTGCCTATTCTCTTCTGTCCTGTGTTCTGTCCCCTCCCTCGAATACTTGCAACGACATTTCATTCTCAGCCATACCTACTTTATCCCCCTATCCCACCCCATGCCACTTCTTTTCCAACCGCTGACTTGTAGTTCAAATGCCAAGGAGCTCAAATTCTCTTTATGTGCCTTCACAAAGGTAGAACTAGTACCACAACATGTACTTGCTATTGCTTAATGTTAATCATCGTCCTGATAAATCCCCATCTCTTTCAGATAGCGCAAAGCCAAGCCTTCCAACTACCACGGCGGTACCACATTTTGTTTGCGGAGAAGGAGAGTATCTGTACATCAGCGACACTACTCACTCATCCACCTGCCAGCCATGTCCACAGGGAACTTACATGGACGAGTCAGAACACACTAGAAGTTCCTGTAAAAGTTGTGATGAATTTCCTCATGTGAAATTTTGTCCTGCAGACACAGTTGAACACAAGTCCAGTGATGATGATGCTCTGACAGTTGGCGGAGCTGTTGGGCTCACACTGACTGACATTGTGATCACGGTGGCATTGCTAGCTATCATTCAATTTCTTCTTTTGAAACTCAGAAGCAATGCAAGAGGTGAGAATGTCGACCCTGAAGCTTTCCCTTTGTTGGATCCAGAACGCAAAGGTTTGTATACATATTATGTGCTATAGTGGTATGTAAAAATGAGTTTGAGGTTCATGAAGTATGCAAAGGTCTATGTGAAAAGAGGTGCAGAAAAATCAAATTCAGTGGTAGCGTTTCCGTGATGGAGTATGGAGTTTACAAAGGAGTAAAGTTACAGGTGATCATCGGTTCAGTGTCGAAAAAATATGTTGTTGAACGAGGGTTTTCACATAACTTCCTTTGTGGGTGTCGTTGTTACAATTTTATTCTCATGTCAAACAATAGAATCTATTATATTGCTAAAATTCCCATTCTGTTTGTCTGTCTATCAGCCTAAATGGCATGTATTATAACTTGCCAAAATGTTGTCTAAAATTCCACGTGGGTTGAACTGTCTCGTATAAAGTACTACAGTGATATGTTCACTGTGTACCCTGCCCTCTAATTTTAGTTGTTTTCAATTCTTGCCCAGAAGCCTATCTCCTCTCCTTACTCAGACGTTTATTCGACTTATTGTTCGTAGAGAGAAGAGATCGATAAATGGTTATAGTGTGATGTGGAATGGGGCTGGAAGACAGAGTGATTATCTAGTTAAATAAAGAATACCACCTGAAAAGAAAAAGTAAACACAAAAAGGTGAAATAATGGGTTAGTATTGTTTAATATTATTATTTTATCATACCTGATTGACAGGAATATGCGTTAATGGATTGAGCTTTACTGAAATAATTACATGAATTCCTGTTTGCATATTACCGAAAACAAAACTTAGTGAACATTTACACGACAAAAACAAGGGAAAACGTTGATTTGAGATATTTCATTTCTTCACCAGATCTTCCCCAGGTAAGACAAAGAACACAGTCCGAGGACTTCACTGACAGCAAGATGGATTTGCTGCACATCAGGGAAACGTTTATTCCTATTGGTGATTTTCGTCACACTCATCTGCAGCATCATTACAGTAGTGACGTCATGGTTGACCTGATCAAATTACAAGCTGTCCTGACAGTTCTTGTATGTGTAGGTGGCAGTAGTGAAGGCAGGCCTGAACATTTCACCGACACTGACGAGCCCTACACTTTCTCTGGCGACAAATACAGAAATGTAGAACATACAGGCAGTGGATGGGTGGAAAATATAAAAATTTACAGAGATCAACCTTGTCCCTGTAAGACTTGCCAACAATCTGCCCAGCCAGTGACGTCATGGGGAGAAGTTGTGATATGTACAGCTGCAAGAGTTGTCTTTGATATCACAGAAGGCAGAAACAGCCGGTGTTATTTCTTTTATGGTACACCAGACACTGATCTACAGTCCTGTCCTTCAGTTAGTGGAGCGGTCAAAGTGTTGAGTGATGCAATGCGAGATTGGTGCTACATGACATTTGTAACACATGACACTGGTTTGATGAAAAAGCTGCAGGAGACTTACATCAATTATCACAAACTGAGACGTGAGGTCAAGTACAAATACGACGTTATCACAGACGAAGGGAATCAGAAGGAATTAATGAAGAGATTTATGGAACTTGAGCAGAAATTCCAGTCCTGTTTATCGCTCCTGGATAAAGTTTGTGAGAAAGTCCAGGCCATCTGTAATAGCGATCATCTCTATACATCACTCAATAGATTGGGAGCTGTTTTTGGTGTCACATTAAAAGATGATGACAAAGAAAAGCAGCTGTACAAGATCATATCAGAATTACGTGACAAATGTAATCACATCCTGGATGCAGCACGACAAGCTAAGGTCAAATGTCAAGGTGACACACCAGGTCAAGATGCTGGTGCAATTTGGCACGACATGTACTGGGAAATGGATGGAATGTGGGAAGAGTTAGATAGATTTCTCCAGCGTTTAGATGTCAGAGTAGATGACAGCAACAACAACCAGGACAAAGAGGACCTGGTCCTTTATAAACCACGATATGACCCGGCCCGAAGTTTTACTGTGGTCATCTCTCATCCGTACGGACGCAGTAAACAAATCAGCCTCGGTTACGCCTCCGGTCTCAAGGTCTCTGACCACTACAGCTGGTACATCTATAACAACCTGTTGGTGTCTGGATGTGAAGGTGCTCGTGTGTTTATCCTGGGAAGGACCAGACGCAGTGACCATGGTCACAGTAAGTGTGATGGTCAACATAGTAAGAGTGGCGCCTGGTCTGACCTAGTTCCTGTCATTGCTGACTTGTCAGCTGGACGCCATGACCACTGAAATGTTGAGATTACTTTCTACTTGTCCATGCTCTTTCTGAGTCGTCCCATTTCTTCCAATGTTAACAATACCAGTTGGCCCGCTGTCTCGTAGAATCCACAGATGTGATATTTTGATTTGGGGTTTGGTCATCAATGTGTACAATGAGGCACGAAGTGAAATTTCCTATCATACATTTCAATTATACTCCAAGAAAATGCGTCTTTTTTCCGGTTCAAAATATCGGACCACTTTTTTTACTGTTCAACTCAGTTATGGCTCAAAATCAAAGAAAATATTAAAAATACAACGAACTGCAAGACCTTTTAAAATACACCTTTACGTCTTTCTGTGGGTAATATGACATTTAAGACTGAGAGGTCATAAAGCTTTTCCTGATGACATTGGGGGCTTTGCCTCCATTATAATATGATATGATAATTATTATAACACTGTACAGTATAACTGTGAGATAATATTGGACATGTTGATCAGGAAACAAAATAATTTGTTATGTACTTTACTTATTAAGACTGAGTTGTATGAAGCATGCTGTATATGGATAAAGAAAAGTACTGTTATCAAGTGCAGAAACTGTGTGACACTGGCTTTATTCAGGCTTGAGAAATGTGTGGTGGGATCCAAACATGGGAAAAAAAACACAACACTTTCATTAGTGATACTGGCCATGTCAGTGGACCTTTCATGAAGAACTGGACATACAATTGTTAAATAAGAACAAAACCAGCCAGGTTACATCCGCTGTCGTTGTCTTGTTATCATTGTTGATTTTGTTGTTTCATAAAGTCTGAGATACAAATGATGTTCTTCACACGACGGTCGTCATGGTGACTGTAATTCATAGACAGCAAAAGTGGATTCTACACGAGCATCTATTTTATCAATAAAATGGTTGACATGCAAATATGTCTTGAACTGTAACCGAATATGATATCCCGACTGCTTCGGGCCTTTTATTTTGCCAATATGAACGTTAAGCATGAAGAAATGACATCAGTTGAGAGAGACCATGATTAAGGTTCCGCTTATGTTGAAATCTGGTTCATCTGGTGTAGGAGACGGTGGCTGATGTTTAGACAGGTAGAGAGTCCTGAGAGAATCTTGTCTTCATCCCTTTATTTCCCCGTTTTTTGTTTGTTAACAATATATATATAACATAACATGGGGCTATTTTGTTACTGTAATGATTTTGCATTTTCTTTTGATGTCCGCTTTAATAATCAAATTAAAAAAAAAAATTTTTAAGGGCTCAGACTGAAATGTGATTTGGAATGTATTCATTCTGTGCATGACTCAATAATTAGAGATTACTCAATAAAGAAATAACAGGTGCCTAATTAAGCGAACAGAAATGAACAAATTAATTTTTTATAAATGAATAGATGCTTATAGAGGTGTGTTTGTACGTAGATATGTGAAAGAATTCAAAGAGATGAACTTGGTCAATAAATAGATAATTATGAGAATAGATACAGATAAACATGTAAATGAATATACAGCTGTCTATGGGGACTAGCCTGGGGATCGGACCCAACTGGAGTCTTCTATATCCCAGAATTGTCAGCTACTGAATTCTGTGTTGTCGGCCTTCTCGAACCCTCTAGGTCTTTAACATTATCAGCTGATCAGTTTTACAGTTCAGTTTAAGCAGCTGGTACAGTAAAAGATTTTTTAAAAAAACAGACCAAACATAATAATAATCAGTAAATATATAACAAAACAAAACAAAAATTGTAAAAAACACAAATTAAAAAAAACAACATAAATTTAAGAAAAAACTTTTTTCAAGATATTCTGTCTTTCACGTAGTACGTGTGTTCTCAATGGTTTTAAATACTAAGAGGATGAGTCATCTATAAAATGATAATTACATCTGTATTAAAATGTACGTAGATAACCACTATGAATAATTATTGCAGATATGAATTATGATGCACAATAAAGTCAAGCCAAACAAGAAAAAAAAAGGGAGAGAAAAGAAAAAGCAGAGGCTGAAAGATGTAATCGAATACTACACACAGTCAGCTCAATAGTTTCTAGCCAAAAAATAATAACATATATCATCAGTAATAGAATGATAATAGTATAATATGACAGTGAAATAACTTTACTTCATGCACCTTGGCATATCATTTATTGCATTTTTCATGAGATCTTTTCGTCATTGCTCCCCCTCCCCCCCTCCCCTTCCCCTTTTTTTTTTCACTTGCTGTTACCTTTTTTTTTTTCTTATCTCACTCACTCCGTCTCTCACATTTTTCAGTCATCCATTCTCCGATTTTCATTTCTGCCCCGGTTTCCTGGATGCTCCCCCCCCCCCCCTTTCCCCATCTTTTTTTTTTCTATATCTCTATTTCATTTCGCTCATACAATAATATTTCCATTCATATTTAACATTAATGGGACCTGAGATGAGTTAAGGATACTGCGACATCTCATGGCGAACTAACTATAGCTATTCGAGGAAATGCTCTGTATTCTTCCATTCTTTTTCAATGATGTAGAAAATATTATCCATGGCTCCATATTTCAGCTTACTTATAATTATATAGCTTGGCTATTAATATAATATGATTTATAGTACTTATTTTCTTACTTGTACATTCGTCATGATCTTCTTTAACTATTCCAAAGAGAGCTGTCACTTCATCTTTGATTAATTTATGGTCTGTTTTCATGAGAATGACATTGGCTATATGATTCCAAAATCCCCTGATTTTCTTACAGTGAAAGAAGAAATGCTCTATATTATAGTCTCTTTCATTACAATAAATTATTTCATTACAATTACATTAAAATAAATAAATAAACACTCTTCTGGCGCCATTCCATTTTTTTCATATCTTTATATCTTTACAGAAATTACAATGACATGGCCAAGCTTAACAACAATAATACATTATTTTTTCCCTGAGAATGAAGCTACAAGTTGATTCAAATCACTGGTTCTTTGTTATATACATGTAAATGTTTCTTGTAAACTTTGTTTTACTATTCAGTTTTACATCAGTAGATCATATTTATCTTTTGTAGAAATGTTCCCAATGATAACAGTGATATTGACGGATATAATGACGTCGGTGGTTTATCAAATGATAATTTGCATACTTTAAGCGATAATAACAGGTGATTAAATGCATTGTAACATGAAAAACAAGAAACAGCAGTGACAATAATATAGAGGTGGAGTCCTAACAGTTCAGGCATTTCTTTTATACCCGGATGTAAAATCTACACAATTTGATTGACGGAACTGGCAGACCCGAGTGGTTCTATTTCTAAGGGGGTACAAAAAATTATTGATTTGTCCCGCTTTGAAAGATCTGGAATTTGTCTACTACACCAGTATGGTATGTAAACTCTTTAACTTATGCTAGAGAAATGATAAGCCAGAATGTACTGAGTATGGTTAAGAAATAAATACGAATCATTTATAAAGATAGATTATTTGTTTTGCTTAAGATACTGTTTTGTAAGTGTTATTGCACACGTGAGAGTGGCAAGGAATTGTTTGCTACAATTTGTGTGATCTTCACTTTTCCTCTTTAATCTATTTCCTGACTTTCATGCTGTTGGTCTCATCAGATAGAGGTGCCCGTTGAGTTTTTGTTTTTGTTTTTTCTTGTATTCAATTTCAAAGTGAACGACTAAAAACGATGTCATTTGTCACAGTTCATTACGTGCCGAACATAGGGAGATTTAAGCCGGAAATAATTTTTCATCACAACCCCCCCCCCCCCCCAACCTCTAACAAAGCGCTCTTAAAACTTCCTTGTCACGACATCATCTATGAAGGTACATGAGAACCAAGTTTACGGGCCTTTTTAAAGGGACTTTTTCTAATCTACCTGTGAAGAATTTAAAGTGCATTAAAAATTTTGCTCGTGTAAAGTTCTGCAAAAGTTAGGGTGACAGTCAAAAAGAAATTATTTACATGCAGTTTAGTCTCTATTGATAGAGGCTTCAGCGTGTCAGGCATAAAACGGTTTGCTGTGAAGTTACGTTTCGGTTCAAAATCCTTTAGCCTGGATCTGGCAATGCTCCAAAATTTTTCTTTACCAGCAAGTGCCCTATGTGCCTACATGAGAGAAAGGGGTATTCTTGCAAAAGACATTTATTTTGATCGCTGACGTAAATGTGCTGTTTTTTTTTAAGTCTACATTATGGTTTACAGTCAGGTGTAACAAATCATGTAGGCAAACAGATGTGTAAATTAATAGACAAAACGGAATACATAGACAGACAGATAGACAGACAGACAGACCAGGCACACAGACAGACAGACAGATAGATAGATTTTTTTCATAAGTTATCGATTTCCTTTCTACGGTAAACCGATTGGGAGATAAAGGGATATATTTAAAGGACTTTAAGCATTGCTCAAGTGTGACGATCAACTCAGTGCTTATTCTGTGGAAAGAAGATCCAATGTACATTCTCCGAATCTGACGTAGGTAAGTTTATTAGATTAAAGGGGGCGTTGACACTATCAGCTTGTTAGAAGAGAGAGCTATCACATGGGCTGTGCAGACAGAGCAGTCAGACTGTAGTGGTTCTTTCAAACACGTTCATGTTTTAGGCTTGTTTTGGTTTTTAAGGTACGAGGGCATTCGGTCACTTTTCTTCACACTGGAACTTTACTGAACTGTCAACAATGTCATGTTTAATGTGCTTGAATATAAGCTTACTTTCAGCTGAAGGATGTCAACCTAGCTAGAATGTCCGCCAGTCTATACGAAACCATATCTGAGACAATGGTAAGTCTAGATCTGTCTTGCCAGATGCATGAACATGGTGAGACTGAAACACGACTTAATGCTTCGGTTCTAAATCTAACTGGCCACGATTGTGAACAGATTACATCAGCCACAGCTGTCTAGTCCATGCTGATTTATTTGTTCCCTTTGACAAATTCAATCCAAAATTATTATCAAGTCTACCGGACTTATTACTCTGATGAAGTTCCTCAATCGAGGTCCGCAGTAAAAGAAAGCTAGAGTAGTTTGTTTTATTGTCATGGTTTTAGAATTCAATTCGTACGTTTCTTGCTGTTTTGTTTTGTTTTTTTTTCAATTTTAATTATGGCTTTGCCATTAGTTAGCAAATCCCCCCTCCCCCTCCGCCCTCCCACACACATATATTTTAACGATTGTCTTCATACCTACAAGTAATCATGACACAATGTTATCTCTCATTGCTTGCAAGGATTGCAGATAATACAGTAAGTTAGTAAGACGTGGACGATCTTTGTGTATGAGATTTATGATTGTGGTTCCTGGTATCTGTAAATTATCTTGAGTACTCTCTTTTCTGTTCTGTTTTTGTTTTGTTATCTACCGGGACGCACAGATATTGGAAAGGCGACATTTTAGTACAAGGACAGAGATACAAAATATATACTGTAAACCTGCCATTTCAGACAGGTTGTGTTTTTGCATGGGAGATACAGGTTGGGGGTACTTATAATGATATATTATGTATCCTAAGAGGTTTTGCCTACTTTCATGCCGTGAAGTTTTGTTTTTGTTTTGTTTGAGTAGTAAGTATCCTCTCAAAGCCCCACCACGTGTAGTAATTTCTGAACACGCCGGTCGTACATATGCCATCGGTACCTGGGTGTGTAGATAGGATCTGTGGTGTTCTGGAGTGAACGTCCGTGTCGGTGTTAATTCTGTGGGCTGTTCCTTGATTTCATTGGTATGTTTTGTTATTAAGAACAAAATTTAATGTTTGTGATGAATGGGGATTTCTACTTCCTGCTGTAACACGTTATCTTTCGCAATAAAAACAAATTTGCTGTGCTAGAATTATCTACTTCAACATTCCGTTGAATTGAATGATAGCATGCCTTTATTTCATAGTTATACGCTTAACGAGAGCACCGGAGAACAGCTGAACATAAATATCTCTATGCGCTGTGATTCACAGTCTTACCAGGTGATACACTTCTTATACACTTCATACTATCACTATCAGGTTATATACTTCATTGTAACCTCATTAGATTTTTAACAGCTCCCAGTTTTCATCCACTACCATTGCCTGCGTCGACCACTGAAACTTAAGTTGTCATTGTTTCTTCGCCTACCTTCTCTTCAGAGGACATTAACACAGTAAAACGGATGAAGACAGACATGCTCATGGACTTCTTTCACTGTGAACCTCCATAACAAGCTAAAGGGAGAGAAACATCATTCAGTGTGTTAGTCTGTGCATTGAAGGTCTTCTTTTTGCCTTCTACCCAGCCCACACCTACTGCTACACTTAGTGTTAGGAACTGTATACGACAGATGGGAGGAGCTCAGTTGCACATAAGATCTTCCCCATAGGCTGTACAAGTCGTGGTTAGACGTGACTTCATCATCAAAATAACATTGTCCATGAAAAGTGTACCTTCGGTGATACCTGCTCCATATTATTATCTATAAACGATATGATAAAGCAATTGCAAATTCCATTCACCTTCCCAGGCTAATTTGCCACGCAGGCCGCGCTAGAATGTGACACGGATTTTTCTGGAGACCGACAGTTGTAATCATGATATTCCTATTTCTCACATTGTTTGCTATAGCTCATTTGTGCCTGAACAAGGCTGCCACTGTATGCGATGGAGGACGCTATTTGCACACTCCGGGGAGTGGACCGCCGATTTGTGAAGATTGTCCCACAGGTACATACATGCCTGACGATAACCATGCCAACACATCTTGCTTTAATTGCACCAGGGCACAAAATAAAACCACAGAAAAACTTGTCTCCGAGTGTAACAAAACTCACAATTCTGTCTACTTGTGTATCAGTGGCTACTTCCGCATGAAACTCACTAATCAGCAAGGCCAGGGTGAATGTAAGAGATGCAAAGATTGTTCCTTGAAAAACGAAAAACGTCCATGCCTGCAAGACAGTGACACAATCTGCTGTCCTGATGGCAACCACATCCTGGAGATCGATAACGGAAATCTGGTATGTCTTCAGCTCTGTGGACCTGGTCACTATACAGATGTCAGTACTGATCAGTGTATGACCTGTCCTGAAGGCAAATACATGCCTGACAGCCAGCATAGACAAGAATATTGCTACATCTGTCAAAACTGCTTGGGTACAAATCCAAATGGCCCTTACGTAGGACGCCCCTGTAACCAGACACATGACACGGTTTGTTGTCCCCAGCCCGACATGGAAGTGGTTGACGACGCTGGAAGTGCAGAATGTCGGCTCCCGACAACAGGTGAGTTTACAGGGTGGAGAGGTCAGAACTGTCTGATCTTATATCTATAGTCTTCTAGCCACTGATCATTTTATCCTTCATCAAGAAATTTAGGGATTTGGTCTTTGCCCAGAATACTTGAGCACTCAGGGCCAGCTCAAAACTGTTGCAAGATTACAATAATTTTAAGAAATACAGGCACATACATGCTCCCTGCTGCGTGGCATCTAGGCCAAAATTATATAAAAATGTAAGACATAGTATGTCATTAAATCTGACCCGAAAAGACATGAGAAGGAAAAAGATTTTTATATACGAAAATTCATGGTCGCTTATGGCTGAACTGTATCGATATCTGACACGCTGATAAGGCAATTAAAGGGGGGGCGGGCGTTTTATGATTGCCTTGTCGTTGGTTATTCATGGGGAGAGATTTCTATGTACACCCCACAGATTTATTCTTCACTGCACGTGTGTCAAATGGTATACTTTGAGTACCAATTAGAAGGAGATTGTAGAGGTGGTTTTCAGTGACAGATGCCCTGAAGGGAGTGATCATGAGTTTTATCACCAGGGAAAAATGGGACAGAATTGTATAACTCTATAACACAAAGCAAAATGTTTGAAAATACTGTTGTAATTAGTTGTGGCTATTGGTTTGTGACCGATATGATAGATCGTGTATCACGTGAGTCCAACTGTATAGATTGTGCATTCTCTTCAGCTGTGTAATAGTTCTTTTGTATCGTGATGCTTACCCACGAAAATGGTTTCACGGTGCAGTTATTAATCTAAATTAATCTACAACAACACTCAGTTTTCATCTTTGCCTTATCAGTAATGTCCTTTGTAATGTCAAGTGTGTTCGTTGTGATAAGTTTACTCGTACATTTACAGTAACGGTCAATGTTGCAGATATGATCTCGTTAGGCGCCCAAGCTTCATGTGAGAATACAAGCACAGTTACAGAACACATTAGTCATGAAAGAAAATACAGGTTTAAAGCCCTTCAGTTAGTTGATACTGTTTGCTTCAGGCGATATACATTTGTAGTTCGTTACAATCGTATTCCTTTGCTTGTGGTTTATTCTATTCTGTACCTCTGCATCAATATGAAAGTTTGAATATATCAAGACGTGGATAATTCTGAATAAAAATTACTTCCAATTTTTCTCTTCATTTACAGTCCCGGTAACTCCGCCCACCATACTTCCTGATACCACACCTGAGGCAGATAACTCATCGAGCAGCTTGTCAACGGCAGAGGTTATTACAGCCATAACAGTACCAACAATAGTAATAGGAGTAATTATAGCCCTCATCGTTGTATTCTTCAAGCGCAAGAAAAGAAGAGGGCGAACACCAGTTAACCAGAATGATACTCAACCTGATGGGGAGGACGGGGATCTTTAAAATAGAATCTGAGCACGCAGAGGAACTGCAGGATCAAAGAACAGATATTTTTCCTCAGATCTTTCTCTTTTTCCCCTCTATTCATTCAAACATCATCAACCTGTCCATATAGTCAGGGATCTATCTATCTGTCTGTCTGTCTGTCTGTCTGTCTGTCTGTCTGTCTGTCTGTCTGTCTGTCTGTCTGTCTGTCTGTCTGTCTGTCTGTCTGTCTGTCTGTCTGTCTGTCTATCTATCTATCTATCTGTCAGCTGTAGAACATTCCAGATAAGAAAACACAATGTCTCCCAATGCTCTTGCCAAACACTGTCAGATTCAGGAGCGTAGCCGTACTATCTGTGATAAAGCTGTTTATATACTCAGTATTCCGTACATTTGCATGGTGAGATACAATACTTTGTCAATATTCCTAGGTACAGTATATAATAATTGTGTTGAATCTGGATCCTTATCTTTGTTATTGTCGCGGCTTTGTAGAGGTGTTTGTGTTAGGGCTTGGGAAAGATTTTGGTTCCACAGACCTGCAAATTGAAGCAACATTCTCAACTTTTTTTTTTTTTCGACAGCAGTATTCGTATGATATGTCTTCATGGATGGTTTAAAGTATTAAATGTATCTTTTCCATTTTTAGACTATTCTCCTGCGAGTAGTTTTAGAGCAAAAGGTAAAGTTGTAGGCATCTCCCAATGTAGTTGTATGTACATCAGCTGATGAGACATTTTTTTTACTCTCTGAATATCCTTGAATGTTTTGTGTGCGTGTGTGTGTGTTTTTCATTTTCTTTGTTTATTTATTAGATTTATTTGTATGTGTTTACAAGCACGTTCCAGTGCAGGTATGAAATAGCGCCGTAAAGCCATTGAAACCTGGTCATTAACGGCATGGAGTAGACCTACCATCATCATCATCATCATTGCCTTTCTCACCCTGGATCAGGGTATAGGCCACCAACAAACACTTTCCATCCCTCTCTATCATGGGCCAGCCTCTTTACATTATTCCAAGTCTTTCCGCTTCGTTGCACATCATTTTCTCTGGCTCTTCTCCACGTTCCGCGCGGCCTTCCTCTTGATCTCTTGCCCTGGGGATTCCAATCCAATACCTCCTTCGTGATGCTGTTTCCTGGCCTCCTGAGAGTGTGGCCGATCCATCTCCATCGCCTCCTACCAATTTCCTCTCTGACTGGGCTCTGTCTTGTTCTTTTCCATACAATTTCATTGCTGACCTTGTCTGTCCATCTGATCTTAAGTAGCTTCCTCAAACATCTGTTGGTGAAAACTTGGATTCTCTTTATGCAGGCCTGGGACGCATTCCAAGTCTCACATCCATACAACAGGACTGACTTCACGTTCGAGTTGAATATCCTCAGCTTTGTTTTTAGAGATATATCCTTGGTTCTCCAAATCTTGCTTAAGGACGTGAAAGCTGCCTGTGCCTTTCCAATTCGTGCTTTGACTTCTGCCTCTGTTCCTCCATTATTGTCAATGATACAACCAAGATAGCAGAAGGACTCTACATCTTCCAGTGGTTGATCTCCTACTCTGACTTGTGCGCTTGGGGGTGCAACAATTTTTAGGACCTTCGACTTCGCAGGATGTATCCTCAATCCAATAGATTCTGAAATTTTCTTTAGAGCTGTAGTCTTTGCTTGCATCTGGTCGTGTGTGTGCGACAATAGTGCCAAGTCATCTGCACCTACCATAATTTAGAATTATTATTGATATTTTATAAGTAGGCCTATATTATATACTGCTGACTTATTATTATTATGTTAACGAACCCGAAAGACCATTTTATAGGCACTACCATTGATATACATGGTAATTATGATTTTCCAAAAGTTATTGTATGGGGGGGGGGGGGCGGGGGGAGAGAGAAGAGCATCCCGAGAAATAGCGAAGGGAAGTAACTTTGAATATATTAGGGTGTTTAAAAGAATATCTTAATACAGCCCCTTTTTCACTCTGGGGTGGCATCACATGCGTTAGTGAGACCTACCACATACTCACACAACTGTTCCATTCCCTCCGTCCCATCCCTTCTTTCCCGCTTCCTACCATTTAATACTCATCCAACATCTATTCTTTCAGTTCATATTTTGATCTATTCTTTTTTTTTTATTTGTGTTAGCGAATGAGCCTAATATAATTAAATAAATACATAGGAAATTATATACATTGAATGCACTGTTGTTTCTATTGTGCAATCTTAGTGTGTGGTGCACAGTGTAATGTCTGCGTTATTACTTGCAAAATGTCGTGTATGAATGTTACTTTGTCTGTCTGTCAGTACCCAGAATGTTAATGTTGTTCTGTTGGCTGCCTTGCTCTCACTGTCAATGTATAAACTGCACGTTTCATATTTATGTCAGCTATCTTCTTTGTATGTCCGTTGTTTTATCGTTATGTGCGTAGAAACTAGACTCTCCACAATGATTAGCGCTGTGTCATGACGTGTCAGCTGAAGGCCAGACACTTTATTTCATTGTCTGTGGGCAAAAAAAGACCTCATTACGAAACCAGGTGAAGAGTAGAAATCATTCACGTCAATAAATATGGAGTCAAAAAGGGACGCCTAAGAGAGATATCATACTAAGCCCGGCCAAAGACAGCCAGATGCTTCCAGGAAAACGTACCCCAAAGAGAAGACAAAATTTGGCAGAAAGAAAAAGTTGTAAGTAGCAAAGCCCCGCGTAAGAAATAATACGATAACGATACAATGAAATGCAAAATATAAAAAAAGACAGAAAATGGCCGATATTTCGGCAACAGCCTTTCTCAAGAAAAAAAAAAACAAAAAAGCGACTAAACAACAACAGGAGAAAAAAATCGAAAATTGAACAGAAAAAAAACTATCGAGCAATAAAAGATATGAATATGAAATATAAAGAAACTAAACAGAATATGTCTACTTAAACAGGAAAAAGACAAAAAAAATATTCATACCTATGGAATTACCTAAGGCAGTGTTGTACATTGATGCCACTGGGAGTGATGGTATCGAGCTGGAAAATTAAACGTTGCTCAGTCTCAAATCGCATCTCAGCGCCTGAGTGACAAGACTTGTCCTAGAATCTGAATATCGTTAGATGCCTCATGATTGAAATGGACAGATACAGGCTTTCCATGTTGATTCTCAATTCACGGAGGCGCTCCCGAAACCGAGCATGTAGCTGTCGTCCCGTTTCACCAATATACACCACATGACACCTGGCACAGCGGATAGCGTACACAAGATTCAACTATGGCAAGTGAAACTTTCCTTAACGCTGAACGTCGCCAATGGGCACTCGATGGAAGTAGATTGAAGGACATGTGTGCATGTCTTACAACGGGAGTTGCCACATGGTTTGGTACCGCAACGGTCAGTGTGAACAAGTCTACTCGGGACCAGAATGTCTTTCAAGTTTTTGGATCGCCTATATACCAGCAGAGGAGGTGTTGCGTCAAGTGTGTCATTGACTGATTGAGGCTCTGGTCGGCCCTCAAGATAGAAAGATTTCTAAGGAGGACTTGTTTAACAGGCAAAGACTGGGGGTGACATGTAAAGACGAGTTTGACACGATTATCCTCACTCCTTTGTTTGGGAGTGAGGGCATCCAGTCTATCTATATCACAGGCCCTCGATCAGTCTTTGTTCAGACCATGTTCTGGATAACCTCTGAGGGAAAAAAAATCTAACACTTCCTTGCCTTCAGTGGCAAAGTCTGCATCCGACTGGCATAGACGTCGCAAACGGAGTAATTTTGAAAGGGGAATGGCATCTTTACAAGAATGCGGGTGAGAAGAATAATAGTGTAAACGTATGACTGTCCGTGTCCTTGTAATGGGTGTCAATGAGACCTTGATGTCCAAAAAGTTGATAGAGCCGTCAGAAATATGGGATTTGTATTTGATGTATGGATGAAAGTCATTGACATAGGACAAGTAAGCCTCTAACTCAGAATGAGACACAGAGGTCCCACCAAAACCATCGCCACTGTATCTCATAGACATCTCTGGTTGTCGGCTAGTGTAGTCACTCTTGATGAGAGTTTCTAAGTATCCCATTTTCGTATCCATGGCGACACCATTGATTTGATCAAAGAATTCCCCATTGAACTCAAAAGAGTTAAGGGTGAGTACAAGTTCATTGAGACGGGGTTGGTACCAGGCTATTTGTCTGGCCTACGATCCAGAAACTATTGAACTACTCTCAGTCCATCAAAATGAGGTATGGAAGTGTACAGAGAACTGACAACCACCAGGAAAAGAAGTTTAGTGGTATGGTGGTATCAGTGAAAGGCGTTTGCTGAAATAAGAGCATCATTAGTGCCTTTAACATAATGTAGGAAGTTGTATGACTGTGAGGCTGGCATACACTATTCAGGAAGTGAGAAATATTTTCGCTGGAGCAAGAACAGGCCAAACCAATGGATCTTCCTGGATTACCAGCCTTGTGAATTTTAGGAAGCAAGTAGAATGTTGGCGAACTCAACTGGCTAGGATGGAATGAAAGGTGGAGGGCAGAGCGGGATAGTTGTTTCTGATTAACTAGATCAGTGGGTGTATTTTTGACCATGACATGTAAGTAACCGTGCCATTATGTGCACACCTGGTGTAAAAAGTACGATTTTGAAGTTGTTTCTCTCCTTCCTGAATATATATAGGTCTTTACGCCAAACAACAAGTTCCACCTTTGTCAGCCGGTTTTATGATGATATCTTTTCTGTTTTTCAATTCTTGTAAAGCATTTCTCTCTGATGCTGTTAAATGGAAATGACAGATTTTGCGTTGTGGTAGATGTTTAATGTCATTCCAACATTTATTAACGTACAGGTCAAGAACTGGAGATTCTCCTGTGTTAGGTGTTCAGTCAGACTTCCGCGTAGTATATTTAGTAAATATATCATCATGATTATGGGAGCTATGATCCTTGAATGCTATTTGAAACCGAAGCCGACGGAAGTAAGACTGCACATTTTTAAGTGCTTGGTATGTATCGTGTTTCTTTTGGATAGGAACAAATTTGAGACCATTGCTGAGGACACTCATTTGATCTTCTGTCAAATGTAGGTCCTCAGGAATGCATACCACTTTACTGACGTGATCGGTAGATGGGTTAGGGACAAGACTGTCTTCTGAAAGATCAGACGATCCCTGAGCTGTTTTGGGAGTGGTTTTTAAGGTTCTGTGTTTCTTCTTCTTGGTCGATGTCAATAAATTATAAAGAGTCTTGTTAGTGTTGTATGTGATCCCGTGGATAACTTGAAAAATGGGGCCCGAAATAGTACTCTTCAGTAGTATTGCATGAATGTGTCGTTTCTTGGAGATCTTGGCAATATGAGACTGAAGTACCTGGATGGTAGTGGTCATTCTTTTATTAGCTACTGATGTCTCTTTCTTGGGAAATGTATCAATCTCATTGGGACTAAGGTGACCATTAGCTGGTTGAAAATTGGAATGGAATCCTTTTGCTTGGAAAATATAGGAAATTATTGTGTGCACGTCTTGTCTGCCAGCGTCTGATTATAGGTGGTATCACACTAGGACCGGTCAGACACAGTCAGATGCTGCTAGAAAAATTTACACCAAAGAAATGGTGGTGAAATCTGACTGTGTCTGACCTGGCTTACTATGCTTGGTTCTTTTCCGATCTAACTGTGTCTGACCAGGCTTAGTATGATACCTCCCTTAGTGTCACCGGGCTTAGTATGATTCCTCCTTGTCACAGTCATACATGAACACGAACGACCAGGCACACACAAAAACGGGCCAGCATAATCAATTATCCGTACAAATGACACTGCGAAGTAGCATTGCTCTGTATGTGGCAAATTATTTAAAGGCACGTCTAAGGGCAGGAAAAGATGCCCTCAGTTACTCATAAGAAGGCAAAAAGCTATACAGCAGATGGCATGAACATAAAAAACAGACTGTGCGCACGATGCTGAACGCTGCAGAACGTGTGTTAAAACGGAAGTGTGTCACAAAGTGATGACGAGGTGAGTCGGACAGCAGACAAAACAAGACGGCGCTAAAGTATTAGTTGCCATCCACAGTTGGTCAAGAATGTTGATGTTAGCACAACCTGAAAGGAAAACAGACTGACGTGTCGGACGGACGGTGGAGCAGCTAACGAGCAAAACAGTCAAATACCAGGGGAAACCGGGCTTCACTGTAAGTGTACATAATTATGTCTCTCTTCCCAGGCTTAGCCTCACTGATCATTAAATTTTCTGTCTGTTCTGTTATGGCACGATTGTCTCAGCTGTCTGATTCGATACGCCTTACAACTGATTTGTGACACCGGGAACTGGCACTGGTCGAGTCAAAACAACTTGTAATTTACCAGCTATAAGGGCAATTAAAACTACAGACACTTAAAGAAAAACGGTTGTCCCACATATCATTATTCCCACGAGCCAGGAGAATTTGTGGTCTCAGCTCTATCTAATAATGTTTTTCTAGCGGTAGATGTAAAGTGAAACAGGAGAAAAATGAATACATGTATTTCTGTATAATCTATTATATATTTCAATAACTTGCAACCTTTGGCACGACTAACTGACCAAACTATACACTCTTCGGGCCTTAAATTTGGCAGGAAGGTGGCAATTGAGATAAGGAAGATGATGGCTATAATTAAAAGTTGTTTACTTCAAGCATGTATTTTTAATGAATAACAATGTTGAATAGAATGTAACATCAGTATTTTTGCACGTTTGTTTCGTAATATAAATTATAGTACCGTGCATGTCATAAAGAGTAACCGTATCAAGCGTTCAGTTTGGTGCGTAGTGTTCTGGTGCGCATGAGTTCTGAAGCAAGACTGTAGTTTATTACTTTTATTGTATGAACTAGTAACTGCCCCATTCTTCGAATTGTAAAAAACGAAGCTCACCACTCCAGACCGAAAGGAATCAGCACAAAGACATTGATGTCGAGACACTTTGGGTCATCCACATAAAATCGGCGATTAATAGATAGATAGGATAGGATTACAGTAGTACACAGTGCACAGTAGTGCGCACCGAGCATTTTTCATGGGCTCATGTGTTCGTAAAAAATGATCTAAATATTTACGCAGTTTTCTTGGTATGAATGAATGGCACTCACCTCATATGTATAACACTATACTCGGTATCAAAGTTTTCTTGGCGTGGCTGGATCGTGAACTCTAGTTTACATTTCCGGTAAGAGGCGGAAATGACGAAATTGACGGAAGTACATTATCACGTCGTATTCGCAATCATGAATTGATAACTGATAATTATAACTGAATTTCTGGGAAAAGTAAAGAGTTTCGGGAAAAAATGAGCTCGACACGTACAGGCTTAATAAATTTTACGTACGTGTGCCAAGTTTCATTTCTCTACGTTGCGTAGTAAAAAAGCCTTTGCGGTCGCAAAGTTGGGCCCAAGCTCCATTATTATATGAAGGGAGAGAGAGGGGGGGGGGGGCACATGATTGTTTATTCCGGGCAATGCCCGGTAGGTCATCTAGTAATTAATATTCGCTTTCTTTACACAACTTTCGTCGTGGGTAATGATAAAAACAGTTGCTTTTCTTAACTGTGCACATTTTGTGGTCAATCAGTCGCCATTAGGAGCACGTTGTCTCTATGTTAGCGACTGAGAACATATCCCAAGTCTCAAGGACCTGAGCGTCTTTTCTTCCCTCTTAACGAGTTCTTGACACAAGTAACTGCACCATTCCGGTAGGTGATCATTGAAAATTAGACTGCTGTCTGTTTCTGTCTGTCTGTCAAACTCGGACGACAAAAACACAGCGGTCGTCTA
Source organism: Onchidella celtica (assembly GCA_963931925.1). NCBI lineage: Eukaryota > Metazoa > Mollusca > Gastropoda > Systellommatophora > Onchidiidae > Onchidella > Onchidella celtica. The sequence goes on from OZ007578.1 coordinate 47,922,793, forward strand.
AGTCTGATACTGGTAGCGCAGCGTCATTATTATGAGTAGCAAGGGACAGATAGTTCTACTCTCACAGTACTAAGTTAATGTCTTAACTTTTTTACAAAGAGACTATTAGCATTGTCTGCTCGATGGTCGATAGCTAGCTAAAGTATCCGACGTTGGCATTGTTGTGGGTCGTGGGTGGTGAGTTGGCGCGTAAAGATGTCGATTATTTCATTTCCGCTCGTATGTTTTTCATTTCGCAACTATCATTACACGAAGCACGAGCACACTGCCACGCGGAACATGCTACCAGTCCTGAGTACTGAGAACTTGTGCTTACAAACAAACAAACAAAACATTTTTTAAAAAGTATCAAAACCTGCGTTTGAAATAATGTCGTGGTTGAATAACAACAACAACAACAAAAACAACAAATAACGGCAGTAGGAACAACAATAAAGTAGGCTCTGTGGGCCATTCATTCCAAACTGGTATAATGTTTTATCATTGGGGACGGAGCCTGCTTATAAATTTCTGAAGGGCAGTACATACAGAATTATTTGAATCGGCAGATAAATATGCATGTTTAGTTATTCAGCTTTCTTTATCATTCAGTAGACAATAATCTAGAGACCCCGCAGGTTTCCACTTTCCAGCTAATGACTTCCAGAACAAGATGGTTGTCCCCAGTTGAACCTGCATGACGGCATCATACATCCTTACACTATTTACCTACAGACAGCTTTGATCTTACACCTAGCATAAGTCTAGAGCCAACAGCAATATCCGAGACCCCCAAGAAACAAATTCCACAATGTTCATGTTAATTTACCAGCAGTACATGTACTACAACTGTTACTTGGTCAAACTTTTAAAGATAACGCAAGCCGAGACACCCGGCTTTGCTGGGATAAACTTGCCTTTCACTGGGGATTGGAGTGAAAATCAGTGGCACAAAGTAAACTCAAACAAATACATGTACTTTTCCATTATTCCATGTCTCCAAGCCTGCAAAAACGCACTCCGCCGGTCGAGAGGGAGGCGCCTTCAGAATTTGACGTAAATGTAAACCAGGTAAGCGCCAGTTCGTCTTTTTAAAAACCACGGAAGACTTTTTCCCCCTTTTTTTCTTTAATCCCATTTGGGAAATTTGCAGCGTCATTGCAGCCCAATTATTACAACTCAAGCAGACACGCCGACGCCACAGTGCAGCGCCAGTCGGCGGTTTTGGGGTTGTTGTTTTTTTTTTTGGCCGGGCGAGGGTGGGGGGGGGGGAGGTTAGGGAGTGGTAGGTATAAGTAAAATAATTATGTTTACCTATCCTGTAATATACTGTATGTATAAACTGAAAGATGAAAAATGATAATAATTGTCGTGTAAAGTCATTCTGGAATTACTCTAGGTCCAGCACATGTCAAAATGAAGGCAATTTTCCACTAAAATATCCCATAGGAGTTGAGGAGTTGAGATTACTTTAAAGACCGCGAGATTTTCGAGGAATTCAGTGGTTCTCAATCTTTTTCAGGTAATTGCCTCCCTTAGGCTCCAATTGTTCTGTCATCACCCCCCCCCCTTCCCCCTTCTCCCTACCAGAACCGTGCAGATACATTTCACAAGAAGACAGATGTTGAGTTTTTCAAAGTCTCATTGATGACAGAACTATTATTAAATATCATAAATCAGAAAGCATTCTTTATCAAATGCACTAAAAACAAACACACAAAGAAGCGTTTTCTATTCATAGAACCTATCTGCGCCTGTTGTTGAACAAGTCAATGGCTGCCTTGTATTGGCCGCCAATCGTCCACCGTTCATGTTATTGTCCACTTCATCGTTTTGGCTCCCTTGTAGCCCTTTTCTTCGTTTCGCCCTCTGGAACTCAAAATCGCCCCCTGGGGGTGGTTGGGGGGGGGGGGGCAATATCGCTCACGTTGAGAACCACTGGAATAATGGCGTGTTATTAGAGTAGAGGTCTTTACTCAGAACAAATAAAATGTATGCCTGTTTGGTTATGTTGATTATATTCATTGTGTAACATACCAGTGGTCGCTGTACTGAGAATTTCTACATCGCACCCAATGTCTGTCTGACCCAATGTCTGCCTGACCCAATGTCTGCCTGACCCAGTGTCTAACACAGCAACAACAATATCAACAACAACAAAAAAAAATAAAAAAATCTGAATACTGGTGTGCAATTATGTGCACCTTTGCCAGAATTTACAATATCAGAATGCTCAGCATGCTACAATCCTCCTGTCTGAGTTAGACCGGGATCCGGATTAAAAGCTGGCGTTAAATATCTCCACACTACAATGGCCTGCACAAAGCATAATAAGGTTTGATAATAATTATGGAAAAAATTTTGTAGCTGCCTGGTCGTTTTCCTTGGCAGATCTCCTGTGTAAACAAGACTGATAACAACGAGGAAGTGTAATCTTTACTACTTCAACTCGACCATAAAAGTCCTACACAAGATTCATAACCAGAATTATTTAAGATTATTCTTAGACCACCATACGTGTGTCTTTGAATTTTTTAATTTAGCGATTAAAACTCGTCAAGTCCCATTGTTAGAGTAGCTATAAACTTTGACCCTTATGTGTGCTGTCAGATCCTAATTAAACAATATGAAGTTCCGTGAATGTTCAAATTCCAGCACATCTGGTCTCTGTGATAACGTTTGTTTTCTGTACCACGAACCAAATATGGCCTCTCTCTTTCTCTCTCTGTCAGTATCTCTCTGTCAGTCTCTCTCTCTCTCTCTGTGTCTCTCTCTCTGTCAGTCTCTCTCTCTGTCTCTGTCTCTCTCTCTGTTTCTGTCTCTCTCTCTGTCTCTGTCTATCTTCTGTCTCTGTCTCTCTCTCTGTCTCTCTTCTGTCTCTGTCTCTCTCTCTTCTGTCTCTGTCTCTCTTCTGTCTCTGTCTCTCTCTCTTCTGTCTCTGTCTCTCTTCTGTCTCTGTCTCTCTTCTGTCTCTGTCTCTCTTCTGTCTCTGTCTCTCTCTCTGTCTCTCTTCTGTCTCTGTCTCTCTCTCTGTGTCTCTTCTGTCTCTGTCTCTGTCTCTCTTCTGTCTCTGTCTCTCTCTCTCTCTCTCTGTCTCTCTTCTGTCTCTCTCTCTCTCTCTCACATACACTCACCAGTAACACCTGAGACTGCACAATTACAACCCACCCCGCAGCTATGTTACATTAACACTAAACTATTCATCAGACGGCGAAAGAAACAAAGGGTTACAAAAACATCCTTTCTTGGATGTCATGATCAAAACAACAACAACATAATTTATAATAGGCTAAAGGAAATAAGGATCCAATAAGTCATCATGAACGTTTCCTTAACCGCTGAGCCTTAAATTATACAAAATATCATATTACCAGATTACGCACAGAATGACGTCAAAGTCCACGCGGCCATTTTTAAAAGGTCTTGACGTTCGCTATATTTTTAATACTTCCGTTGATTTCAAGCTACAACTGAGTTGAACGAAGAAAGTGTTCCGACATTTTCAGCCTGAAAAAAACATTTTCATCTAGTAGAATTATAACGTTTGGCAGGAAAGTTTGTTCTGTGTCTCACTTTACACATTGCTGGTGGAAACTCAAGTCACATCTTTGTATTCGCCCAGTCAGCGGCCAACTAATACAAGTAGTATCGTTTGCTCTATATGTTCCGTATAGTCACGGGTTGAGTACTTTATTATTAACGTAACCCGCTGTAGAATAATAATAAGTGGAATACGAAGCGGCCACGCCATTGATTATTTTGTGCATAACCCGGGAAAACGCGCGTTACCGAATGGTGAATGTGTAGCGCTGGTCGGCCGACAACCGGCTCACACTGCCTGTTACACGATACCGCTGCGAGGGTGAACAATGTCGTGTGGGAGGCGACCCTGAAGCCCTATCGTTGGGATATAATGGTGTGTCAACAGTCACCATTCCAATTGTGTGTGAAGCAGCTAAGATAGCCTGACGGCGAAGGATGCACAGGCTTACCTAAAAATAATATGACAATTTTTCATCACAGTGTAGGCCTAACATTCAGTTGGCAAGTCAGTGTATGGTGTGAAATTTGCCTGCAGTACAGCCAGCTTGAGCTGTGATCCAAATTCCTTTATCACTAGACTATAGCTATGTGAATATTCTCTAACCACATACTATACAAAGCATCCTGTCGAGTGTCTCCGCGAATTTAAAGGCTGAAAATGTGTGTGCTCGTTGTATAGGCGAAGATCCGCGTGGAATGTAACACACCTGCAAGACACAACTGCCAGGCCTGAATGTTGTTGAGGGTTGTGCTTTCACGCGATTGCTTCAAAAATTGGAGTAAAGTTTCATAATAGAACTGGCATTTCTTCCCTTTTGTGTGTCCTTCATGCAAGTTACCTTGTCAGGTGACTGACACAATGGCCACAATTTAAGATTCCGGCCTTCAAACATTGCCAGTCGGAGATGTAGGTTATTTTTTGTAAAGTAGGGCGGGTTTACCCGTGCTCCCCTCATCGACACACATTTAAGCTCACATTAGGGCAAGTGATCGTCGTGCTGACATGTGCTGCACTGTTCACTGCTGAGTGCTTTACTTTTGTTATCAGCTCAAAACCAATTCATCACAAGGAAGATTGTCTGAGAAAAACCAGGGATCACAACATGTGCTGTGTTGGCAGCTGACTGAAAGCAAACAATGCCAAGGGTACCGAAAGTTGTTTTGTAACCTACTTTTCATGGTGCAAACATTTCAGGGACGTGTTTAGGAGCTCCAGTATTATAGTCCTCGGTCAGTGACAGGCTGCGTTGCTTGAACAGGTAATGCAGTAGAAATTTACATAGAAATTTTAAATGCATTATTACATTAGCATTTCATCATTTGTGCATGTAGATATAGAAAGATATAGATCTAGACTCTATATTTTTTACATGCCATAAACGTGGCACCGACCGCAAATCAGTTTGAAGAAATTTGATGTCATATTATCATATTACTTTTTTTGCAGTGATTGATTGAAGTGAACTTAGCACAGAGAAGAACCTGTTCCATGTTAAAGTGCATGGAAATTCAAAACATTCACTCATATCTGATCTATACAAAACTGTTTTTTTTTCCCTTGGAGATGATACTTGTGCCTATGAGAACTGCAAGCTCTGTGGGCCAGGCGCTCTGGCAGTGTCATTTAGATGCAGCATTATATTCTGTTATTGACTGATATACGGTATTATCATTATTATAATCTTCCCACTTTCACTCCCATAACTTTTATTCATGGTGCAACAGACATATACGTAATGAAAAAAACAAACTCTTTCATAACAGAATGATATAGATAGCAGCTGTGTTTGCAGTTAGGTCTTCATGCTTGGCGATTTACTGTGTGCTTGCGAGTGTGTGATCGGTAGGTGGGTGGGGACTATACGTAATTGTGCAGTTGAAGGTGAGCAGAGGTTATTAAGCACGATACGACCGACACATTGTCGGGAAGGAATTGCACTCTGCTAATGTCGTAATGCTAAACCCCGAGGTTATTCATTATCACGAGACTCGTATTTCTGATCTTTACTTCTGTAGCTGTGTTATAACACTAACAGCCAGTCTTACAATGCAGATATATCACGTGTCTTTGATAAGGTTTCGCGGAAGTGAATAATGTTTCTGACATACGGTAATGTACTTTCACGCTGGTTTACTCACTTGTTTTGAGCTTATAATTTACAATACATGCTGCTATATTTTTTAGTTTGTTCTATTATCGGAATGAAAAAGGAAAAAAAACAAAAAAGGTGCTGAAAATATTTATGTGAGTCGGGTTGAGTGGATAAACATGCAGGGAATAGTGATAATCAACATAGGCAGACAGCCAAGGAAATCCACGCCAGCCACTTGCACCGTCCAGTGATGCCAACTTATACGTCTTGTAATTCCATTTTGTAACGTTTATATGATGCTTTGCATCAAGTAGTACAATGTGCACTCTGTCTAAATGCTCACTGAAGAAGCGTCACCCACCAATCATCAACCTATAATATAATTTTGTAAATAATTTATGACGTCAGAGCAAGTACTTTTTCCTAGCGCAGGCCTTTAGCAGTGCCATTTCTTGGTAGGCTGCAGCTCATCTTTAGCAAGATGGGATCATCTCTTGCAATAATATGTCCCAATCACATACTAGGATGTGGTAATCCCTTTGTCAGCTGTTTCATAATTTTGACATTGCTATTTTATATGCATATATCCTGTCATTGGAAGATGACAACTCAAGATTGCCGGCGTTTTTTTGTGTTTTTTTTAGCCAAATATTATTAGCAAGTAACAGGTGTTGTATAAACAGTATTATAAAAGGTTTTCGTGGGGTATAGGAAAATGATAATAATTGTCATTATAATGTGATGTAATTACATGTACAGTACATGTATATTCGGTGATACTAGAAAATTACTGGCCACGAGTTTTTGAAGGAGGGCTATTCTGACCATTAAGCCAATATTTTATTCAAAGTAGGTTACTTTTGTGGCCACTTTGTTCCCCATTTCCACACTGGTCATTGGGGACATTTGCCTGGCAAAAATAGCATTATAGCCATGAGACCAGATTAATCCCAATGTGAGCTTAACCTTAATCTTTTTTATTGAAAAATGCACAGTGTAAACAAATACCATTGTGCCAATATGATCAAAAAGTTTGTGTTCTCTTAACATTTGACAGATATTCTTCTCGAAATGTTGCGCACTATGTGAGGGAAGTTGAAAAGAAAAAAAATAACAACCGTATTTGCAGGGCTTTTCGGGTATGGACAGACGTAAGGAAACGTTACAAGCAGAACATGATTGTCTAGGCAAAATAAAATTTTAAAAGAAAAAAAGACCAAGTGAGGTCCAACATTAGAAAGTGAGAGACTCTTACTTGCATTTTGTTGGAATCACGAATTTTGTAGAGTAGCTACAGCCCATTACAAAGTAAGAGGCCCATGTTTGCAATTTGTTGGAATCACAACTTGTGTAGAGTAGCTGCAGAGCCTAGCTTGCTTGCCAGTAGTTAGCTGCAGCTAGTCTCCACGATTTATGGTTCCCAACAAACTGATAACAGGGATAGCGAGCTACAGCAAGTCTACACAGTGTATGATTCCAACAAACTGCAATCAAAGGCTTCTCACTTTATAATGCTGGACCTTACTTGGTTTGTTGTTGTAGTTTTTTTGGGCATTGGCAGTCATGTTCTATTTGTACCGTTTTACTGTGTCTGCCCACACCATCAGGGCTCCGCAAATTACAGGGTGTGCGTGGGTGCGTGTGCTCGCGCGTGTGTGTATGTGTGTGTGTGTGTGTGAGCTTTCCTCTTACACCTAACCTTCCCACGCCTCACCGCTAATCAGTTTTCATTTAACATGTCCCTCACTGTAGGTTGTTAACATGATATTATTAGGATTATACCCATTGTATTTATCTGTATAGCCTGGAGACGAAATGTCAATGATAAGTTCATCCAACCTCCTTCATCGCATACTACAGTGTAGTTCTCACCAGCACCATCACGTTGTCCTTCTACACTTTGTGCGCTTTAAAAAAATATCACTTTTATTGTCTTTAGAAGACTTGGGGTAAGTGAAATAAGTCTTGCACAATAGTGAACATCAATGTGCACGAGGCCCAGGATTTTACAAATTATTCATACTAGCTTAGCGAATTCGTTAGTGAGCTCATTAAAGCAACAACAACCACGAAATACGTTGATAGGCTCAAGATTCTGACACCAATATATCAGTAGAGCATACCTCCTCTCCCCCCCCCCCCCGAAAACTCAGTTTAATTTGATTCCTTCCCCTCAGCGCCTTTCCCGCCATCGCCCGCCCCCCCCCCCCCAGAAAACTCAGTTTAATTTGATTCCTTCCCCTCAGCGCCTTTCCCGCCATCGCCCGCCCCCCCCCCCCAGAAAACTCAGTTTAATTTCATTCCTTCCCCTCAGCGCCTTTCCCGCCATCACCCCCCCCCCCCAGAAAACTCAGTTTAATTTGATTCCTTCCCCTCAGCGCCTTTCCCGCCATCGCCCCCCCCCCCAGAAAACTCAGTTTAATTTGATTCCTTCCCCTCAGCCCCTACCCGCCATCGCCCGCCCCCCCCCTCCCCCCCCCCCGAAAACTCAGTTTAATTTGATTCCTTCCCCTCAGCGCCTTTCCCGCCATCACCCCCCCCCCCCCAGAAAACTCAGTTTAATTTGATTCCTTCCCCTCAGCGCCTTTCCCGCCATCACCCCCCCCCCAGAAAACTCAGTTTAATTTGATTCCTTCCCCTCAGCGCCTTTCCCGCCATCGCCCCCCCCCCCCAGAAAACTCAGTTTAATTTGATTCCTTCTCCTCAGCGCCTTTCCCGCCATCACCCCCCCCCCCCAGAAAACTCAGTTTAATTTGATTCCTTCCCTCAGCGCCTTTCCCGCCATCACCCCCCCCCCCCAGAAAATTCAGTTTAATTTGATTCCTTCCCTCAGCGCCTTTCCCGCCATCACCCCCCCCCCCCCAGAAAACTCAGTTTAATTTGATTCCTTCCCCTCAGCGCCTTTCCCGCCATCGCCCCCCCCCCCAGAAAACTCAGTTTAATTTGATTCCTTCTCCTCAGCGCCTTTCCCGCCATCACCCCCCCCCCCAGAAAACTCAGTTTAATTTGATTCCTTCCCTCAGCGCCTTTCCCGCCATCACCCCCCCCCCACAGAAAACTCAGTTTAATTTGATTCCTTCCCTCAGCGCCTTTCCCGCCATCACCCCCCCCCCCCAGAAAACTCAGTTTAATTTGATTCCTTCTCCTCAGCGCCTTTCCCGCCATCACCCCCCCCCCCCAGAAAACTCAGTTTAATTTGATTCCTTCCCTCAGCGCCTTTCCCGCCATCACCCCCCCCCCCCCCCAGAAAACTCAGTTTAATTTGATTCCTTCCCTCAGCGCCTTTCCCGCCATCACCCCCCCCCCCAGAAAACTCAGTTTAATTTGATTCCTTCTCCTCAGCGCCTTTCCCGCCATCACCCCCCCCCCCCAGAAAACTCAGTTTAATTTGATTCCTTCTCCTCAGCGCCTTTCCCGCCATCACCCCCCCCCCCAGAAAACTCAGTTTAATTTGATTCCTTCCCTCAGCGCCTTTCCCGCCATCACCCCCCCCCCAGAAAACTCAGTTTAATTTGATTCCTTCCCTCAGCGCCTTTCCCGCCATCACCCCCCCCCCCAGAAAACTCAGTTTAATTTGATTCCTTCCCTCAGCGCCTTTCCCGCCATCACCCCCCCCCCCCAGAAAACTCAGTTTAATTTGATTCCTTCTCCTCAGCGCCTTTCCCGCCATCACCCCCCCCCCAGAAAACTCAGTTTAATTTGATTCCTTCCCTCAGCGCCTTTCCCGCCATCACCCCCCCCCCCCAGAAAACTCAGTTTAATTTGATTCCTTCTCCTCAGCGCCTTTCCCGCCATCACCCCCCCCCCCAGAAAACTCAGTTTAATTTGATTCCTTCTCCTCAGCGCCTTTCCCGCCATCACCCCCCCCCCAGAAAACTCAGTTTAATTTGATTCCTTCTCCTCAGTGCCTTTCCCGCCATCACCCCCCCCCCCCAGAAAACTCAGTTTAATTTGATTCCTTCCCTCAGCGCCTTTCCCGCCATCACCCCCCCCCAGAAAACTCAGTTTAATTTGATTCCTTCTCCTCAGCGCCTTTCCCGCCATCACCCCCCCCCCCCAGAAAACTCAGTTTAATTTGATTCCTTCCCTCAGCGCCTTTCCCGCCATCACACCCCGCCCCCCTTTTTTTATTTTGCTTGTCATTTTTAAAATCGTCAATTTATTTTGTGAACGGCTGGGTCAGAGTTTTTTGAAGTTTTGAATAACAAAACAAAACAAAACAATACAAAATTTTTTTTTAAAAAAAGAAAGAAAGAAAGAAGTGCACACTTTTCAGAAATTTGATACCAGTGGACCGACAGTGTATCTGTGCGGCATTTTAAGGCGTCGTCTGCCTGGTTTATGAATCATGCATCGCTGTTTTAAAGCAGAAAAAAGAACAATTTTTCTTTACACTTTATGTAAATGGTATAATTGCTATTATTATTATTATTATTAGCCAAATCATCCAAGCTTCATAATTTCGGATTATCAGTCTTCACATAAAAATACATAATAAAAGTAGCAATATCATGTCACTTAAGAAAAAAAGACAGACCGGTTGCAAATTCAGCCCTTCCATTAATTAATTTGTCATCCTGTGAAGCGCATCCAGTGTTCAGGTCTGAAGACCCTCAATCGGTATTTTTAGCTGTAGGTCATTCTGGGGCACGGAAATCCAATATCACTTTGTCGTTGTCTGTGTACAGTATGCTTTATTAAATCATTCATTTGTAGGCCTATTGTGTAGTTGAGAAACTCGCTTAAACTGCTAACCTTGAACAGTGCTTAGGGAAAATTTTTTATAGTAATTTCATCTAGAGTTTATGATTTGTGAGGCCTTTCAGGATTCACCTTTGTCAATGTGGGAGAACTTTAAAGTGAAAATTTTGTCACCATTGGTGTCTCATCGATCTCCCATTATAAATAAACGCGTCCTGACTGGCATGTTTTCCAATGTCGGTGTGGAAAATCGTTGTTCTAGAGGCAGATTGAGATAGGTAGACAGATTTACTATCTTAGCTATCAGTAACCAGCCCAGTAGGTGTGTATGACATGAACCAACCGTCTTTTCACTCTAGTATTGCGCCCATATCTGTCCATTGTATGATTACTATGGCTGTGTGGCTTGAATGTCTTTTGTGACTACCACGACTTTCCCCTCCCCTCCCCCCTTATTCTGCAACTTTGGCCCCGGGAAGCACAATAATTATATATCGTAGGCCTACAGTCAGACACCGCCAGAAAATGTCTGCACCCGCTTGACATATCTTATCGTAAATACATTAGTGATTATAATAATATGCGTACAGTGCTTTTTTTTTTTCATGTTCAAACTTAGCCTTGGGAAATTACTAGAAGTGAAAAATACAGTGTAGTGATTGTCGGTTCCATTGACTCAGTTCCCAAGATGACAACTGAAAAAGGGACATAGTGCGGCCACTCTTGTCTTGGGTTGGTTTCCCCTGGCATTCACTGTACGCCGTGAGGTTATGATAAAAGATTTCAAATGGTTGAACAATACTGTTTTGCGTGGCATGTTCTAAAACATGCTTAGAAAAAAAATGCATAACTCATGTACGTGTGAATGTTGGCATCCATAATACCATAAAAATACATTTAATCTGCACAGCCTGTGCTTGCATTTTGTTATAACCCATTCTAATTCATCCCTTTGCCAGGGTAATGTTACTTACGTGAAAATATAACTGACTTAAATGCTAGTTTGGTTTCATTTCAACTTATTAGCGCATTTTTTTTTCTAAAATCAGCATAACGGTTATTTTTCTCCGTGATACCACCAAGCTATGTAGATTTTGATCTAAATTGAGATATACTAAATACTAAAATTATAATTTTTTTTTAGATTCTAAAGGGTTCTTAACATGTGTCCTCATTATCATCCATATTTACGGCAGTCATAATCACTTCAGGAGTCCATTAGTTTGACATCATGACCTTTGTAACATACGTTATTTCTATTTTTATAAGTGAATTCACGGCAAAATGGGATGGATGAAAATGACAATTTTTAAATCATAAAATAAAATCAGTTTAACGTTTTCCTTGTTAAATCGTACCCTGTCGGATGAAACTTCATTTGATTCAAGCATGCACTACCCGCACCTTGTCCACGGCTGTCCAGAGTGGACGTAGTTTACAATATTAATTTTTCCACTTTGAACTCGTTACTCAGACCAATGTCATCTACATTTTCGTAAAGCAGGTGAAAAGAACAGGAACGCATTGTTTGACTTTGACGAATCACCGCACGTCTAATAAAGTTAAAATTGATTTTTGTCAGGAACCAATCAGTAGGCCCTACTGTTTCAAAACGAAACAATAATAGATCTACACGAATTTTTGTATGTAGGCCTACAATTCCTTGACGTTCGGTAGGACCCCGCTCGTGCAAAGAGGAACCTTTTACACCTGAGGAAAAGAAGATAATCGATCTTCTTTCTGATTATAAAGGATTTATCAATTTTCCTTTCATTTTAGTATTTTAGTAACCCACTCCCGCCTTTACAGTTGAGGGTCATGATAAAATTCGTTGCACACTCTTGCCAGATGCACCTGGGAAATCTTGAAGCAACCATTTCACACCCACGAGACCTCACTCAGTCGTGCCCAGTATGCAGACGCGCGGGTCTTATTAGAGTGTACATTTTGATGTGACACTTCCGACCGTGACACGATTTGGTACATGCAGCAAACTATACATAATTTATCCCCATTCATTGTTCTCTTTACATTAAAACAGCATAAATAATAATGTTTGTGTTAAACGGTTACTGGACCTGCCAGAATCAGAGTGACTATTGTCAGGTCGATTGATCCAGCACAGCCATTATCCACAAGCCTCGAGCTATTTCAGATGTAGTACACAGAAAATTGCAAGCTGGCCGAGTTTGGAAAATTAGTTTAGAGAAACCCACGCGATGTCAACTAAATACCCCCCCCCCCCAACCACGGCAAAACAAACAAACAAACAAAATGAAGAAAGAATCTATTCAGGTGTCTATCTCCAGAACTCAGCTGTCCATCAGGCAATTTCCCATGTTTCCAAAGAAAGTTGAGATGTGCATAAGAATTCACCCGCTTCCTGTTGCATTGTACTTAATATAATTATACTAGATCGATGGCGTAGAAACTGCATGACAGGTATAAACCTCCCCCCCCCCCCTCTATCTCTCTCTCTCTCTCTCTCTCTCTCTCTCTCTCTCTCCTCTCTCTCTAATAATCTATAGTCTTGCATCAGAACTCGTGCGTGCCAGGACAATGCGCACCAACTGAAGACTTCATAATTTCATATGGTTACTTTCTTTGACATGTACGATATTGTAACAGAGTGGCGCCAAGATGGAGATTGAAAATTAGAGCTGTTGACAGAATGATGAAACAATGCATTCTATAAATTCAAAAACAAAACCAATCAAAATTCCCAAACTTCGGTGCACCCTCCACGATATTTGAAACCTGTATTATGCAAAGTTTGGTTACTCTGGGGACCTAATTAAAAAGACTTTTTCATTTAGAGGTAGAGAATTTGTGAAATATATATAGATGTTCAGCTGCCTGACGATCTGACTCTGTTTGACCACCATTTGTTATATTCTGAGAAACCATACAACTATAACAACTTGCACTCACACCGAAGCAGTTTTACAGTGTCGCCTAGAACAGGGATTTCCTAATGTGGTGCTTGTCCACTCAGGGATATATACTGGTATTTTTACTTTCGGCAAAGCATGACATATGGTCACAACATATTTGGGACACATAATTATCACAGGTTTACATAATTCTAGAACCGGATGGGAACGTTCGGGGTGGTGTGGTGGAGGTTGAATCTGAGGGAGATAAATTGTGGGACACTGTTGTCCTTAGCCTTGACAACTTGTGATAAGATAACAGCTTTAGTGTTGACCTTTTTCTTCCAGTCAAAATGTCAACAAGCGTTAGTTGAATCAGTAGGCCAGGGCCCGTTTTTAAGTCTTAATAACGTAAACTTCTCGTGATCCAAGAGAGCTTGAGGTTGTTAAGGTGATTCCGAATGTTCAGAAAATTGTTTTATTTCTGTTAGTGTTGATTTTAAGGATGATTAAGTGTCACTTGAGTTAATTTTTGGTACTTTTTGTGTACGTAGAAGCTCTTAAATAATCTCAAGATATCTTTCTGAATACTTGGCTGTTTAGGGGTGGACCAGGCCTGTAGATAAGCTACTGACACACTTTCCAGGATGGCTGGAAAAAGCAGCCCAGATACAAGTTTCGTCTTGACACCACTGGCTGATCAAGCTGACCAATCACATAGTGAGCCAGATGTTGTACGATGCTCTGCCCACTCTAAAGGACGAAACAAGTCAGACAGAAGCAATTTAAGCAGATCAATGGATGGAGAATGTGAAACAATGGAAAATGAGTTACAGACACGTCGTCTGAGCCATGGAGATGATCCTCTGTGGCTAAGCAAGGTAAGTTACCCACAACACATTTTGTTGTGACCTCTAAGGCAACATTTTATCTCTAATCCAAGTCATAGAGATGTTTTTAACATAGAGTCTGTTGACCTATTACATACATGGACTACTTCAATCTGGTAGGCTAGCAATTTTTCTATGGAGTTTATTAATGAGGGATTACAAACATTCAGCGCTTCCTTGTTGGTTAATGTTGCACAAGAGATAAACATCTGTTGAGCATGCTGATGTCATCAGGACTGCAAGTCTCCTCTTTGTTTCATCACAGCTTCATCTGACCATTTGTAAACCTTTTACAGTCATATGATATAGATTTCTGCAAGGAGGCTGAGTTTATGTTCACAGTCTTAAGCTCAGTTTTTTGGTGAGGGTTAATCCACAACATTTTCTATGGGCAGACAAAACATCTTCTTATTGCATTAAAAATGCACAATTAAATCTTTTTCATTTTTTATGTTTGTGTATGATTATTTCATAGATGTCTTATGAAGTTGAAGTCATGCGTTTGTATTTTTTTCTTCTCGTTTTTTTTTTTTTTTTGTTATTTTTTCTTTTGTTATGTTTTTTCTTTCATTTATTTTCCTTCCAAGTAAATTTCATCCTTCACAGACCTTTTGGAATTCATTTTTTTTGTGTGTCCTTTGATACTCATTTTTTACAGCTGTGTCACTCTACTCATTTTGTTATGGTACCTTGTATGTGATTGATCCTATATAATTATATTTGCTGATATCCTCAACCATCTTTTGTTGTCATTTTGAAGGCTCAGGAAGAAGAGGAAAACATCGACTTTTTACTGGGACGAGTGGTCAAATACGAGGGGCGCAAAATTCGTGTCACTGAGGTTGCCCCGACCTGTTCCAGCATTCGAGATGGTTAGTAATGTCTTTATAAATGAATGCTTTTGCATCATTTGATGCATCTATAACTCAGTCTGTTTCTAAAAGTATTTTTTTATATATCTACTGATGCTGGAAGGTCTTGTGAGGTATAAAGTCCAACATTTTATTATGGAAGTTTACTTTCTACATTTCATTTTAGTGATAATGTTACACAATAAGTAAATCAGTCAAATTTTGGAGCTAATAATGATTGACTATACAAATTTCACTAAATATTGCAACTGTGAAAAGGCACGAGTATTACCGAAACTGTTTAAGTGGTTATGTTGTATTCATGTTCAAATGCAGGCACCATAATAATTAATTCATTGAACTATGTTGAGACAGACAATGGCTAGAGAGAGTGACAATGACTCCTTAGATTAGCACACCTTGTTTATTGACAATGAATTCTGTCTTTTCAGAGGATGGTAAAGGCTGGAAAATGCCAGTGGAAATTTTCTCTTCAAAGAAACAGGCAGATGTGAAACACAAGTCCAAACGATTGCATTCATACTACAAAGCTCAGGATGAACTGATTACAGCTTTTGAAGACATCGCTCTGGATGTGGAGGTGGATCTCCACCCCTCAAATGTTCAGAAGAATTACAAGAAAGCTGTGTTATTCTCCAAACTTACACTGTTCATCAACTTTCTTCTGTTGGTGGCTAAGGCTGTAGCAAGTGCACTGTCTGGCTCCATTGCCATCATTTCAAGTTTAGTAGATTCCTGCCTTGATCTGTTCAGTGGTGCTATCATGTGGTGGGCTACCCGAGCGGTGAAGCGCAGAGATCCATATGCTTATCCTCAAGGTCGTACAAAACTGGAACCAGTGGCGGTCATCATTTTATCTGTGGTCATGGCTCTGTGCTCCCTGCAGTTGATCCGTGAGTCCGTTGAGAAATTGATTGGTTTGGCTGGTATGGACTCATCTCTTCCAAATGTTGATGTTGTGACATTTGCCATTGCTGGTAGCACGGTGTTGGTGAAGTTGATCCTCTGGTTGGTTTGTAGACGTGTTCACTCATCAGTGGTCCGGGCTCTGGCTCAAGATCACAGAAATGATGTTCTTTCTAACTTGGTAGCCATTGTCTGTGGCTATCTAGGTTCAAAGAATTTCTTTGCCATCACAGATGAGTATGGTTTTGCCTATTTGGACCCTAGTGGTGCCATCGCAATCAGTATTTACATCATGTATAACTGGTGGCAAACAGGTTCAGAACAGATCAAAATGTTGACGGGTCACACAGCTCGCCCAGACTTTCTCAGCAAACTTACATGGGTGTGCTTCAACCATCACCCTCAGGTGCGACACATTGATACAGTAAGGGCATTTCATTTTGGTAGCAACTTTTTGGTGGAGGTGGACATTGTCCTGCCCGGTGACATGGTGCTGCGGGAGGCACATGATATTGGGGAGAGTTTGCAGCATCGCTTGGAGAGTCTGCCAGAGGTAGAGAGAGCATTTGTACATTTAGATTATGAGTTCACACACAATCCACACTCAGAGCACAAGATAGTTTGAGTCCCTTGTGTATACTGTGATAAACTTGATTCTCAAGAGCCAATTTGTGGCAGATGTGCTCAGTATCATAAAAGCAGTAAATCAGAGCATTTCAGAGTATCATGTTTCATGTATTTTCTTCTAGACCATAATACATGTAAATTCTTATCAACTGGACTTGTTCAACAGTGCATATCCTAAGCTGTTTGTGAGTGAAGGGTGCAAATTTGAGCATGAGAACTTTGAAGCTGCAGAAGAAAATCCCCAATAGAACTAGTCCATTCTTTCATGTTTGATTTGGTTGTGGACTTTTTTATTTTATTTTTCCAACATGATTACTCACAAGGCTTGCGAAAGACAAAATCATTTATTTTATATTTCATTTATATCATGGCAAATCAAACTTTATTTTTTAAAAAGTGGTCAATTTTCCCTAGAGATTGATTTTATATAGTTAGACAGTAGTTATTTTCATTACCTCAAGAGAAACATAAATCAAATATCCTACTTAAGGAAAACTATCTTTCACTTGCAACTGAAAACTCCTTGATGTGTAGCCAAAACAACCATTCGATGCAAACTGAATCAGTATGAAGCCATTGGTGACAAATCGTATGCATTTGTCTAGCTCATGAAATCAAGGATGTTGTTGTAAATCAGAGATTAGAGATCATGCAATTTATTTAAAATGAGCTGACATTGTCAAATGGCATGAAATAAGAAGAAAATATTCTGTGACATCTGAGCACTGATCACAGTGAGCTGTGTAAACATTTAAGATGGTTTCCCTCCTCTTTTCCAACAGAGTAAAAGAATTCCCTCTTCAAAATTACTGAATGCCAATGCCGTAGATCTGTTTTATAATGTATTGTTAAATATAATGACATTTTAATTACAGGGACTTATTTTACCGAAGTAGCTGTGATTATGATAGAGTAATATTGAATGGTCATTCAAACAATGGTACATACAAGTTTTGTCATGTTTTCAGTGGTGACATACAAGTTTCATGTTTTCAGCACAATTTTACAACTTTAATGCTGAAATCATTCATTACGGTACAAAGCTGATAACTAGAGCTCTTTTATTTCAGTACAAGTACGGTCTAGTGTTTGTCATATTCTGACAGCAAATTTGACTGTCAGAAAAGCCTGTTTTATGTTTGATTAATGTGCCAGACATGGCCCAAGTGGATGCTGAACTTGTTATATTTGTACATTTAATTGTAACTACATGTAGTCTTAGTGTAATCAGTGTAATCAGTGTATGGGCACAGGAATTAAATTAGGCTTTTCTTGATATCACTTTTTTTGTGTGTGTGAAATTGTATAACTGCATGTGATTTTCTCTTGTTTTGTTTGTATGTCAGCAATTTGTAACCAGGAATTTAACCAGTGCATTTGCACAGTTGCACATTTTAATGTTCAGGGACATTCCACGGTAACTGAGGGGACGTTCAGACAGTACTTTTTAAAAAAGAAAAGGCCACTAAATAAATAACCAGCCATTTATTTCAAAATGGATTGATCAGTCCTCCAGAAAAATGGTACAAAAATGATAACAATGTGTTTTTAAATAATCAAAATGAAGATGAGTCCATTCAATTGTCTTCACTTTGGTCTGTAACTGACACAGACTAATAAAATACCCAGACTGGATGATCCCATTGTGTGACGTCACAAAACAGCGAAAGGTCATGAACCATCCGCCACATTAGGTTTACGTTTACGACCGACGCTTCAGCATAGCTACAATGTTGAATGACACCATTTTGACGCGCCTACTGGACGCGGAAGTTTGGTTCCGCACCAAGAAATTAATACATGTACCACCAATCTTGACAAATAAAACGAAATTTCTACTGCAGATAGAACTAGAATCGGAATTTCCCGAGCGGCGGCCATGTTGGTTATACGACCGCCGCTTGGGAAATTCTGTAAAAAATGACACAGCCCGAAGCTGGTGTTTCCAGTCTGGTTAATTTATTAGTCTGTGGTAACTGATGGGATAGAAAAAATATTGTATTTTTTAACATAGCAAAATAAAACTGCAAAATCTATGAAACTGTACCAACAGGATTAGTGAACAATGTATTTCTACATTCAAAAAATGCATTTGAGCATACAGAAAAAGCATAAATATTCAAGTTTTACTTTTAAGGACACTGGGGGGCAATTACTCTGACTTACTGACCGGACATAATCTTGGTAACTGGTGGGAGGCTGTAAACATGTGCATTTTTCTAAGATAGTTCCCAGGTCACATGATCAAATGCAAGAAAGTTAATGCTAACCAAAAATGTTAATTTAATTACTACCCTTTACAACACAACCATTAATTTTTTTCCCAGGCATGGTTTGAATAATGGGTCTAAGGTAATAAATATATTACGTGGAATGTCCCTTCAGTGACTCCATTGTAACCACATCTGCATGACACTTACTGACCATGTTGTAATTTGACAGTGATGTTTGATGATCATGAAGATGTCTCTGTTAATCTATTAAATGTAAAGAGTTGCCAGTATGTCAGAACTTGACACATTGTGATTCATAGGATTTTGTTTTTTTTTGTTAATTGTGTTGAGCAATCTCAGGTAGAGAACTAATAAAATATTCATAAATATTGCATTGATATAAGAAGTTATCCAGGTGGAAGAAATCTCTATCTCTTTTTTTATTTTTGTTTACAATGTTGTGCAAGCACTCAGGTATTCTGTCAAAACCAGTGATTGGACGTAAATGCTGCATGTTTCCTGTGGGTTCATTTGCATTTTGATAAACAGAACCATTGTCATATGTTACTGTCAATGACGTGAATGGATGTCAATCTGAAAGTAAGTAAGAAAATATGTCACAGGTTGATGATGCCATTGTCGTGAATGTTGCAAAATTTTCAGGTATTGCAAAAAGTGAGTAAGAAAATATGTCACAGGTTGATGATGCCATTGAAGTGAATGTTGCAAAATTTTCAGGTATTGCAAAAAAAGAGTAAGAAAATATGTCACAGGTTGATGATGCCATTGACATGAATGTTGCAAAATTTTCAGGTATTGCAAAAAACAAGAAAAAAAATCAAACCACATTTGATTGATTGCTGCAGGTAACGTTGTTAATCATAATTGCCTGCATTGATATTATTTTAATAATTTTACATGTAGTAATATTTTGCCACCCAAAGAGAGAGTGACATAACTGACAGCATGGCCTTTTTCTGCTTTATTGCCTCCATGAACTTGTTTCACACATAATTCTTTAAATGTCAAAACCAGATGGACGTATCTGCTACTGAAACAGTAGTTTCTAGTGTGGCAAACCAATGTTTTTAATGTGGACTGGCTATGCCACACAAGTTTTTTTGTGTTTTTCTTAAAACTATTAAATGGACACATATATTATGTTGCTCTGCTTTTGCATGGCATAAATACAGATGTCACCCACCCTCGACGACCCGACCCCCCCTTATCAGAATTGTATTTACTTTCGCATATTTGCATTACTGGAGGTTTTTCATTTGTTATCACTGAGCATTACTCAATGATGCGAGTCGAATTCATTGTTGGAACCACCAGCAAAACAAATCAAAGGCACTACTGTTGTGTCAAATATATTCAGTGAAGTCAGTGCAACCAACAGCCTTGTGGCCTGTGCTGATGACTGCCAATCTTTTTTTTCTGTCTTTTCTAATTTTGAAGCATTTCCAGCAGACTAGAAATCAAATTCTTTGTTGATTAGATCTATTATGCATTTATTTCTAGCTGCGTAATAAATGTTTGTCCAGATTGTTAGATGACATAAAAAAAATATGTTGTCAGGGGTTGTGGTATTTTACATTATATGCTATAGGTAGAATGCGCATTTCCGCCATCTTTAGTGTCAGGACCCAACCATCACCATGACAATTGTACCATTGATTTTGATTCGTTAGCTGATTTGCACTGCGAGCACGAGAGGCATCGCAAACCAACCGGTGGCGAGCTAAAAGTAGTTCGCTACAGTAAATAATGGCACGTGTGTACATGTGCAATGGGAGACATTCGGTCAATTCTTTCACTTCCTTTCCCTTGTTTACACGGATGGTAGGGAATCTGACCAGCTTGGATCTATCCCCTCCACCCCTATCATAACAATCAACTATAATGCAACCAGCAGGCATTTTAAGCGCTTAGACATATCTAGAAGTTACACTAATCAGCTGATCCACCGGCCATCTTTAGTGTAGAAAGATCAAAACAAAAACACTCTGTGATGTCAAGCGCATTGTACTCTATAGCTGAAGAGAGAACACAATAATTATTTTCTCTATTTGGCTTTGTATTTGTACTTGTATTGCTATTTGTATACTACTTTAATCCCATTTTGGGAAGTTTGCCTTTGTGTCATTGCACCCAGTTACAACTGGAGCAGGCACGTCGTCGCCACAGTGCAGCGCCGATCGGCTTTTTTTTTTTTTTTAGGGGGAGTGGGAGATGAGGGGGGAGGAGAGGGGATGGAGTGGTAGGGATGAATTTTGTGATTTTGCCCGGGCAGTGGCCTGTTCGGCCTGCTCTTTTCGATTTCCTACTGCCAAGATATCTTTAACATGCACAAGGGCCCTCCACATTTTTTCGTCCTTATCTGAGAAAACCTCCAAATAAGATCAGGGACTCGAAAATATGAGAAAAATCCCAAACTTCCAACATGCCTGCACTGGCTGGGTTTTGAACCCAGGACCCTTGGCATGAGAGGCGAGAGGTATTTAGACCATGGTCCCCAACAACATCTTAAAAATATCAAAGAGTCAGAGGGATGTAACTGCCATATTGGCCATAATTCAGAGCTCCCAGGACATTGAGAGCTTCTATCTCAGACATTCTACTTCAGTTCTCCAAATTAATTATTATAACCCAGTCTTAACAATCCTACATCAATCTGGCTGCTTAAAATTGACTCAGGGTTGCTCATAGCAATAACATTATTCCGACTTAGGTCCCCTAGACATGATATTGGGCTGCTGCTGGTTTGATGTAAGAAATCTGCCCCTTCAGTAATCCTACCAAACCTTTGGAAATTCTTATTAAATCCATGTCTGATGGACGTAGGCATGCTGGCTGGGAAGTCATATTTAAGCCACGTATTGGATCTCAGACAAATGGTTCTAACTTTATGTAACACTCAAGACAAGGTAGCTTGCCTGAAGGGGGATAGCTTGAACTGTTTAAATGTCTATTTGACTCAGTGATAAGTTCAAGTTTAATTGCAGATCAGATGTTGGAGTACTCACTTTAGCCTGGCAGTATCTGGGGTAAAAACCTCTGGGGAAATTCACAATTTCCACAGTAAGTTGGAAAGTGATACAAAGAACATAAAGGAGTGATTGGAAGAGTTTGGATACGGCTGGGGAGAAGGATAAGGCATAGCTCAGCTTATACATTTATGTGTTTGAATGTGCAGCCGATATGAATAGAGAGCGCAAGAATTATATTACAGGCTCAGTTGTTTTGTTGTGTTGTTATGAGATGGCTGAAAGATATATTGCACTTGTGATAAACTTTGAACCACAATGGTCTAAATAAAGTAATAACCACCTGTTTGCATGATATATTGTACATCACATGTAGGAATGTTCACTTTTTAGGTTATTCTTCAATTTGTGCAGGGATATGGTAAAAGTGAAAGAGGCGAGCTCAAAACTTTAGAACTATTTTATGAAATAAATTCAGCCCTCAAGGTATTGGTACCTGAAAAGATGATGGAGTTTTTGCAGTGGTTTGTGTGTGTACAGGTTATCTTGAGGTCACACACAAGGTTCACACTGGTTATTTGTCCTTCTTAAAGTCTGTAATGTTCTGAGAAGAAAATTAAGACCTTGACAAGTCCTTAAATCTGGAAACTAACATCACAATTTTTAAAAAGTCCTCAGAATGTGTGTTACAAGTGAAAACATTTTGAGATTCATTTCTTCTAATGACATTCTTAGTAATCAGTACTTCAACATATATCATTGGTGTAATTCTCTAACCGGCCAAGAGCTTTTTACAAAATTTAACAGGAGATCAAAAAAACTTTTATTTCCTTCACTTGGCGGAATAGGGTCATTTTATAGAAATGTTAATTTTAGAGTGATTTCTGTTGGCCACAGTGGTCCAGTTCTTTGTAAGGGCATGTAATACAAGTTGTAGATTCATTTTGGAACAAGAAAGGTTGGTCCACAAAAAGTGGAATCAGACAGTTAGAGAATTACACCGATGAAATGTACATGTATCATAACTGCTAAGCCTTGCTGTTTGAGCAGAGTGTGAAAAAAAAAAAAAAAACTTTGTTAACTCTCTAGAAATTGCAGTCGACATGCACATAACCATGATTGTAATCATGCCTGTTTGCTTTGTTTGAACAAGGTCTTAGACCGTTCTCAGTGCATAACAGTTTTGAAAAGAAAGGCTAATGCTTTAGTTTCTCATTTATTGTTCCAATGAGCAACATTCATGGGCTGTTCACAAATTCTTAATTGTTTCGTTAAGGGTCCTTAAGCCTAGGTTGATTTTGATTGCCTGACTAGTTGGATAGTGGTATGACGACACTGAGTTTCAATGAGATCCAACCACTTGGGTAGTCAGGGAGGTTTCATTGAAACTAAATGTTGTGAGTTCATCATCCAACTAATAGCCAGGTCAAAATCAGGTTATACATGCCTATGCTAATAGTCCATAAAAAGTCATTAAAATTGGTTTTCAGGTCTTTGTGTGAACCTAGCT
Source organism: Onchidella celtica (assembly GCA_963931925.1). Taxonomy (NCBI): domain Eukaryota; kingdom Metazoa; phylum Mollusca; class Gastropoda; order Systellommatophora; family Onchidiidae; genus Onchidella; species Onchidella celtica. The sequence continues at coordinate 47,945,987 of OZ007578.1, forward strand.
GAGATGTCGTGTTTCCAACATGATGGTATTGAAGTTCGCTATGGTAGTTTATGCAATGTACATTTTTGTTTCTGCCATGTTGTACGGATGTCAACACAGATATTTGTGAAGGTCAGTTTGTAATTGTATTTGGCATTAAAATGTAGTAGGCTAGCTGTATGAAGTCAGTCTAGAAAGTGCAATTTGTCATGGAAAAATCATAGCTGATGTTTCTTTTCTTGAAATTGACATGTGAAGTGAATGGATTATATTCATAAACCACAGATGTGAACTGTTGATTTTATGTTATGTTCTATCAAAGACGGTGATTCTTACTAAGTATCTCATGTTTCAAAGTCATTCCCATGAGCTTTGTCTCACTAAGTGTTGGACTTGGTGTAGGGAAAATCAGGTTATTAGAATGATATATTGTCAGTGAGTGCACATGAGGGAAAATGGATGATGGGTGATCAGTATTATCTTACAGTGTACTTGGCTTTGAACACACTCAGCATCTTAGTTACAAGTTCATTGTATGATAGGAGAATAGATTTAATGTATGTCAAAAATGATTCAAAAGACACAGGACATTCTGACCTCCTGATCTCCATTGTTTCAATTTGAGCTTCCATTGTCCAGATTCTATAGGGAGCCATCCATACAGTGCATGTGCTCCGAGAAGGTTGCCCCACCTATCAAAAGCGTAAAGTATAGGGGTTGGGATAGGGGGTGTTTCTGGGGAGTATACGTATCCTTTTTAGCTATTGTATTTATAGTAATGAATTAAAATGTTTGGCTTTATGTATTTTTTTTTTCAATAAAATGAGTTTCACGGATTACATGAAACTGGCACATGGGTGGTATTATTTGTGAAACAATCAAATAGTCCAAACAAAATGCCATTTTAAGTTCTAAAGCATCAAGGCCTTGCCATGTGTGTGCACCATTTTAATGGCCATACACTTGTACCAAAGGGGAGAGGAGTGGAAGCCAAATGTATGAAAGGTGTGCATAGGGGGAGGGGGGGGGGGGACTTGCCAAAGTTGAATGTGTACTTTATGGGCAGCCCCTAAATGTGCTATACTCATCTTTGTCAACAAACAGACTGTGATCAAAAACTGGAGCACCTGGTGGTCATGATATGAAGTACACAATGTCATGTTGAATCATAAATCTGTAATAATATATTGTGTATTGTTGTTGCATTTAGAAAAGTTTCATGTAATAGTTGATAACACCGTTTAAACCATGTATGCAGGAAAATGTAGACTTAGAATTCAGAGATGTTTTACAACACTATTACAAGTGTTTTGTTTTTTATTCCATGTTCTGTACTGTAAAACTGGAAGGGTGTTGTGGAGGTATAGAGATAGTTCAAGATAGTGACACATTTTACGGAGATCAGGTTGTCATCCATCTGACTTACTGGTGTATTGATGGTGTCGGTGGTTTTGAGTGACAGCTACCATATGGTGAGATTTGTATAAGCCCATTGCACATATTATTATCCGCCATCTTTGAGGTAAGGACCTACGCATCACCACGGCGATTGTACCATTGATTTTGATTCGTTAGCTGATTTGCACTGTGAGCACGAGAGGCATCGCAAACCAATCAGCGGCGAGCTAAAAGTAGTTCGCTACAGTAAACAATGACACGCGTGTACACGCACATGGGAGACATTCGGTCAATTCTTTCACTTCCTTTCCCTTGTTTACAAAGATGGTAGGGAATCTCACCAGCTTGGTTCCATCCTTTCCACCCATGTCCTAACAATCAAATACAATGCAACCAGCAGGCATTTTAACCGCTTAGACACATCTCGAAGTTACACTCATCAGCTGATCCACTGGCTGTCTCGGGTGTCGGAGGAACAAAACAAAAACACTCTGTGACATCATTCGTAATGGGCCTATTCTCTCGTGATATATATACACGTATGCGGATTGTATTGATATCTTTAATAGTTTTGAAATTATAAGCGGCTTGTCTGTAAAGAAGATCTCTTACTCTCACCAAATCTTTGAATTGCTGGCCGGTAACATGGGAAAATTGTTGATGCACCACTGGTAAGATGGACGACGGGGTAATCAATGAAAGCATATCATCAGGTATTTTCCATGTTGTATGTCATATTTTGCCTTTTACAGAAAATGAGGATGGAAATTTTGAAGAGTTTTGTAAAATCAGGGTTTTCTTCAATACGCTTCAAAATTAAAAGTTGCATAAAAATGCCCATGAACAATACACCCATATGACACTTTTTACATAATAAAACTCAGGATGAGAGAGCCACTTTCATGACAAAACCTCGAAATCAGCAAACTTTCGCATGGAACAATATGGCAAATACCTCAATTTACAGCACGTATGTGATTGTGAGTGTTCCTCCACCGAGTCCGCCATGACTACTAGTTATCTGAGGTTTTTTTGAACTGGATCTGTTGCTGGGTACACAGATGACTGACAAGGCCTATCTGTATGGAGAAGGTGCAATGGCTAGTGGGACAGAGGATAAGGGAGACATCCACTTCATGAGAACACGTATTTTCAAAATGAAACACTTGCACATCGTGCCAAACCTATATGCACACACACGCACGCATGCATGCACACACACATACACACAGAGAAAGAAGAGGACAGAAATATCCATGAAGTTTTTTTGTCTCTCTTATGAAGCTGATAGTGGCTGGTAGGAAGAGAGGAAATCTGAAACCCTGGAGGATAGTGTTTTGTTTTACGAGAGCCTCAAGCCTAAGTCTGCTGGCCCTACCTAATCCTATAGGATTTACTGGGGTTTTTTTTTATACGGATGATCTTTTTTCTGTGTTTTCTTTTGACAATTGTGAAACGACTCGCACATGTTTTCCACTTCGCTCACATGCTCTATTCTTGTAAGAAAGCAATTTTTTGTACTTTACCTAGTTTTCATCTTGTGTGGAATGGTAAAGTTTTCGTGAAAACTTAATGTCAGTTTGGAATTACCACTTCATTGTAAGAAATAAAAGGAATGGTATGTGAAAGATCTACTGTTTAACTCAACCATTTTGCTCAATGTAGACAGCAGCTGTTACATATTAGTATTCCATAGTTCATTACCTTCAGAAGTCTCCATACTATACTAGTTACTACCCATCAGTATGTCTTAATGCAATACTGTCTCTGAGCAGCAAATTAGCTCGACGGTGACCTATTTGTAGAGATATTACTGCCGTATGGTTCAAAGGTCAGCTATGAAGCAGTGCGACAAATAGAGACTAAACATTATACTTGTTATTGTGTACTGTAGTCTGCTTTACTGCCCTTCAAGAGTGTATCTGACCCACTAATTTACTTTTCTCAAATGTCATCCACCTTATCCAGACATGACTGTCCATGTGGTCCCTAATTCGCTACGTGTATCATTAGTATCAACGACATTTCCACCTTTTGATGTGTAGACATAACAAGAAAAAGAAATATGGGATGGTTTAGTTTGCCTGCAGAGATGCTGAGTATAGGCAAAAATGTACTGTACCAACAGGAAATACAATATCTTAGAATGCATATATTTATATACCTATATACATATATATAGTCCATCTTGTTGTAGTGACAGCTGTACAGGCTGGGCCAAAAATTACTTTGCCATAATATTTTTAAACATGAAATATACTAAAGAATCACTGACTTATATACCTATCTCAGTGGTCTCAAGCACTGACTATTCACATCTGTATAGGTCAACTTTACAAGAGAAAATAAAAACTTATTAAGCTGAAACTGACTAGGCATCTGGCATTGCATGGGATAAACCTGTGCTCCTGCCTCTCTTTGATCTGGGAAGTTTTTTACTACAGTCTACAGTCTTGCTACAGATCTCTTGTACTCAATTATTTCTGGGCCTGGAAATCAAACCAAACTGAACATGTGTCAGAATAATAGTCTCCCTTGCCACAGGCTTATCAAAGTGAGCACAGGAAAGAGATCACTGTTTTTACATTTTTACGACTTTAAAAAAAAAAATTACTTGAAACTCGAATAAATGTAACAGGTCAGTACAAAGGCAATTGGGTTCGTTCAGTGATGTGAAAATTCATTTCATAATTTTAAAAACTTTTTGAGGCTGTAAATATAATGTAAAGTGAAAAAAAGGGGATGAAAATTGCACCACAATGAAATACTTGTTTTTTTTGTTTGTTTTTTTAATACATAATTGGCCCTCCTTTTATGTATACTGTATACCAGTGCAAAGCATAAAGACGGAGAGCAGATAGAGACAGAGAAGTAATTGTGATTTAAGAATCAATCAATATATTATGAGAGTATAGATCATTTCATGAGAAAAACAGCATATTTTGGGATGAACTCTTTTGCCAAAGTGCTGATTTTTTTTCAAAACTTTGTACATCGCCTTGAAACAATTTGTCTAACTCTTAGTCTTACACCACTATATTTTCCAGTGAGATCCATTGACATTCAAGCATTTTTTTTCTCTTTGTCTCTTTAAACTCCCTGCAAAAATTGGACAATTTTACACAAAAAGTCAAAAGATGTATTGGAAAACACTAAAATTCAATATATTCAATTAAGACAACCAAGTGCCATGTCACTTGCAAAATTTTAGAAAGATCTGTTGAGAAATAAATAGATTATTTCTGAAAAAATGTTGTTGTTTTTTTCATGAAACAAATTATAGCCTTTATTTGGGTGCAACAAACTGCCTTTGTCATTAAACAAACACCCAAGACAAATTAAAATTGGTCAGCTGTTTTCTGTGTACAATTCATACAATTAGTACAATATTACAGATAAATATTGAAGAAGATACAGTAAGGAGAAGAAAATGAAATATAACAATATGTAAAATGCGTGTAATATTATGTTCTCACTTTGGATTTTTATTTATTATTACACGATTGAAGCCATCAACATTAAACAAGTTACAATACACTGTGCATACTGTAATCAACATAATCAAACTGCCATCTCCCACATCTGACAATCCAGGCACATCGTCAACATTAAGTAGACAGTGCCATTCAGTGTAGGCCTACATCTTCCACACAAAGAATAATCATTCACTAAGAGAATTTAAAAAATCAAAAGACCAAAGCTGTCTGTATGACCTAATGCAGCAAGTGCCAAGTACAGAAAAACTCTGGCTATTTTTTTTTCCGGGGGGGGGGGGGGGGGGGAGGGGGGGTGGACAACACCTGTACAAAATGTAATGGATTATTAAAACAACAATAAATCTTTAAGAAAGTTAACTAAATATTCTGTCTGGGGTACAAACAGTGTAAAATCAATAGCAAAGACATTTTATAAACATAATGACAAAGTCACATCCCAAGGGTTAAAATCCCCAGTACTGGTAACAGGGAAAGTAAAGACAGTCCCATAATGTGAAGCCATAGGCAACACTGCCATCAACACAAATTTCAAAATAAGCGTCTCCGTGAACAGATATGTGTACTATTCTAGTTTGGACAATAAACAGTTCACGAAATCAAAATGGTTTGTAATTAAGTGGAAGCTGTTCCACTTACTTGTGCCTTAGCATTTCATGTTTTGAGGTTTCAGTGTTTTACTCTCCCTCTTTCTCTGTTCTATCCATATACATGTATTTCTCTGCCTTTTCCTTTTCCCTCACCACATTCAACTTTCAGAATTAAAACACTGGTCCCTCATTTCACCTATTATCTGTTTCAGCGTATCACTGACTATGAAATATTCTGCATAATCCTTTTGCTTCATCATATTTGACAGGTCCATTACCTAATATTCTCATTCCAACATCTCCTTAAAGCAAAATCCAGGTCTGTACACAGATAGTGAAATAAACATCATACAGGTATACTGAAGTAATCAAGACTCTCTCTGCCTCAATGGGGGTGGACAGGTCTATCTTATTCTTATGCAGGACATCATTATTAATATTGTCCTTTGTAGTCAACATCTAATTATACAAAATGGATATTATGACAATCATTCTTACAGATTATTCCCCTTTTTTCACTCCATGACACCACAGATTGTATTAATCACCATACCAATCCCTGCAAGTGGTGTTCTCATTATCATATACCACAAATATCCTTAGCATTTTAATATCATAGCTCAGCTGCCTTAGCTGGCATGATTAATGAGCCATTTATCTCAAAATTACACAAAAATAATAAGCTTTTGTTTTAACAACACCACTGAAGGAACGAACATGCGCGGTGATATGAAATTTTCACTAATAATATATATATTTATATGGAATAGATGTATATATGCCTCTCTGAATATCGTAATAAAGACATGAACTGTATAAAATGTCTGAATTTTGCTGAATTGAAGCAGCTGATTCGATGGGCTGCATCAGACAGTTGCAGAAAGAACAAAAGATTTTCCATTTGTGTATCATAGAAAAATTGTAACTCTCACAGAATTAAGTAATAAAACTGATATCTTACACACTGAGAAGGCACACATTAATACTGTAGGTCTTCACATACAATTACTGCAGACAGCATTCTTGTACTAGTAACTCAAATGAAGAAAATGTCTGTTTTTTTAAGTTGAAGAGTTAAAATGAAGAAATAAGAAAAATAGTGTCATTATTAACATTAACTGTACAAGGGAATTTATTGCCTGATTGAAAACTAAGCCTCCAATTTGAAAGTTGGAGGGTTAGCATTTCCATAAATGATTATGCATCATTATTAATACTCAAGGCCGTTTTTAACAGTGTCACAACAGACATACCCACCTGATAATTAGCTGCGTTTCTTTGGTATACAAGAAATAAGTCATGAGTAACAAAGTCAAACAAAAGAAGAAGCAAATGTTCTAACCCTCCTCAAGCTTGCATAATGTTCTCACAAAAGACATTAATATTTCAAGGGACTTGACAATCTGTAAATGGAAAATAACAAAAACCACTCCAAAAGCACTTGGGCAGAATGATAAGTCATGCCTGAGTTGTGGGAAATGGTTTTCACCCTCTAGCCCTCAGTGAAGCATATCTGAAATAAGTCACCTAGAGCCAAAACGCTCTGTCATTGATATTTATTAACAAATAATTTTTCCAGTTAATTACATTTTTGCAATAATCTGACTTATTCAAATCAGTTCAGCATAATTATTATTTCAGAAGCTTTTGGGATTCTGAGTACTTCTGAGTACTAGTGGCTTAAGGATACTGTGCAACTCTGCTTGCCCAGCATTGACTCAAGCCCTACAAGAAACAATTAGAACAGTGGATGCCAAGAGGCCTCCTTTTTCAGATCACACAGTAAGCAGAAATTTCAAATTGTTCATGATTCATTAGGACCCAGTACAGAAATTGAGAAAAGTTCACACCCATGGCATGAATCACCAATAAAATTTACTCAAATGCATTGCAACAGGAATTACACATTCACAGCACAGAAAAAAATCACACCCTTGGCACAAATCACCAACAAAATTTTATCAAATGCATTTCAACAGGAGTTATATATTTACAGTCAACACATTATAAGAACTGTTATGATGGAAAACCATCTCCTAATTCCCGTGTGTAACATTTTCAACCTCCATTTTCTCACAGCAACCATGGCAACACAAATTTGAGCCATCTTAATTAACATTAAAGTGTAACAAAAACAAATCAAGGCACAGTAACTCTGCAAATGATAGCATATTGCTCAGGCAATGATGCCACAGTTGAAGTCCAACAAAACAACGCATGTTTGAAATCAATTTCTGAAAGAATGAAATTCATTTGGGGCTAAGAGCCAATTCACAACCAATTTCCATGGATTGATTTTTTTTTTTTACTGAAAAAACAAGTTAAGGACACTATTATAATGCAGATGAATTCAAATCTGAGGCAAATATAAGGTTCACATTCTACTACTACTATTAAATTTGTATTGTTCTAGTTGCTTCTGTGAACAAAAGAAGTGACTTCTGATTGAAAGAAAAAAAAAATTCTCAATTAATGCAGGATACTCTGCTAGAATTTCTCTATCAATATACATCGGTATATTTACTTACTGGTAAAGCCACGCCTAGATGGAAACAAAAATGATTCTTCAAAATCTGAATCCTTGTCATGAAATACCCAATCCATCATCAACTGATCAGTTGCAAATAATCATCTTATATGTAGGTGAATGAACCACTATGCAATCAATACCAAATATCAATATCCTAACCTCTGATTATCAGAAACCAAATATAGTTCCTTTTAAGATTTTGCAGGATAATCTTCCACCTGAAAGTTTCTTAGTAGAACATTGGCCATGAACACTGAATGTTAAACTCTGAAAATTCTATTAAGGTATTATTCAAACCTGGAACTGAAATGACCTTTATCCTATAAAGTAAAAGGGCTCTCACTAAGTAATCACCATTATGAATTGGTCCAACTGAATGAAGTACATTAAAAACATATTTCCAAAATGCAGAGTTCATATAAATTTATCAGTTTGGCAGCACGGTGTAGTTTCATTGTAATATTATATTGTCAGTACATATCAGTTTTAGGCTGTAATGGGTAAACCTGAAAGGTAAATAAGACAACTTACTTTGTGTAAGCCACACACCAGTGTCATATGCTGACATGATGCACAGGAATTTCTTTTCAACTTTCCTGACCTAACTATCTCATACATTTACTACCTGATCCTTCAAAGTGCCCTCCTCTTGAGCAATAGCTTACATCTTAATTGAATTCCTAGATTGGTGACTTGTCATTAGATAGCGCTGAATCTGGTAAAACTTTGTATGGGTTCATGATACCTTTTGGGTCGACAGCTTTCTTAATGGTAGCCATTAATGCCACTGCAGCGGGAGATTTGCTGTGATAGATGAAGTCTCGTTTCTTGAAGCCTAGACCATGTTCAGCACTGACGCTCCCACGCTGCTGGGCTACCCAGTCATAGATGAAAGGCTCAATCAGTCCCATGGTCACAGGTTTGTATTCTTTAGTGGTCACATTAAGGTGAAGATTGCCTACAAGTGATTATCAATGAATATGATCGATATTAAATGATAAAGACATGGAAGCAGAAATCTGATAGGAAAATCGAACAATGAGAGGACAAAGGCCATGTTATAATGTAAGTGTATCAGCATACTTATTGATAAATATCATGAATTCTGACAAGAAATCCATACTGAAAGACAAGTGCTTTGCAGACTTGGAGGATTTACATCTGTATTTGAAAATTTAGACACAAGACAATGTCTAAAATAAATGAGTTAGCCATTCAGTCTGTGCAAAGTGTGATATTTATAATTACCAATGAAACAAATACAATGAAATTGAGAGAAATGTAAGGCATGAGGACAACTAGGTATACACATGGCTATATGAGGAATACTTCACTTGAGATAATACAATGTGTGAGCTAGAAAAAAAACTGACCGAACTAAATGACTCAAGCATTGAATTTTCCAGCTGCAAACTTTATGAACTAAATACCTGCCCCAAAACAGTTTGCTCTTTTACATACATGTAAAGTAATTAAAAATTAACAACTGGGTTGTTAGTCATACTAGTACTGAGAAATCAAACCTGCTGTCAGGAAGAAACATATATTGTTTTCTGGACCAGTAGAACATAGCCAGTGTCACAATTACTCACCATCTCCTACATGTCCATATGCCACCACTCGAATAGCATTGCCTTTCACTCTCTCTCGCAGATCCTCTGCTAGCTGGTAGAATTTAGGCAGAGGCAAGGACACATCATACTTGTAGTTGTAACCATCAAGTATTAATGCCTCTGCACATCTCTCTCTCAGGCCCCAGATGTTCTGAGAGGAAAAAGTTATCAAACAGCAATTATAATTTCTGTAAGTCACAGAGAAAGTAAAAGGGAAAGTTGGCCACAAAACAAAAAATGTCAAAGTCCTATGGGTGTGGACAGATGGACACAAGAAAATGTTACAAACTGTACATGACTGTAAAATTACCAAGTTAGATTCAGCATTATAGAGTGAGAGGCCCCAGTTTGCAGTTTGTTACAAGTGTAAATTTTGTTGAGTAGCTGCAGGATATAATTGTTTGAGTCTTATGGCAAATTGCTTTGACTGCATGTGCCAAGCAGAACTGGTTTTAGACAAAGAAAAGGCAAAACAGAAGTTTATCCTGGTGTTAAATGTGCACATAACAAACATTACTGGAACTACAACTGTAATAATAATGGCGGTACTTTCAATACATTCCCAAGAAATATAAAATGTCTTAAAGTTGCTATTGTAAAACTGTTATTACAGTGGATCATCATGTATAACAACACAGCGTAATAACAACAGTGAGAAAATAGTTCATTCCCATTTTTCTGCTACATAATAAATTATTTGACTAATGACAACTGATAATCATAACACTCGCTATGGCGAGAGAAGTAATTCTGTGTGTTTGTGGTATATTATGGGGCCAGCCACAATACAACCATGTAGGCAGTCACGTATGCAACGTCCTTGCTGTCCCTTAAAATCCCCGCCCACCTGGTACATTTTATTGCCCATCTCTCGCTCAGGTCTAGCATGCTTTTTCTCCTTACTGATCTCATGCTGTGACAGAATGCCATGTAGCACGGGGCACATGCAGTTACTTGAAAGTGATCAGAGTCAGTGCGGGCCAGTAGGCTACAACCATGTTGCTTCATCAAACATGCATTGTGCATTGTCTGGTCATTAATGGTCCTGTCGTTACCGTGCATTTTCATTGTCTTCACTGGGCTGACTGACCATGTGTTGTGAAACAACACTAGCCTATATATGAGTGTGCATGAGAAAACCCACAATATGTCGACAGAGCTGATTTTGAGAAAAACGGCTTTGAAGTGAAAATATGGGTCCGACACAAACTTCCAACTTGGCTGTTGTTTAGGGGACCGTGGCATGTTACAGAGTAAACTGTAGACGAGCAGTGAACACTACTCACTATGATCTCTATAAAGGCTTTGCAATTAGACTACGGTCTCCTAACAAGATCAAAAAACTTCCGACTTGGCTGTTGTTTAGGGGACCGTGGCATGTTACAGGGTAAACTGTAGATGAGCAGTGAACACTACTCAGTATGATCCCTATAACGGCTTAGTTATTAGACTAGGGTCTCCTAACAGCAATCACTCCAATATTAATGGGTCAATTAGCTATTGCCACTTTTAGGATTAAATGCCGTTTTCTCAAAATCTTGTTTCAGGGGGGTCACTGACTTCAATTTATCAGAAATGTCTTGTCTTTTATTATGTGTACAGAACTCAAAATGTCATGTTTGCGACTTATTGTGGGTTTTCTCATGCACACTCACATATTCCCAGTATTGCTATAGCGTGATCAGTCTGTCCAAAAAATATCGTCTGCAACGGCTTTTGGCAATGAATTGAAGAACATAATTATCCGTTGCAGCTACCATTGTATTTAAAGTGTGGGTCTATTTCTGTGCACAATCTAGGTACCAGGAGATATTTTTAACCAGAGATATACATATACAAAGAAATTACACAACGATATATTTTAAATGGTCTTAATATATATGCCTGTTTTAGCCTCAGAGCAGGGGCGTCGAGTCGCACATGGTGCAGTTGAGGAATCGTCAAATTAAATAGACGAATCAACTACATGGGAAGAAGAAGAAGACATTCATGGACTGGCACAGTATAGGACACCACTGGAAATGCACTCATTTTTTGTTGTTGTTTTTTTGTATCTGATTCTGATCTTGTCCATGGATGGAAAGACGGCTATTGACAGCAAAGAAAACAAATTAGTACCAAAATGAAGGCAAGGATCAACTGCCAATTGGACATTACAATGAAGTACTTGACATGTTAACAAGGGAGGCAAATAAAGCTCAATGGATATACTCCTCGCCATGTCATTTGCCCTTTCTCTGGAATATCAAGTCTTTGAGAATAATGAGACATTTTCAGCAGAATACTGCATCTCATTGTAATCAGGTTCTACAGCATCCACACAAGAGCCAGTTGCAAAGCTTATTCCAAGGACTCTATAACAACCAGAAAACCTAGAAACCTATATAGTTTTCACCAAAACTCATTTTTAAAAACAAATGGTTAAGGGAAATTTCGGGCTACATTCATGTTTTCAATGAGGACAAATTTCAGTGTTAATGTCCTACTTCCTCTTCCACACCAAGTTTTACAGTCTAATATTCCTAGCTTTTTCTGAACGTGTTTGTCAAAAAAGTTTTTTTTTTTTTCTATGGTCTCATCTTTCTGCAGTTTGGCGACATTTTTTGGTATATCATGAAACAATGACAATAATATACAAAAGAATATAAATTTAAATTTTTTTAAAAAGCATACGTTTTAAGACAGGGCATAAGCTAGGCTATTCAGTTTATGTAAGTAAGGAAAAAAATTCAAATCCTGCAATCTAGCTTTGGCTGGAACCTAATGGGTTTTAACACTATTCCTACCAAGTATTTTTCACATGAGTGTTTTCCCCTGCCCAAGAAATTTTTGTCAAATTTGACCACTGTGCGGTTGGTATAGAGAAAAGAGCATAAAATGATTATTTATTGATTGTTTTTTTAAATTTTTTGTGTTAAAAGTACAGAATTGGTTACCGTTTAATTTAAAACTGTGCTTTTTTCATATTTCAATTCAGAGAATTGTTGTGTGGCGGTGCAAAACGAAAAAAGTACAAAAAATGTTGACAACATCAATGATTTCAGAATCACTAGATCTAGATCTATGTCTATGTCTAGATCCAGAACCATCTGCAACAAATTCTTCATCACTGTCGTCACTGCCGTCCTCCATCATCTCTTCATTACTGTCACTATCGACGAAGATTTCATGCAAAGTTTTGGATGTTAACAAAAATTTTGAAAAATTGCCTCGCCGTGGTTAGAATTGCGAAAAAATACAATAAATTGCACGAAAACAGTTCCCTATTATTATTAGAGTAGCGTCCCTTCGACATCCATCAAGGGAAATCATTGTGAATAAAAACTACAGACTGTAGACCACTATAGAGTAACAAAACCTCAAAAACGGGTAATACCCGTTCGCGGGCGGCAGTGTCGTAAACAGAAGAACGGGTAATACCCGTTCGCGGGACGAAATGTGTTAAGAATTTGGTGCTCTTTGGAGATCAGTCATGCAAAGCAGCGCACAGAAAAATACAAGGAAAAAAAAAAACAGGCAATGACCACATAAAAGAACAAACACCAGGTGTTATGCCAATATCTGTGTAAACACGCTGTACAGAAATACATATTCTGCAGTACCTTAATCTTGGTGAGATCTGTGGCCACTGTCCCATCCAAAGCCTGATCCTGGTTCATCACATGTTCTAACATAGTGTTCAGCTTCTCCTCATCATGTCGGCCATCAGAGCCACTGCATTCTACTAGCACATAAAACGGACAATTGCCCAATGGATTGGTCAGTCCTAAATTTTCCTGCACCAAATTCATTGTTTCAGAGTCCATGAATTCAAAGGCCGACAAGATTTCAGCTAAATGTGACTTGCAAGAGCTGAAAACTTCGAGGACTTTAGAGAATGATTCACAACCTACAGGAAGGACAAAATGAGATGAGCAACTCAGAGTGTAATGCATAACTGGCTCTCAAGACAAGCAAGTTCACTTTTGTAGCATGAATTAGATATCCTCTTAATCAGGGGCGAGGCTTCCTCATAATCAAATAATCAGTGATTACCCTTCGAATATTAATTTTAGAATTACTGTTCTTTCCAGATCGAGCCCAACTCCAAGTCCATTTAATCAGTTCAGCATTCAATTCCACCTCGCTATAAATTTGCGTTTGTTATATATAGTCCAACACCCCTCACCGAAAAGCATCTTTATAGGGACCTACACCTTATGAACTGGTCCATAATCAGTGATTAAAAAAGACAAAGAAGACTTGACTACACCCAGAAGCTATCTTGAGCATAGCCTGTATTCGTCAACGTGGCCCCGTAGACAGCAGAATAGTGGGGGATAAAAATAGGTTTATAATCAAAGTTTGACCTGATTTTACCTAGATTTATGCATGTTTTTCACTATGCGGTCATTTTCATCCTTATCGAAAGGTAAAGAGTAGAGTGAAAGAGATTGTGTGGATTTTTTTGTTTGTTTGAGGCAATCTAAGAATAATTTATTTACGCCATGCACAGCAAGAGCTATCAAAGCATAATAATATAGTCTAGATCTAGACAACTGTGATCAAAATCAGTCGAACGTAACTATCAAGAACATCACTTCACTTGATAGGTCGAGCGAACCTATACCACAACGGCAGATAGCCACTTCTCCGAGATCGCTGCACATTGTTGTGTCACAGAGATGCCGCTTAAGCACTTTCTGCCATTTAATGTTAATGGGTCCTTTTTGAGAAACTTTATGAGATGGTAGAATAACAAAATCTTTGGCTATGAATATTACAATGAAAACTTGCCATTCAAATTATATTTTAAAAAATGGATGAAAAATATGCGTTTATAAGTCTGTTAGTATGAATGAATGGTGTTTTTTTTTCAGATTAGTTTGGCTTATAAATTGCTGCATTCCTGTCCTGTTGACAAGAATAGTCCGCTCTTTAGATTTTGCAGTGCCTAGCACCCGTTTCATTGTTTTAGTCGCTGCATTTATAATTATGTAAATATGATGTAGCGAGACGTCCTATTATAAGGATCTTACTAGCTTAAATTTTGATTACCCTCTGCAGAGGGCCTAGCTTCGCCCCTGCTCTTAATCAACTTGATAAACTATTGCCTGCAAAAATAACTTTTATGCTTATCATGATTCTATTTGCATTTGAAACCTCATGCCTAGAGCACGCTTAGCTTCCGTTATTGTTATGTTTCTACTTCCAAACTTCAGAATACAGCTTAATAAAGATTTGAGATAAATGCTGTGCATGTTTAAAGTTTCATATTTCACAATTCTTTGCTGATTGCTGTAGTCTTGACAGAAATTGTCATGGCCCCAGCCATAATCCCTATGCCAATCCGACATAAATTTGTAACGGATTTCCGTAGAGTTGGTATGAATAGGATAATGGCAGGGGCAGATTTCCTGCATCAAACCAATGGCCGCATGATGTTGTAACCAGCCGATGCACTTAAAAATGATATCATTCCTTTAAGCAAACTTGACCTCAATCCTACATGGCAGACTGACATAGGATTGCTCTCTGGGGCACTTGATAATCTATGAAAAAACTGGCAACAAAAACAACTTAACCTTTACCTAAGAAAGCCACACTGATAGCTTTAGGCTGTTGTGGACATATAATGGAGACAGCTGTGATAATTCCAAGTGTTCCCTCAGATCCGATGAACAGCTGTTTGAGGTCATAGCCAGTGTTGTCTTTTCTCAGAGTAGATAAGCAGTCTAAAATCTCACCTGAAGGTAGCACCTGATATGGTAAAAAAAAACATCCAACAGGAGATTGAAAGCTCCTATAGATAACTGCACAATCCAACAACCCAGCCACAACCAAATTACAGGTCATTACACAATCCCACAAATGAACCATAACTAAGCATGTTCCCTAGTATAATGGATAATAGTCTTCAGCCCCTAACACCAATACTGTGTCTCAATACAAAACAGCATGGGAAACAACAAACAAAAAGACATGTTTTTGAACATCGTTCTGCCTCATTCAATGTACATGTACTTCACATACTTCATATTTTATTATCTCGTTCAATGTTACAACCTCAATATCGTATGACAATGCCTATTCAACTTACAGCCTCCACTCCAAGAACAGATCCATGCAGAGACCCATAGCGCAGCAAACGGATCCCTCCAGCATTGGTTGCAACATTTCCCCCTATGTGACAACTCCCTTTCGCACCAAGATCAAGAGGCATAGTGAGCCCATACTCTTGGACATACTGGTTAAGGTTTTCTAGAATACAGCCAGCCTGACAGACTAAAGTGCCTGTAGTAAAAAAAAACATTAATACACATCCGCCCTCAACAGATTTATAGCACAACTAAATCATGGTGTGACTGCCAACTGTATTTCATGGGAATTACAGTCGGACTAACCTTTTGAGATATGCATTAAGGCATTTTTATTCAATTAACTGAAAATCATTGTATAGTTTATCTCTCTCCTTTGACATATCTCAAGGTGGTAATTTCATTTTCCTGTAATGGCAATATAACATGTATACATATCCTGTTTAGTACTGACTTGAGTATTCAAAAGTTTTAAAAACAAATACTTCTGAATTGCCATTTTCAGTAATGCCTGTCTTAAAATGGCAAAAGAATCTTTTCTCTGACAGGACATCATGAAACATATTAGCAAATCTGCATGATAAGTAATCACAACTAGTTATTATACAAGTTTAACTCCCATCCCTGTTCAAGAAAAAGAAAGCCTGGGAAGTGGATTTCTAACCTGATACTGGGTCCAAACTAATGATTTCATTCATTAGTTGTGTTGACACAATCACTTCATCAAACACAGGCACACTGCCACCAACGAGCCCTGTATTACCCCCTTGAGGGTTGATGGCTAAGTTTCGATCACTGCAGTACTTCACTATGGCCGAAACTTCCTGTGTTGTTTTAGGTCTTAATAAAACTTTACTTGCACCTGCAAATTATGGGAGTAAGCATGAAAAGGTTAGGCATGTGGATTGTACAGAGCTAAGAACGCAAGGTAACATATAAAAGATCTGACTGTGACAGATGGCATGATCCTATACAAATTGAATTGTTCAAATAAACTTTGAAATATTGTCGCAAATTACGATGTAAAATTCTCACTAGTCTGACATTTCTATACAGTTCACACCATTTTTTTATAAACATGTGCAGCCAAATATGAATGAATATAAATGGATGGGAGGTGTTCTTTTTGAGGCACACAGCCTAAATTAAGGATGTGCTGAGAAGGATTTATGTTGAGAGGTTTGTTAATAGAAAGGGGGCTTGGTATTTTGTGGGGGTATTCTGTGGAACTATAGAAACATTGGAAAGACTTCTGGAGGTGTCTCAAATGTCAAATAAAAAAAAACCCACTCAATTTAGTATCTTTTTTTCACTGCTTTGGTCAAATGCCTTTCCTTGCTCCATTGATTCTCTATGCCGTCTGAAATTGAAACAATATTATTATAATACAGTTATGGGCTATAAATGTCAAAGTTACATTTACACTTATCATATGTGTCAGGGTACGAACCAGGGATCAATGCAGTGATGAGCCAGCAGCAGAGCGAGTGCTTAACCTCTGAGCTACTTTTAAAAGTGAGTTAATGAAGGGGTTGCTCGATGGAGACCTTAAAAAGTATAAAATGTCTTTGTAGCAAAAGAAACCTCAAAAACGTCATAAAGTATCTTCTGATGCCTTCAGATAACTTCTGATGTACTCAGATGTTAATTGCCAAGCTGCAAGTTAACTTATAAACATCCATCTAGAGGACTAAATCGCCGGGACCCTCACACCACTTGCTTTGGTTGGAACTGCATACCCATACATGTACTAACAGGTTGTTTTCCTACACAATACAGTAGAATTTAGAGTGTTTACTTTTATTGTAAGTTGATCTTCAAAACAATGGCCAATGGGGGACAGGTGGTACAATGCTGCTAATTGGAATATTTTTTGACACATCATTTATTTCACAGATTGTACCAGAAAAAGATAAAACCATTTTTATAAAAAACACTACATGACTGAAAGATCAGAAAAAAATATTTGCAGCTGAAATCTTTTATATTTTTGAATACTTCATGATCAATAAGAATAATTTTTATTGCCAATGAGACTCATTCGCAAATCCTTCCAAATCAACATAAGAAGGCTAATTCGCCAGCTCCCCTGCAATTCCCCCATGCCTTGATGCTCCTCAAGTCACAGACATGGGCGTTTGTTTTGAGGTCTTTATTTTCAAAAGGTCTCTGGTCTAGGCATTTGCACCTCTCTTTTTCATGGTTTTAATTTGTGTTGATTTTTTTTTGGGGGGGGGTTATTGTATTTTGTATTGTTCTTTGATCCCGGGGGGGGGGGGGGAGGGTACAGTTAGTTTTTTAATTTTGCCCAGGCAACGGCCTTGTTAGGCCTGCTCTTCTCAACTTCAATTGCCACGTCTTTGAGCAGCAAGTTTGAGTCCTTAAACCTTAAATTTGCATTGTGTGCCTCAAAAGGACTCCTTTTGAACAGATGAAACAGCGACAATGACAAAGACAAGAAAATGTAGGCAATTTTCTCGTTTTACTTTTGTGCCTCACCCTGAGAAAGTTTTACCTTTCAAAGAATTGTCATATATTTTGAATCCTTTCTGATCCAATAACAAATTTTTTTAATAACTCTGAAAATGAGAGTAGAATGTCAGCTAGATCTGTTTCATTTTTATCAGTGCTGATAGGACTCTCTGATCCTTACCTCTGACTGTTTTCATCCAATCAGTGTTGTAGCCTTGAAGTTCATCTTCGTCACCACTAATAACCCTGCCTGGGATGACCTTCTCAAAGAATGCAACATCTTGATCATCTAAAACAGCATATGGTCCTCTTTTGATATTTTTGTAATGCTGACTGGTCAATTTAACATCTGATGAGAAGCGAACTGGTATTCTACCCTGACCCATGATCCTGCGATGCAAAACTCTTTTAGAATCTCTTTCATGGCTCAATGAGACAGGGAATTTCAATGTACTTGTTACCCGTGTGTTATGTGTGAGCAGATATCGTTCCATATAGAATGGTAATCTTGCTTCCAGCTGCCGAAAACAACCAGGTACAGATTTATATATACTCCTTGCTTTAGCTAAGTTAATCATTGTTCTTTCAATAAAGCCAGGTCGGTAACACTGGCGACGTAGTGTTGACTTGTAGTCTGTGCTGCCAGGGAATAGAGTTCTGCCTGGCACTGAAAGGTTAGGCCTAGATTCTCGAACTAGATCTAGATTCTAATAGTAGTAGCGTTTAGTGCCAGTGGGCCCGCTTGCCTACGTTGAATAAATCCGACATCACCCTGAAGTCACGTCACAGAGAACGTGGGTACTCGAAGATCTTTGGTTTCTCGGGGTCCTCAGCGTGGGAGAGAACGTGGATGGCTATATGGGAAGTATTTATGCGGCCTATCTTGAGCAGGTCAGGCTAGCAGAATATAGGCCATGGCGATAGGCCTAACGGAAGTTGTGAATTTAGACTAGAAAGTAACTTAGAACATAAAAGAGCGTTACACACCCTCATCACACACACTAGTTACGTACCATGGCCCGATCGTGATTACGAAGGCCAAGAACGTACACACACACACCGAGAGGTGGTGTGAGAGAGAAAGGAGAAGAGACGGGGAATGGATAAGGAAACAGAAAAATCAGGGAGAAAAAGCGGGGGAGGGGAGGGAGAGAAGGATAAAGAGACAGACACAATGAGAGGGAGACAGAGCGAGAGTAGGGAGAGACAGGGACAGAGAGAAAAAGTCTTTAAAGAAATGAGAGGGAGAGTGAGACAGAAAGACGGAGAAAATCAGAGACACCCAGACAGACGACAGACACATAGACTACATAAAAAGACACACACCCACACAAACAAATAACTCATACAGCCTACTATTTTAAACGCCTCCTTTTCATTCATTAGAAATGCAAGTTCTTAGGTCTGATGCACAAGTCTGACGAATTGGCCACCAAATCTGACAAGACTGATGCACAAATCCAACAAATTGGTAGAAAAATCCGATGTCTGACGCGCAAATCTGACAAGTTGGCAGAAAAATCTAACATTGCCGACTTACAAGTCCAACAAGTTGACCAAAATATTTTGACAAATCTGAGGCACATGTCTTACAAGTTTTCGGAAAAATTTCAAAAAGTCTGAGGCACAAATCCAACATGTTGACCAAAAAGTTATGACAAGTCTGACTCGCAAGTCCGACAAGTTGGCCAAAATAATCTGACAATTCTGACATACAAGTAAACAAGTTGGCCAAAAAAGTCTGACAAATCCGACACGCCAGTCTAACAAGTTGGTCAAAAACTTAAGACAGGTCTGACTTACAAATTCGATGAGTTGGCCAAAAAATCTGACAAGTCTGATGCACAAGTCCTACAAATTGACAGACAAATCCGATGAGTATGATGCACAAATCCAACAAGTTGGCAAAAAATCCGATAACTGACGCACAAGTCCAACAAGTTGGTCTATAAAATCTGACATGTCCAACATGCAAGTCCAACAAGTTGGCCGAAAAGTTACGATAAGTCTGACGCACAAGTCCGATTAGTTGGCCAAAAAAATCTGACAATTCTGACGTACAAGTCAACAAGGTGGTCACAAAAGTCTGACAATTCTGATGTGCCAGTCCAACAAGTTGGCCAAAAAAAATCTGACCATTCTGACTTGCAAATCCAACAAGTTGGCCAAAAAGTTACAACAGGTCTGATGCTCAATTTTGACAAGTTGGCAAAAAAATCTGACAAGTCTGACACACAAATCCGACAAGTTGGCTGAAAAATCCGATGTCTTTATGCACAAGGCCAACAAGTTGGCCGCAAAAATAGGACAAGTCTGACTCACAAGTTCGAAAAATTTTCCACAAAATCTGACAAGACTGATACACAAGTCCAACAATTTGGCAGAAAAATCCAATAAGGCTGACGCACAAATCTGACAAGTTGGCTGAAAAATCTAACAATTCCGACTTATAAGTTGACAAAAAAACTAAAAAATCTGACAAGTTTGATGCACAAGCCCTACAAGTTGGCCGAAAAAACCAATAAGTCTTACGCACCAACACAACAAGTTGGCCGAAAATTTACGACAAGTCTGACGCGCAAGTCTGACAAGTTGGTAAAACAAAATCCGACAATTCTGACAAACAAGTCAACAAGTTGGCCAAAAAAGTCTGACAAATATGATGTGCCAGTCCAACAAGTTGGCCGAAAAGTTACGACAGGTCTGACGCACCAATTCGACAAGTTGGCCAAAAATCTGACAAGACTGATGCACAAGTCTTACAAGTTGGCTAAAAAATCCGATGTCTGACACACAAATCTGACAGGTTGGCCAAATATTGTGACAAATCAGTTGCACAAATAAAACAAGTTGGCCAAAAAATCCGACACATCACAAGTGCAAGTCCAACAAGTTGGCGAAAAAATTTTGACACATCTGACACAAAATTCTAACAAGCTTTCCGAAAATTTCCAAAAAGTGTGAGGCACAAGTTCAACAAGTCAGTCGAAAAATTCTGACCTGCCTGACATGCAAGTCAAACAAGTTGGCCTTAAAGTTATGATAAGTTTGACGCGCAAGTACGATCAGTTGGCCAAAAAAATCTGACAATTGTGACGTAAAAGTCAACAAGTTGGCCGCAAAGTCTGACAAATCCAACATGCCAGACAAACAAGTTGGCCAAAAAATTACCACAAGTCTGACGCGCAAGTCCGACAAGTTGGACCAAAAATATCTGACAATTCTGACGTACAAGTCAACAGGTTGGCAAAAAAGTTGCGACAAATCTGTTGCACAATAAAAACAATTTGACTGAAAAATCTGACAAATCTGACGAGCAAGTCCAACAAGTTGGCCAAAAAATTCTGACTAATCTGACGCACAAGTCTTACTAGTTTTCTGAAAAATTCCAAAAAGTTGGCCAAAAAATTTGACAAGACTGACGGACAAGTCCGAAAAACTGGCCAAATAATCTGATAAATGTGACTCACAAGTACAACAAGATAGTTCAAAAATTCTGGCAAGTCTGACGCACAAGACAAATGAACTGAGCAAAAATGTCCGACAAAGTCGGCCAAAAATTGCGACAAGTCTGACACACTAATCCAATAAGTTTGCCAAAAAAAATCTGATAGGACTTACGCACCAGTCCAATAGGGTAGCCAAAAAATTTTGAAAAGTCTAATGCACAAGTAAGAGAAGTTGGATAAAAAATTTTGACAAGTCCCATGCACAAGCCTGAGAACTTGGCCCAAAAATTCTGACAAGTCTGACGCAAATATCCAAAAAGTTGGGCGAAAAATCCCACAAATCCAATTCAAAAGTCCAACAAGTTGGAAGAAAAATTACAACAAGCCTCACGAACAAGTCCAAGGAGTTGGCCAAAAAATCTGACAAGACCGACACACAAGTCCGACAAGTTGGTTAAAAAATCTGACAGGTCTGACGCACATGCCCAATGAGTTGCTCAAAAAATTCTGAAAAGTAAGACGTGCAGGTTCAACAAGTTTCCCGAAAAGTTAAGACAAGTCTGATGCACGAGTATGACGAGTTGGCCAAAAATTCTGACAAGACTGACACTCAAGTAAGAAAAGTTGGCAAAAAAATCTGATAAGTGTGACACGCAAGTCCAACAAATTGGTTGAAAAATTCAGTCAAGTCTGACGCACAAGTCCATTGAGTTGGCTGAAAAATTACGACAAATCTGTTCACAAATAAAGCAAGTTGGCCAAAAAATCCGACAAGTCCGACATCCAAATCCATTAAATTTGCCAAAAAAGTACGACAAGCCTGATGCACAAGTCTGACAAGTTGGCCATAAAAGGCTGACAATTCTGATGGTTGGCCAAAAAAATTCTGATAAGACCAGGACCCAAATCTGGCAAGACCAACAAGTTCAACATACAAATTCAACAAAGCCACACAGGTTCGACAAATCCGACCAGTCATCCGCACAAATCCAACAAATTTACCGCCCAAATTCGACAAGCCTGACAAGTCCACTGCACAAGTCTAACAAGTCCGATAAGTCTGCTGCATAAGTTCGTCAAGTCTGACAAGTACGACAAATCCAACAAGCCATCTGCAAAAGTGTGACACTGCACAAAATCCACAGCTTTGACATGTCTGACATACCGGCTGCATAATTATGACAAATCTGACAAATCCAACGCACAATCCCAGCAAAGTTTGCCAAACAAGTCCGCCAAGTCTGGCACATCTGGTAACTCCACCACAGACATCCGATAAGTCCGTCAAATCTGCAACACAAATCCAACAGGTCTGCAGCATAAGTATGACCAGCCAGGGGCACCAAGTCTGATGAGACAGACTAATCCGTCGAACAAGTCTGACAAGTCCCCAGAACAAGTCAGACAAGTTCGCTGCAGAAATCTGACAAGTCCAAGAAGTCTGCCGCACAGGTTTGAAAAGTATGACAAGTTTACCGGACTATCCGGACAAGACTGCCGCACAAGCCCAACAACCCCAGGGTACAAATCTGACAAGATACAAAACAAAGTCCAAAAAATCTGGTATTTTTAGCAATCCCGACATGTTCAACAAGTCCGTGGACAGGTTCAACAAATCTAACAAGTCCACCGCTCAGTTTGGACAAATCTGACAAGTCCGCCACTAAGATTCGACAGGTCTAACAAATCCAACAAACCCAACAAATCAGTCGCACAAATCCAACAAGTCTGAGGTAGAAGTCCAACAAACTCGAAAAGGCTGTAACACAAGTCCAACAAATCTGGCAAGTCTTTCATAAAATTTTGTTTCCATGATATAAGTGGTTTGACCATGACATCGACGTTATATATAACTTAGACGTTATAGAATTTTTAGGGTTAAAGATGGTGAGGTATGGCAAGGTCGACAAGTTTTTCCTTTCTACTGTAAAATTTTGTTTCCATGAGATAGGCGGTTTGGCCAAGAAACCAACAATATATGTCATACTTTACGAGTTATGGGAGTTTTAGTGCTAAGGGTGGTGAGGTAATGGATTTGTTTATTTGGTATCGAATTTCGATTTCTAAATATAGTGTCAGACATGAAACTATTATGAAATCATTTTAATGTTTTGTTAGACCTATTCATTTTTCTTCAGGCTTGTAAATCAGAGGACGAAAAACCCTAATGTAAATGCAAGGGAAAATTTCACATGTTCGAGAAAGTA
This sequence comes from Onchidella celtica, assembly GCA_963931925.1. NCBI lineage: Eukaryota > Metazoa > Mollusca > Gastropoda > Systellommatophora > Onchidiidae > Onchidella > Onchidella celtica. The sequence continues at coordinate 47,969,796 of OZ007578.1, forward strand.
AGAGAAAGTTCAATCTGTTGTGATATTCACTTCAATGAGAATATATAATGGTATCGATTCCCACTTCTGCTTCCGATTTGTAGATAAAAGTCAAGGGCAAAGGAAGGTAATTATGTGTGCAGTTTACACTTTTTGCAAAAAGAATATTTAATGCCTTATTTCCAACAGAAGGCTTATATTTTTGGCTTATGGTGTTAATTGAACGTGTTTGAGTGAAAACCATGTATTTTAAGTAAGGTTTGTAAAGAAATGGATTTAATATGGAGTTTATGCATAATGAGGTCAAACCCATAATGGCAGACAATGTATGGATTGTGTGTCATATAAGAAAAACCAAAATTTATTTATAGTACAGAACAGCCACTTTGGGGAAACCCGGGTGGTCACTGGCTCCTGCTTCCATGTAGCGTCGAGGTCGGCGGTCGACCAAGGTACTCGCACGGCTAGTCATGCCCAACTAGTCTGTAAAGCTTAGGGTCTGGCGAGATTTCCTCCCTTGAGGCGCTTCTGAGGAACTGAGAGTTGGGGTGGAGTTTGGTCGGGGGTAGGCCGGACAAAACATACGGATTAGAACCTACTTCCTTAGATCTTAAGGGGCAACTGGTACTTTAGTGTATTAGACTTAGGATCGTCCATGTCATGGGAAAAGTGCTCTCGCAACCACATAGTCACACGGCACATCTGTGCTAGGTAGGGTAGTGTGTGCTGGAGTCCCCGTGCCACTTTTTTTTTTGTGTTTTTTGTTTTCGATTCATTTATTTCTCCAAACAGAATTCAGTGCAAAAGAACAATAGCAACAAATGCTCCCACGAGAGAGTGGGATGTTTTTATTTTTATATGGTCTCTGTTAGGGGATTTCTTATTGCTGTAGCAAATATAAATTTAATATTTCAATTGTGAAACGACGGGTTTTGTTTACTGACTTGTCAAAACACATATTGTTGACCGCAGGATTGGTTGTATAAAAAGGTGGCAGAAAGTGTAGATTTTGAGTTATTACTCATTGTAGCGGAATAGGATCGGCTCTGTGCTCTTGATTTATATAAGACTAGAGTCACAATTGTCTTTAGAGAGAAAGCATCGAGAACGCTTCAAGCGCGAGAAAGCTAGCACCTCAAGACAAGCACTTAAATACAGCTTCGTGAAGTATTCCACTCAAACCCTTTTGACACACAGAAAACGCAAGTATCGTAAAGCTCGCTTCGTAGAGCGCCGCTGGTGAAATCAAGCGTGTTTTGAAATGTTGAAAGTGAATTCTTTTTTAGGCTTTGACGCGACCTGCTGTGTAGTGTAGTGTGGCGATACTTTTACTTTTCGAATTTCTGGTGTAACAAAATGGATGTGGACTCACATTTTAAAGCACGAGCGGGTGTTGTTACTGGTGAAGCGGTTGCTTTTCCGGTGTAACAGGCCAAAATATACCCCCCGCCCAGACTATACCCGGGGTTAAACTGGCCTAGCCCAGAATATACCCCGGGGGATATTCTGGGCTAGGCCAGTTTATACCCCGGGTATAGTCTGGGCTAGGCCAGACTATACCCCCCCCCCCCCAGTCCAGATTATACCCCCTACTTTGTTTTACGAATAAGTCAAGACCACAGTTTATTTCTCCCAGAGAAGATGGTGAATCTTATCAAGAGCATGTACGAGGGGACAAGTTGCAGAGTCGTACACGATGGTGAGCTTACTGACAGCTTTGGTATCAAGACTGGTGTTAGGCAGGGTTGTTTGCTGTCCCCATTTCTGTTTATTCTGGTGATTGATTGGCTTATGAAAGAAACCACCAGTGGAGGAAGAAATGGCATACAATGGACCCCATGGACACAGTTGGACGATCTAGATTTTGCAGATGACTTGGCACTATTGTCGCACACGCACGACCAGATGCAAGCAAAGACTACAGCTCTAAACAAAATTTCAGAATCTATTGGATTGAGGATACATCCTGCGAAGTCGAAGGTCCTAAAAATTGTTGCACCCCCAAGCGAACAAGTCAGAGTAGGAGATCAACCATTGGAAGATGTAGAGTCCTTCTGCTATCTTGGTAGTATCATTGACAATGAGGGAGAAACAGAGGCAGAAGTCAAAGCACGAATTGGAAAGGCACAGGCAGCTTTCACGTCCTTAAGCAAGATTTGGAGAACCAAGGATATATCTCTAAAAACAAAGCTGAGGATATTCAACTCGAACGTGAAGTCAGTCCTGTTGTATGGATGTGAGACTTGGAATGCGTCCCAGGCCTGCATAAAGAGAATCCAAGTTTTCACCAACAGATGTTTGAGGAAGCTACTTAAGATCAGATGGACAGACAAGGTCAGCAATGAAATTGTATGGAAAAGAACAAGACAGAGCCCAGTCAGAGAGGAAATTGGTAGGAGGCGATGGAGATGGATCGGCCACACTCTCAGGAGGCCAGGAAACAGCATCACGAAGAAGGTATTGGATTGGAATCCCCAGGGCAAGAGATCAAGAGGAAGGCCGCGCGGAACGTGGAGAAGAGCCAGAGAAAATGATGTGCAACGAAGCGGAAAGACTTGGAATAATGTAAAGAGGCTGGCCCATGATAGAAAGGGATGGAAAGTGTTTGTTGGTGGCCTATACCCTGATCCAGGGTGAGAAAGGCAATGATGATGATTGTTACGGGTTCACCAAGGGGTGTGCCCTGCAGTGTTACGAGGTGGGTCCTCGAGTGTTACGAGTTCAAGGAAGGGTGTTACAGATGGGGATTACTGAATTATGGAATTTAGGTGTTCGACTGCATTTTTAATAAATATCGAGAGGTTTTAGAGATTACTCTGCCATACCATGCCACATACACTAATAACAATTTCGAGTAAGTTATATCAAGGACCTTGTAGGGCCACAAATTTATTACTTAAAATTCCTAACAATTTCGTCTATCGTTTACATATTAAAAGACAACATTGCAGCATCAAATGAAAATACTAAAATACATAACTATAAATCTCCTCTAGATTCTAAGAGATTTGAAACTCTATATCATTCTGATTCATACACAGTTTACTTAGTAATTATTTATCTTCAGAAATATAGACTGCCTACTATCTCACAAATGATATACTTAGGTCTCAGACGACAATATTAACTCATTTAACTGCTTATAAAGGATCAAACCGTCAAGACACACTGACGTAGTTAAGATAGATCTAGATCTGTTCTAGGATGGGCTGGCAATCCCCAGCCTCATCCAGACACATCAATTACAATTTACAAATGTATATTCCAGTCACTCTTTCTAGATCTTAATTGCAAGTAAAACTTTATGGTCTTGCATTCCTTTGGTCGCACTTCTACTGGAAAGTTAGGGTCAGATTCACATCATCTCGAATCATTTTGATGGACTTACGATTGGTTCCCTGAAACGATTTCAGGGAACTGGAGAAAATAGCTGTGGAATATTTCATTGTCTATCCAGGACATAGACATGACTTAACAGTCTGTTGGTTCTCTCTGGCTGAACCTCTAGCCGACGACCTTCGTAGCTGGAAACTCTACATGGAAGTGAGGTAGCATAAAGATGTTCCCGCTTATCTTCTGCTGCAAATCCACGTGACTGCTCAAATTTGATTGGTGCATCCACTTCGAGCTCCGCTCGCAGCGCCAATAGATTGTATTAATAGTAACAGACAAAGTCACTAAACTATATCAAAACCGTTCGCAAAGTCTCTACACCCTAAACGTTTTATGTACGAATTTATTCACTCCTTATTCGCCCCGTCTTTCTCTGTTAAAGTACACCCAAACCACGGGGTCGAAAACTGCATCGTCACTGTTAATTTATCCATTCGTTCTATCCTGACCCACTTTCTTTCCATCTCTAAGAAAAGCGTTACAAAAACAAACTGTCCACGGGAATAGTTCAAGGACGTTTGGACTGGCTAAAATCAATGATGCCATGTAATAAACAATGCGTGACCTAGCACGGCAATTCAAATCCTAACCCTGACAATGATGATGACAGTTTATTTCAGGATTAGTTTAAATTTTTCTTTATCATGGTCATCAGATATCATATTAATACATACATAAACACATTCTTTTTCCTCTTCTACTGCGTTCGTCGTGTCAGACTGTTTATATCAGGAGGCCGGTAGCCTTTATGAAGGACGTTGTGCTCCTGAGATCCTCTGCTGTCCCATGTAGCTTAATATGCAGTGCAGCACATCGGGACCAGCTATCTTCCCTGTGTTGTCTGTATAGGGGGCATTGTTGGAGGACATGTTCTGCATTCTCTGGCGAATTTCCACATGGGCATGTCTCAGTTTCTCCAACCCTGAATTTTTTGTAAAAATGCTGCCGCAGTCTATTATGTCCAGTTCTTAGCCTAAAGATTACAGTTTGCTCTTTTCTGCTGAGCAAGTGTATCGCATCATTTGTTACATGGCTTGGGTGACTTTGTTTCCACTTGGATTTCAAGGCTGCCTTAGTGTGACTTTTGGCTTCTGAGAATGTTATGTTTTCTCTGACTTGAGGGGGGTCTGCGCCGTTTTTTGCAAGAGTGTCTTCCTTATCGTTTCCGATGATGTTACAGTGGCCAGGGATCCACTGGAGAAACACGTTTCTTGTTGCCTGACACAATTGCACTGAAGCAGAGGTGAGTTTATTTTGATGATAATCATGTGCACTTTAAAGGGCCTGCAGGACAGACCTAGCTGTCACGAGTGGAGTGAGTGCAATTAAGGGGATTGCTACAGAGCGGGTGTAGAATAAGAAGAGCTCACGACAGACGGATAGGAAAAGACGTGAAAGGGGAAGAGTAAAAATAACTCATGCAGACAAGTGGGAAAAGCGTGCGTGTATGAGTGGTGTGGAAGTCTGAATGAGGCGAAAGCGCTGGATTACTATCACTGCAAGTTAGAAGGTCCTACGGATCGGACCTGTGAATAAGAGCCCATCGGGCGGACATAAGGGAAGCAGTCGAGAAGACTAGTGAGAGTCTTTCCAGTAATGACTGGTATGTAGAACGTTGATTGATTATTATGATTGATGTATTATATTATATTCGTCTATTACCATGATGTGAATAAGTATATGTGAGGAATGTGGAAGTCCTTGATATTGGATATAGCAATGTGCGCCATGAGCGATAGATGAAAGTGAGTTCATGGATTTGTAGCGCGAGTGAGTAGTGTGTACTCCGATGGAAGTGTGTTACCGTAAGATGTGTGGTGAGTGAAAGGTGAACTAGTGTGTGTACGCTTCATGGATTGTAAGGAGAGGTGGAGTGAATAGAAATGGTAGGGTATTATACCAATGTAATGTTATTCTTGTAGGTGTCGGGGACGGGCCGCAGAGCCACCTCGATGAGCACAGGGGATAGGCCAGCATAGGGCCGGAGGCCACACATAGGCCAGAAGTGAGGCTGTCAGTGCAGGACGCGTGGTCAGGCCACGGACAGGGACGTAGATATGAGAGTGAATGAGATACTATATTGTTGCCATGTTGATAGGCTAGTGAACTGATACTATGTTGTTGCCATGTTGATGGCTATGGAAATAATAATGTGTTATTGCCCTGCTGAGGTGCTAGGGGAGTGCTAAGGTGTATGACAATAGGAAGGTGATATTGAGAGACTGCGGTGCCAGTGAATTACTAATGTGCTATTAAGACCCTGAGGGGAGAGGCTGAGGCCGAAGTGCCTTTAGGAGTGAATACCGGATTGTGGATCCGAGGGAGAGTGTGTGTGAGAATAAGGCCGTTGTACGGCAGTGCATTTCAATAATATAATGTATGTAATTGCGCTATTATAGGTATAATTATGTTTAATAAATGTGTGAGTCTGATGGGTTGTTTTGTTAAGTGTTAAACTTGTTTGTTCGTGATTGTCGTCCTGTCATAAACTATTACATCTCCCAGTCTGGGATTTGTGACACTGGGGGCTCGTCCTGTTTACCTGTGGTCATTGTGACATTGTGTATTCGTTATATCTAGTTGTTTTTCTGTTGTGCTAGGAAGTCATGCTGTTGTCTTTGTTCGTGGGATGAATGGAAATTTCATGATGGTATGATTTATGTATGTTAATGAATAATAATATGTATTGATGCATGTATTTTGATGAATATGTATTAATGTGTACTTAAATTTCTGCAGAGTGTGTGTGCCAGCCTGAGGAGTCAAGCGGCCAGAGCTCCGATTACGGGGAGGAGTTAAACTCAAAAAATTGAAAGTTAAGTGAAAATTTTGTACCCTGGATTGAGGGCTGTCTTTTCATCTGTCTGTTTCCCTGTTTTTGCTGTTTTTGTTGTCGTTATAGATTATACGGGCGGTGGCGCGGGTTTGCTGTGGTGAGCGTAGTTTATCCTCTTCGGGAGGTGGGCTAATCTAGGAACTTCGTTCATCACAGTGAACAGTTCTGTAGGGACCTGTATTTTTGTTTAGATTGTAGCGTTCTATCTTCCTCGTTGTTTTAGGAAGACGTTTCTCTTGTCCCTCTTCTACCTTTCTGTAGATACGTTCTTTTTTTTCAGACTCTGTTCTTGTTCGTACCTTGTAGTGTAATCGGCGTAGTAGGTTGCATTTTTTTTTTTTTCCATTATAGTTTTTTTTTTTTTGTAGAAGCTTTGTCCTAGTCTGGTTCGTTGTCCTTGACGTACTTGTGGTCCTTCTACTGTATTTCTTCATTCTTGTCGTTCCTTTTTTCCTTTATAATTAATAGTGCTATACATTTTATAGATATAGAATTAGTTGTGCTGTAAAGGTAAATTTCTGAATTGTATTTGAGATAACTGGGTATTGTTATATCTGGGGTGATCTCAGGTCTCTGGTCATATCGTTAGTGATCATACCGACAGGTTGGTCCTCTTATAATACATACCATAACCATAAATCTGTGAAATGGCGGAACTCCAACAACTAATGAAGTTGGGTAAGGAACTTGGCCTGGAGGGAGAGGAGCTACGCGGCTGGATTAAAGAACAGCAGGCGGATTTGCGCGATGAGCGTGCTAAGGATAGAGAGCGAGAAAAAGAGGCTAAGGCTCAGGAGCAGGAGAGAGAGGCTAAGGATAAGGAAGAGGAAAGAGAGTTTAAGTTAAAGGAGTTAGAGGCTCAGCAACAGGAAAGGGAGTTTAAGCAACAGGAAAGAGAGGCTAAGGCTCAGGAGCAGGAGAGGGAGATAAAGTTAAGGGAGATAGAAACTAGGGATAACCAACAGGAGAGAGAGACGCGAATGAGAATAGCGGAGTTGGAAATCAAAAAGAATGCGCCAACAGAAGCAGTTGAGCGGCAGGTACACAATAAAGGTGGTGTTAGGATTAAGCTCCCTACGTTCGACGACCGGAAGGACGACATAGACGCCTTCCTTTACAGGTTCGAACTGAACGCACAATTGCAATGGGGGGAAAATAAGGAATTATGGGCCACGTACCTGGCATCGCTATTGCAGGGGCGAGCGTTAACCTACTTTAAAGAGCTACAGCGCGAAGACGTGCAAGATTACGATAAGCTGAAGGCTTTGCTGCTTCGCCGATTTGCGCGTACCGAGGAATACTTCCGGGAGCAGTTTAGGCGAGCACGTGCAGATACCAGGGAGGACTTTGCTGCCTTCGTCGCGAGACTAACTGAGTATTTCGCGAACTGGGTAGACTTGGCGCATGTGGGCACGGATTTCGCTAAACTGAAAGACCTAATGATCCGTGACCAGCTGTACGCGTCGTGCCACAAAGATCTGGTGGCTTTCCTGAAAGAGAACGAACCCGCGACGGTGCAGGAGGCGTCTAAGTTGGCGGAGGCATACCGTACGGCGCACCCGTCCAAACCAGTCGCCAGGGCGTACGTCCAAGATGCTGGGTACGTCGCCGTTGTCGAGGGGTCGCCGGCAGGACTTGGGGACAGGTCGCGTCAGCGTGGTGCCTATAGTGGGCAAGCCCAGGGGCAGCATAGGGGCTATCACCAATCACCGGCATATCGATCCGGTAAGTTTGACCGAGCAGGAGGGCTAGGTCGCGGTAATGGCCGGGGGCGAGTTGTGACCTTTGCCGATGACCGACGGCATAGGGACTCTAGTTCCGGTCGCGATGGGTCACGGGGACCCAGGCCTAGGGCAGCACAGGGAGCGGAGTGTTGGACTGGCGGACGCGTGGGTCACTTTTCACGCGAGTGTAGGGCCGCGAAGTGTTGGAACTGCGGAAGAGCAGATCACATCAGCGTGAACTGCCCTGCAGGTAGGATAGTGGCGAAGGTGGACAGTGGCTCCAGTCCATGTTCCCCAAATAAATTTCATCATGCGGCTGCGTGTGTTACATCGGACAACGGAGGCGGACAGTATTCTAACTGTCCCAGTTGTGAGAAGTTATTATCTTCCGGTGTTTTACCTTGTGGGAGAAAGATCCCCGTTATAAATTCATGTCATACAGGAGGTGGTCTTAGGGTTTATCCGGGGTTTGTTGGGGACGAACCGGTCTCGGTTTTACGAGATACAGGATCTACCGTTGTGGGAGTGCATAGAGACTGCATTCGGGATTCACAGCTTACAGGTGAGACTGTCCCGTGCATCCAATTTTCGGGGGCCATTGAGAAATTACCCATGGCAAGAATAATGATAGATACACCTTTCCTTAGCGGGGAAGTCGAAGCAGTCGTTGGTTGTTTTCCAGGCGCCCAGCTCATCATTGGGAATGTATCACGGGTAGTTTCCCCTTCCGATGAGAACGTGCAGGCATGGTCGCAATCAAAAGGTATTGACTTTTGCGCCGCGGTCGAAACACGTCGACGGGTAGCCGATAAAGATAAGATTAGACCTTTGGCGACGCCAGCGGTCAACCTAGATATCACGCCAGAGCGCTTGGCGAGATTACAAAGGGAGGACCCATCATTAAACCCATGTTTTGGGGAAGCGCGAACCGAGAAAACGAGGAAATATAAGAACGGCTCGTCTTCCTTTGTTGTTCAGGCGGGCATCCTGTTCCGTAGGTATGTAACGGTGTCCTCCATTTTAAAGCAGGTCGTTGTGCCAGCGTTGCTGATCGCAACAGTATTGCATTTGGCACATGATGTCCCATTAGCGGGTCATATGGGGATAGCTAGAACCAAAGAAAGGGTTCTTAAAAATTTTTACTGGCCATCGATCCACAGAGATGTGCAGGTCTATTGTAAGACGTGCAGTGCGTGCCAAAAGACGACGCATAAGGGTCGTACACCCCAGGCTCCTCTTCAGAAGATCCCCACGGTCTCGGAACCGTTTAAAAAGGTCTCGATAGACCTTGTTGGCCCCATTCACCCAGCGACCGATAGGGGGAATCGATTTTTCTTAACGGTCATATGTAATGCTACGAGATGGCCAGAGGCGGTTCCTCTGCGGACCATAACGTCTGAGGCAGTCGCGGAAGCGTTGTTTGCAATTTTCACTAGGGTAGGAATACCAGAGCAAATTCTGTCTGATAGGGGCGCGCAATTTACGTCGGAGATGATGAAGGAATTGTTCCGCTTATTCAGTATACAACCCATCACTACCACCCCTTATCATCCGCAGGCTAATGGCATGTGCGAGAGATTGAACTCGACGTTAAAGTCGATGCTGCGTAAGGTAGCTGCTGATCGCCCTAAAGATTGGGATAGATATATCCCTGCAGTGTTATTCGCGTACAGAGAGGTACGGCAGGAGTCAACGGGATTCTCGCCGTTCGAAATGATGTACGGTCGTAGTCCTAGGGGCCCAACTGATGTTCTTCGGGACATGATGACGTCACCATCATCGGGAGACGATGAGCAGATTTCGGTGTTTCAGTACCTTGTTGATTTAAGAGAAAGACAATCTTCAGCGCGCACTATAGCGGAAGAAGCTTCTGGTATCGCTTCGAAAAGAGCAAAAGACTATAAAGATAGAGGGTCCAAACTGAGAATTTTTAAGCCAGGAGACAAGGTTCTGTTGTTGTTACCTACGGACCATAATAAGTTATTGATGACATGGAAAGGCCCTTATGTTATTGAGCGAGTTGTTTCAAAGGTAGATTACGCTATCCACATTGATGGAGCGAGTAAGGTTTTCCATGTTAATATGCTACAGAGATTTTATGAGAGACCACAGTATCTGTGTGCACAGACAAGACCAGAGGATAATGTCTTCTCTATTGCTTGTACGGGGGTCGTAGACCAGTTGGACTGTGACGTAAGCGACACCGAGGCGCAGGAAGAGTTACAAATTCAATTGCCGGAGTTAACTGCGACACAAGGTTACAGGGACGAAAAAATTAACCCTGACCTTACGAGTTCAAGGAGTAGGGAACTTGAGACCCTGTTAGCGTCATTTCCGGATGTTGTTACGGATTTGCCGGGTCGCACTACGGTGATCCAGCACCAAATAAAGTTGACTTCGGATAAGCCAGTATTTCTTAGACCGTATCCGTTGCCTTTTTCTTCGAGAGATAGAGTCATAAAGGAAGTTGAGTCAATGTTGAAGTTAGATGTGATAGAACCATCAACATCGCCGTATTCATCACCCATCGTCCTCGTGAAAAAACTTGATGGATCGGTGCGGTTCTGTATTGATTTTCGAAGATTGAACACTATTACGGTAGGCGATAGGGAGCCTATTCCGTTTCAGGAGGAATTAATAGCTTCATTGGCCGGGTCCACGTGGTTTTCCAAGATAGATTTGACGAAAGGGTATTGGGAAATCCCGCTTACTGAGGAGTCTAAACAATACACGGCGTTTCAAACGCCCATTGGATTATTCCAATTTAAGGTCATGCCATTTGGGTTGGTGAACGCGCCAGCGACGTTTGCACGATTAATGAGATTAGTGTTGAAGGACATACCTAATGTCGTTGTCACGAGTGGAGTGAGTGCAATTAAGGGGATTGCTACAGAGCGGGTGTAGAGTAAGAAGGACTCACAGTAGACAGCAAGTTAAGCGTGCTGTTGTGAGTAGTGGGGGGGGGGGGGGTCTGAATGAGGCGAAAGCGCTGTATAACTATCACTGCAAGTTAGAAGGTCCGACGGAGCGGACCTGTGAATAAGAGCCCAGCGGGCGGACATAAGTGAAAGCAGTCGGGAGACGGATGAGTGTTGTTCCAGTAATGACTGGTGTCGGGGACGGGCCGCAGAGCCACCTCGATGAGCACAAGTGATAGGCCATCATAGGGCCGGAGGCCGCACATAGGCCAGAAGTGAGGCTGTCAGTACCGGACAGTAGAGGCACATAAAGTCGTGGCAGTCAGGCCACGGACAGGGACGTAGATATGAGAGTGAATGAGATGCTATATTGTTGCCATGTTGATAGGCTAGTGAACTGATACTATGTTGTTGCCATGTTGATAGGCTAGTGAACTGATACTATGTTGTTGCCATGTTGATGGCTATGGAGATAATAACGTGTTATTGCCCTGCTGAGGTGCTAGGGGGGTGCTAAGGTGTATGACAATAGGGAGGGGATATTGAGAGACTGCGGTGCCAGTAAATTATTAATGTGCTATTAAGACCCTGAGGGGAGAGGCTGAGGCCGAAGTGCCTTTAGGAGTAACTACCGGATTGTGGATCCGAGGGAGAGTGTGTGTGAGAATAAGGCCGTTGTACGGCAGTTCATTTCAATAATATAATGTATGTAATTGCGCTATTATATGTATAATTATGTTTAATAAATGTGTGAGTCTGATGGATTGTTCTGTTAAGTGTTAAACTTGTTTGTTCGTGATTGTCGTCCTGTCATAAACTATTACATCTCCCAGTCTGGGATTTGTGACACTGGGGGCTCGTCCGTTGTGGCACTGGGGGCTCGTCCTGTTTACCTGTGGTCATTTTGACATTGTGTATTCGTTATATCTAGTTGTTTTTCTGTTGTGCTAGGAATTCGTGCTGTTGTCTTTGTTCGTGGGATGAATGGAAATTTCATGATGATATGATTTATGTATGTTTATGAATAATAATATGTATTGATGCATGTATTGCTATGAATAGGTATTAATGTGTATTTAAAATTTCTGCCGAGAGTGTGTGTGCCAGCCTGTAGAGGTCAAGCAGCCAGAGCTCCGAGAAAACGGGAGAAATTTAGATCAAGGGTGAAAGTTAAGTGAAATTCTGAAATTTTGTACCCTGGATTGAGGGCTGTCTTTTCTTCTGTCTTTTTCCGCTGTTTTTCTGTTTTCGTTGTAATTGATTATACGGGCGGTGGCGCGGGTTTGCTGTGTTGAACTTAGTTTATCCTTTTAAAAAGGTGTGGTAAACTTTGGAACTTCGTTCATCACAGTGAACAGTTCTGTAGGGACCTGTAATATTGTTTAGTTGTAGCGTCGATATCTTCTCTGTTCCGCAGGAAGACGTATTCTCTTGTCCCTCTTTCTACCTATCTATAGATACGTTCTTTTTTTTCAGACTCTGTTCTTGTTCGTACCGTGTTATGTAATCGGCGTAGTAGGTTGCATTTTTTTTTCCATGATAGTTTTTTTTTGTAGAAGCTTGTCCTAGTCTGGTTCGTTGTCCTTGACGTACTTGTGGTCCTTTTACTGTATTTCTTCATTCTTGTCGTCCTATTTTCTTTTATAATTAATAGTGCATACATTTTATAGATATAGAATTAGTGTTACTGTAAAGGTAAATTTTTGAATTGGATTTGAGACAACTGGGTATTGTTATATCTGGTGTGATCTCAGGTCTCTGGTCGTGTTGCTAGTGACCATACCGACAGGGTAGCCGTTTTCATAGTATACATACCATAACCATAAATCTGTGAAATGGCGGAACTCCAACAACTAATGAAGTTGGGTAAGGAACTTGGCCTGGAGGGAAAGGAGTTACGCGGCTGGATTAAAGAACAGCAGGCAGAAATGCGCGATGAGCGTGCTAAGGATAGAGAGCGAGAAAAAGAGGCTCAGGTAAAGGAGTTAGAGGCTCAGCAACAGGAGAGACAGGCTAAGGAAAGGGAGCAAGAGATAAGGTTAAAGGAGATAGAGGCGCAAGTAAAGATTGCGGAGTTAGAACTCAAGAAGAATACGCCAGCGGAAACGGCTGAGCGGCAGGTACACAATAAAGGTGGCGTTAGGATTAAGCTCCCTACGTTCGACGACCGGAAGGACGACATAGACGCCTTCCTTTACAGGTTCGAACTGAACGCACAATTGCAATGGGGGGAAAATAAGGAATTATGGGCCACGTACCTGGCATCGCTGTTGCAGGGACGAGCGTTAACCTACTTTAAAGAGCTACAGCGCGAAGACGTGCAAGATTACGATAAGCTGAAGGCTTTGCTGCTTCGCCGATTTGCGCGTACCGAGGAATATTTCCGGGAGCAGTTTAGGCGGGCACGTGCAGATACCAGGGAGGACTTTGCTGCCTTCGTCGCGAGACTAACGGAGTATTTCGCGAACTGGGTAGACTTGGCGCATGTGGGCACGGATTTTGCTAAACTGAAAGACTTAATGATCCGTGACCAGCTGTACGCGTCGTGCCACAAAGATCTGGTGGCTTTCCTGAAAGAGAACGAACCCGCGACGGTGCAGGAGGCGTCTAAGTTGGCGGAGGCATACCGTACGGCACATCCGTCCAAACCAGTCGCCAGGGCGTACGTCCAAGATGCTGGGTACGTCGCCGTTGTCGAGGGGTCGCCGGCAGGACTTAGGGACAGGTCGCGTCAGCGTGGTGCCTATAGCGGGCAAGCCCAGGGGCAGCGTAGGGGCTATCACCAATCACCGGCATATGGATCCGGTAAGTTTGACCGAGCAGGAGGGCTAGGTCGCGGTAATGGCCGGGGGCGAGTTGTGACCTTTGCCGATGACCGACGGCATAGGGACTCTAGTTCCGGTCGCGATGGGTCACGGGGACCCAGGCCTAGGGCAGCACAGGGAGCGGAGTGTTGGACTGGCGGACGCGTGGGTCACTTTTCGCGCGAGTGTAGGGCCGCGAAGTGTTGGAACTGCGGAAGAGCAGATCACATCAGCGTGAACTGCCCTGCAGGTAGGATAGCGGCGAACGTGGACAGTAGCTCCAGTCCATGTTCCCCAAATAAATTTCATCATGCGGCTGCGTGTGTTACATCGGACAACGGAGGCGGACAGTATTCTAAGTGTCCCAGTTGTGAGAAGTTATTATCTTCCGGTGTTTTACCTTGTGGGAGAAAGATCCCCGTTATAAATTCATGTCATACAGGAGGTGGTCTTAGGGTTTATCCGGGGTTTGTTGGGGCCGAACCGGTCTCGGTTTTACGAGATACAGGATCTACCGTTGTGGGAGTGCATAGAGACTGCATTCGGGATTCACAGCTTACAGGTGAGACTGTCCCGTGCATCCAATTTTCGGGGGCCATTGAGAAATTACCCATGGCAAGAATAATGATAGATACACCTTTCCTTAGCGGGGAAGTCGAAGCAGTCGTTGGTTGTTTTCCAGGCGCCCAGCTCATCATTGGGAATGTATCACGGGTAGTTTCCCCTTCAGATGAGAACGTGCAAGCATGGTCGCAATCAAAAGGTATTGACTTTTGCGCCGCGGACGAAACACGTCGACGGGTAGCTGATAAAGATAAGATTAGACCTTTGGCTACCCCAGCGGTCAACCTAGATATCACGCCAGAGCGCTTGGCGAAATTACAAAGGGAGGACCCATCATTAAACCCATGTTTTGGGGAAGCGCGAACCGAGAAAACGAGGAGATATAAGAACGGGTCGTCCTCCTTTATTGTTCAGGCGGGCATTCTGTTCCGTAAGTATGTAACGGTGTCCTCCATTTTAAAGCAGGTCGTTGTGCCAGCGTTGCTGATCGCAACAGTATTGCATTTGGCACATGATGTCCCATTAGCGGGTCATATGGGGATAGCTAGAACCAAAGAAAGGGTTCTTAAAAATTTTTACTGGCCATCGATCCACAGAGATGTGCAAGTCTATTGTAAGACGTGCAGTGCGTGCCAAAAGACGACGCATAAGGGTCGTACACCCCAGGCTCCTCTTCAGAAGATCCCCACGGTCTCGGAACCGTTTAAAAAGGTCTCGATAGACCTTGTTGGCCCCATTCACCCAGCGACCGATAGGGGGAATCGATTTTTCTTAACGGTCATATGTAATGCTACGAGATGGCCAGAGGCGGTTCCTCTGCGGACCATAACGTCGGAGGCAGTCGCGGAAGCGTTGTTTGCAATTTTCGCTAGGGTAGGAATACCAGAGCAAATTCTGTCTGATAGGGGCGCGCAATTTACGTCGGAGATGATGAAGGAATTGTTCCGCTTATTCAGCATACAACCCATCACTACCACCCCTTATCATCCGCAGGCTAATGGCATGTGCGAGAGATTGAACTCGACGTTAAAGTCGATGCTGCGTAAGGTAGCTGCTGATCGCCCTAAAGATTGGGATAGATATATCCCTGCAGTGCTATTCGCGTACAGAGAGGTACGGCAGGAGTCAACGGGATTCTCGCCGTTCGAAATGATGTACGGTCGTAGTCCTAGGGGCCCAACTGATGTTCTTCGGGACATGATGACGTCGCCATCATCGGGAGACGATGAGCAGATTTCGGTGTTTCAGTACCTTGTTGATTTAAGAGAAAGACTATCTGCAGCGCGCACTATAGCAGAAGAAGCGTCTAGTATCGCTTCGAAAAGAGCAAAAGACTATAAAGATAGAGGTTCCAAACTGAGAATTTTTAAGCCAGGAGACAAGGTTCTGTTGTTGTTACCTACGGACCATAATAAGTTATTGATGACATGGAAAGGCCCTTATGTTATTGAGCGAGTTGTTTCAAAGGTAGATTACGCTATCCACATTGATGGAACGAGTAAGGTTTTCCATGTTAATATGCTACAGAGATTTTATGAGAGACCACAGTATCTGTGTGCACAGACAAGACCAGAGGAGACTGTCTTCTCTACTGCTTGTACGGGGGTCGTAGACCAGTTGGACTGTGACGTAAGCGACACCGAGGCGCAGGAAGAGTTACAAATTCAATTGCCGGAGTTAACTGCGACACAAGGTTACAGGGACGTAAAAATTAACCCTGACCTTACGAGTTCAAGGAGTAGGGAACTTGAGACCCTGTTAGCGTCATTCCCGGACGTTGTTACGGATTTGCCGGGTCGCACTACGGTGATCCAGCACCAAATAAAGTTGACTTCGGATAAGCCAGTATTTCTTAGACCGTATCCGTTGCCTTTTTCTTCGAGAGATAGAGTCATAAAGGAAGTTGAGTCAATGTTGAAGTTAGATGTGATAGAACCATCAACATCGCCGTATTCATCACCCATCGTCCTCGTGAAAAAACTTGATGGATCGGTGCGGTTCTGTATTGATTTTCGAAGACTGAACACTATTACGGTAGGCGATAGGGAGCCTATCCCGTTTCAGGAGGAATTAATAGCTTCATTGGCCGGGTCCACGTGGTTTTCCAAGATAGATTTGACGAAAGGGTATTGGGAAATCCCGCTTACTGAGGAGTCTAAACAATACACGGCGTTTCAAACGCCCATTGGATTATTCCAATTTAAGGTCATGCCATTTGGGTTGGTAAACGCGCCAGCGACGTTTGCACGATTAATGAGATTGGTGTTGAAGGACATACCTAATGTCGTGTCATTCTTTGACGATATAGCATGCCATACGTCGACATGGTCTGATCATATTCAGACACTAACAGTAATTTTTCAACGATTACGTCATTTTGGGTTAACTGCTAAACCCGCAAAGATGGATTTGGCATGTCCAGAGATAGTATTCTTAGGACATATTGTGGGTAGAGGTGTTCAGAGACCTGAAGAAACAAAAATTGACAAGTTAGTAGGGTTGCAAATCCCAAAAACAAAGAAACAAGTCAGAAGCTTAGTGGGAATTTTAAATTATTACAGAAAGTTCATTCCAAATTTTTCCTCCTTGTCATCTTCTCTTACTGACCTTACTAAGAATGGACAACCCGATAAGGTCCAGTGGACGTCTGAATGTCAGACAGCATTTGATAATTTGGTGACAGCATTATCATCGTCACCCATTCTGATATTACCCGATTTTCGATCTAATTTTATCCTCAGAACGGATGCGTCGGACTCTGGTGTCGGCGCTTGTCTTCTACAGGAGAAGAACGAATGTCTCCATCCTGTATGTTATGTCAATAGGAAGTTATTGCAGAGAGAAAGAAAGTAATCTGTGATAGAGCGTGAGTGTCTTGCCATCGTCTGGTCCGTCCAGAAACTAGGACGTTATCTCATGGGACGAGAATTTTGTATCCAGACAGACCACAAGCCACTGACATTTTTGTCGAAGAATCGTTCGTCCAGCCCACGCTTGTCTAGATGGGCATTGGCTTTGCAGCCGTATACCTTCGTTATTCAACCAATTCCAGGAACCAGCAATCATATCGCCGACTACCTTAGTCGAGCCTAGGGCAAGATTTCAGGAGCTTATACATCGGAGGACAGGAACAGTGACAGGATCTGTGTGAATGAGTCGACTTTAAAATATTGACATTATAAATATGATATGAAGAATGGTTGATAGGTTGAATGGTTTTTGATTCTGTATTAAGTATGGTGGTTAGTTAGCTATTCATGATGTGACACATATATGCATATTTCAGACCATATTGATCCCCATATTTTCCCCTGAGTTCGGTATTCTATATACTAGGGGAACTGCTAGGTCATTTTTTTTTTAGTATAGGTATTGCTCACGCTCACTCGTTGACAGTCATCTTGATGCGATTTGAAATTAATTGCATTAATTTTTTTGGGGTGGGGGATGATGTCACGAGTGGAGTGAGTGCAATTAAGGGGATTGCTACAGAGCGGGTGTAGAGTAAGAAGGACTCACAGTAGACAGCAAGTTAAGCGTGCTGTTGTGAGTAGTGGGGGGGGGGGGTCTGAATGAGGCGAAAGCGCTGTATAACTATCACTGCAAGTTAGAAGGTCCGACGGAGCGGACCTGTGAATAAGAGCCCAGCGGGCGGACATAAGTGAAAGCAGTCGGGAGACGGATGAGTGTTGTTCCAGTAATGACTGGTGTCGGGGACGGGCCGCAGAGCCACCTCGATGAGCACAAGTGATAGGCCATCATAGGGCCGGAGGCCGCACATAGGCCAGAAGTGAGGCTGTCAGTACCGGACAGTAGAGGCACATAAAGTCGTGGCAGTCAGGCCACGGACAGGGACGTAGATATGAGAGTGAATGAGATGCTATATTGTTGCCATGTTGATAGGCTAGTGAACTGATACTATGTTGTTGCCATGTTGATAGGCTAGTGAACTGATACTATGTTGTTGCCATGTTGATGGCTATGGAGATAATAACGTGTTATTGCCCTGCTGAGGTGCTAGGGGGGTGCTAAGGTGTATGACAATAGGGAGGGGATATTGAGAGACTGCGGTGCCAGTAAATTATTAATGTGCTATTAAGACCCTGAGGGGAGAGGCTGAGGCCGAAGTGCCTTTAGGAGTAACTACCGGATTGTGGATCCGAGGGAGAGTGTGTGTGAGAATAAGGCCGTTGTACGGCAGTTCATTTCAATAATATAATGTATGTAATTGCGCTATTATATGTATAATTATGTTTAATAAATGTGTGAGTCTGATGGATTGTTCTGTTAAGTGTTAAACTTGTTTGTTCGTGATTGTTGTCCTGTCATAAACTATTACATCTCCCAGTCTGGGATTTGTGACAGTCGTGTCATTCTTTGATGATATAGCATGCCATACGTCGACATGGTCTGAGCATATTCAGACACTAACAGTAATTTTTCAACGATTACGTCATTTTGGGTTAACGGCTAAACCCGCAAAGATGGAGTTGGCATGTCCAGAGATAATATTCTTAGGACATATTGTGGGTAGAGGTGTTCAGAGACCTGAAGTAACAAAAATTGACAAGTTAGTAGGGTTGCAAATCCCTAAAACAAAGAAACAAGTCAGAAGCTTAGTGGGAATTTTAAATTACTACAGAAAGTTCATTCCAAATTTTTCCTCCTTGTCATCTTCTCTTACTGACCTTACTAAGAAGGGACAACCCGATAAGGTCCAGTGGACGTCTGAATGTCAGACATCATTTGATAATTTGGTGACAGCATTATCATCGTCACCCATTTTGATATTACCCGATTTTCGATCTAATTTTATCCTCAGAACGGATGCGTCGGACTCTGGTGTCGGCGCTTGTCTTCTACAGGAGAAGAACGAATGTCTCCATCCTGTGTGTTATGTCAGTAGGAAGTTATTGCAGAGAGAAAAAAAGTATTCTGTGATAGAGCGTGAGTGTCTTGCCATTGTCTGGTCCGTCCAGAAACTAGGACGTTATCTCATGGGACGAGAATTTTGTATCCAGACAGACCACAAGCCACTGACATTTTTGTCGAAGAATCGTTCGTCCAGCCCACGCTTGTCTAGATGGGCATTGGCTTTGCAGCCGTACACCTTCGTTATTCAACCAATTCCAGGAACCAGCAATCATATCGCCGACTACCTTAGTCGAGCCTAGGGGAAGATTTCAGGAGCTTATACATCAGAGGACAGGAACATTGACAGGATCTGTGTGAATGGGTCGACTTTAAAATATTGACATTATAAATATGATATGAAGAATGGTTGATAGGTTGATTGGCTTTTGATTCGGTATTAAGTATGGTGGTTAGTTAGCTATTCATGATGTGACACATATATGCATATTTCAGACCATATTGATCCCCATATTTTCCCCTGATTTCGGTATTCTATATACTAGGGGAACTGCTAGGTCGTTTTTTTAGTGTAGGTATTGCTCACGCTCACTCGTTGACAGTCATCTTGATGCGATTTGAAATTAATTGCATTAATTTTTTTGGGGTGGGGGATGATGTCACGAGTGGAGTGAGTGCAATTAAGGGGATTGCTACAGAGCGGGTGTAGAATAAGAAGAGCTCACGACAGACGGATAGGAAAAGACGTGAAAGGGGAAGAGTAAAAATAACTCATGCAGACAAGTGGGAAAAGCGTGCGTGTATGAGTGGTGTGGAAGTCTGAATGAGGCGAAAGCGCTGGATTACTATCACTGCAAGTTAGAAGGTCCTACGGATCGGACCTGTGAATAAGAGCCCATCGGGCGGACATAAGGGAAGCAGTCGAGAAGACTAGTGAGAGTCTTTCCAGTAATGACTGGTATGTAGAACGTTGATTGATTATTATGATTGATGTATTATATTATATTCGTCTATTACCATGATGTGAATAAGTATATGTGAGGAATGTGGAAGTCCTTGATATTGGATATAGCAATGTGCGCCATGAGCGATAGATGAAAGTGAGTTCATGGATTTGTAGCGCGAGTGAGTAGTGTGTACTCCGATGGAAGTGTGTTACCGTAAGATGTGTGGTGAGTGAAAGGTGAACTAGTGTGTGTACGCTTCATGGATTGTAAGGAGAGGTGGAGTGAATAGAAATGGTAGGGTATTATACCAATGTAATGTTATTCTTGTAGGTGTCGGGGACGGGCCGCAGAGCCACCTCGATGAGCACAGGGGATAGGCCAGCATAGGGCCGGAGGCCACACATAGGCCAGAAGTGAGGCTGTCAGTGCAGGACGCGTGGTCAGGCCACGGACAGGGACGTAGATATGAGAGTGAATGAGATACTATATTGTTGCCATGTTGATAGGCTAGTGAACTGATACTATGTTGTTGCCATGTTGATGGCTATGGAAATAATAATGTGTTATTGCCCTGCTGAGGTGCTAGGGGAGTGCTAAGGTGTATGACAATAGGAAGGTGATATTGAGAGACTGCGGTGCCAGTGAATTACTAATGTGCTATTAAGACCCTGAGGGGAGAGGCTGAGGCCGAAGTGCCTTTAGGAGTGAATACCGGATTGTGGATCCGAGGGAGAGTGTGTGTGAGAATAAGGCCGTTGTACGGCAGTTCATTTCAATAATATAATGTATGTAATTGCGCTATTATAGGTATAATTATGTTTAATAAATGTGTGAGTCTGATGGGTTGTTTTGTTAAGTGTTAAACTTGTTTGTTCGTGATTGTCGTCCTGTCATAAACTATTACATCTCCCAGTCTGGGATTTGTGACACTAGCATCTGTGAGAATAACTATTTTTTTGTTGTAGATGTCTCGGTTTTGTATGTTTAGCGCAGCCTCTAAAGACATTCTTGACACCCGTAAATCAGAATACAATTTAGAGGAAATAAACTTGCATTAATATGCATTGATATACTATGGGTTGAGCATCCATTCAAACTGATGTGATCCAAGTCTAACTCCCATTTTACTCATGTTCTTGGAAATGCTGTTGTTGGTGGTTTTTCTTGTAGTTGATTGCCCATGAATAAACCTTGCACTGTATTTTTTGTGTGGCGCTGACATACACTTAGTCGAAATGGATGAAATTATTAAGGGACTCATTAAAATGATGTCATGAGATTTTCTGTGTGCAAAATACAGTTATTAATGCTCGAGACTTTCCATTTAACCCTAATAGCAGCAGGCAATTTTCTCCTTAGTGGCAATGTCTATTTAACTTGTATGATAGACGTTTTTATAAAATTCCTACTATTTTAACTTTGAATTGTCCAAAGAATAACCAACACTCGAAGGGAAATCACTCTAAAATTACCTGACTGATGTTTTTGTGAAACTTTCAAGTTATCACGAACAATTCATCATGGATGATACTTTGCATGAGCAGATTTTGATCTTCTACACCAGCTCTGCCAGAAAGTACCCTCAGCATATCTATGAGCTGGATCCTGCAAAGCGCTTAAATGACAAGTCTCAGTTTCGTCAAACAGCAAAGCCATTTCGTGCTGAGAATGGAACTCTCTTCCATGGTGACAAAGAGGTTCTTATCAAAACCCGTGTGCCCAGCATTTTGAAGGCTTGTCATGATGATCCAGCAACAGGGGGGCATTTTGGCAGAGATAAAACCTTTAACAAAATAGCTCAGCGATATTACTGGAAAGGTATGAAGAATGATGTGCAAGAATACGTGAAGGCATATCCTAAGTGTTTTGTTATCAATCCCAAAGTCAGCAAAGACGCACCATCACTCAGCCCATACCAGTACCTGCCAAGATCTGGAGTCTGGTTGGGATTGACATTATCGGTCCTCTCCAAGAAACAACAAGCGGTAACAAGTACATCGTCTCAGTAACTGACCACTTTTCCAAGTGGTGTGAAGCCACAGCTATCCCAGACAAGAGTGCAAAGTCAGTGACACAGTTTCTGTACTCTATTGTGTGTCGTCTAGGTTGCATGGACAGCATTATCAGTGACCAGGGTCGTGAATTTGTTAATCAAGTTATTGACAGGCTAATGGAGCGTTTTCAAACTGACCATCGCATAGCATCTGCGTATCACCCACAATCAAACGGCCAAAGAGAACGTGACAACAGGACGCTAAAGACTGCACTGAGTAAGCTCGTAAATGACCAAGCTGACAATTGGGATGAGTTTATTCCAAGCATTTTGTTTGCCTATTATACATCTGTCCATGCTTCAACAAAATGCACCCCCTTTGAAGTGATGTATGGTCGCACTGCCAAGCTGCCCATTGACTTGAAGCCTGTTGACGAGCGTTATGCAACACCACTTTCAGACTCAGTCAACCCTGATATTCTACAAACACTTTACACCATTCGTAAAGATCTCTGCTCCACAGTCTCTAACAACATCATCAGTGCACAGTTTCGCCAGAAGGCGAGTTATGATCGTCGACATGTCAGTAACAAAGAGATTCCCACAGGGTCCACAGTCTACATAAAAAACAGACGACGCATCTATCGGATGGGATCAAAACTGGAGCCTCGCTGGACTGGACCATACACAGTTGTTAAATCCCTTGGAAAGGGACGTGTGAAACTTAGGAACCTAAGAACTGGCAAAGTCCTGCGCAACACATATCACAGCAGCAATGTCAAAGTTTATTCAGATACTACGCCATCGGACATTCCGCAGCCAATCAGGAAATTTAATTCTGATAAGAATGCCAACAAAAAGAAGAAGGTAGACAAGAGCAGCGGCGCAGAGAAACGCATTAGCGACAAACCGAAATCAAGAAAGTTCAATCCTCTCTCTAGCAATGCAAGAGGAAAACTAGCAGCATCTCTGGGACTGACACAGTCAAAACCAATATTCTTTGGACAACCTTGTGATCTTTCCCAACCAAGGCGAATATATCAGACAACGGGAGATGGCAACTGCTACTTCCGATCTATAAGTTACATACTCACAGGATCAGAGGAGAGCCATGGCGTCATTCGAAATCGAGTCATACAACATATGAACAATGACATCACTATGAAGCTTCAAAACTACCTCAACCAGAACGTTGATGAGTATGTGACAACTTCTGGAATTGCAAGGGATGGAGTGTGGGCGACTGATGCCGAAATCATGGCTACAGCTAGTTTGATGGGATGCGACATTGTAGCACATGGTAAGGTTGAGCAGTCTATGCAGTGGCTTACGTATCCTGCTAGTTTCAGTCTACAGCGCTTGACAGATCATGCATTATATTTTGAGAATGTGTCAGAGCACTTCAATGCTGTAACCAGGCTTTAATTGTGTGCTCCAACTCTCTATGCTGGAGTGCAGCTTTCTGGCAGCCACTTTGATTGCCATGTTCAATTTCCTGTTCAATTGGCATAGTTGTGTTTGTTTGCATTTCTGGTTTTCAAACATGTTAGTATTGGTTAGTTAAAAAAAACAACAACAACAACAGAATATTAGGAGCATTCGATTCAGAAGGTCATTTTTTCCATAAAATTAATTTTCACATTTTAGTGATTTTTTTTTATAGTTTGGATGTATAAATGAATGGTGTAAGTGTCCAGAATCATTGCATATGACTACTTCGTACATGTTTTTATGCATCCTTGACTCTCAAGAGTTGTGTATATGATTTTTACACGAAATAGTGGCACAACAAGTAAATTTAAAGATTTGTAGCACACATGTATGTTTTGATTGCATAGAAGATAGGAGATAACATGAAACTATCTCAGATCCAAAGGTAGAACATGATGGCAAGTAATGAGGTACAGAATGAACAGGATACGCTCAGCGCTTTGAAGGCTGTGTCAGCTATAGAGTATGTTATTCACGTGACAGGGTTATTAACCTCACCAGACAGGACAGAAAGCACATAACATAGCATAAATATACAACACTGGTTCTTATTAAAAGAAACTACATATGTCTTTACTGCATTTTACAGGAAGTTAAACTGATGTCTTGCACCAGCAGAGACTGGGGACCCAGTCTTCCTTAAAATCAAGACTGCTCCATAAGGAATGTTATCTCTTTCAAAGTTCACTTCTGACTTGTACCCAGCTGCTCATGCATGACATCCAACTTCTACATCCTCCCAATTCACAATAGACATAATCTCACTGTAATCTTCTTTCCCTTAATATTGGACCGCCACCCACTTCCCAGCTTCATTAGATTCTCTTTCACTCATGTCCTAGCTGAATGTGACCACTGCAGACAATTTCTGTTCTAGCTCATTTTTATAACCACTGATAATTCCATTTCTTAAAACTACTGGGTGGACATTCCTTATCTGGAAACTTCTTTGACTTCATCATCCCAAGGACTCTCCTTTATCAATCTTGTGACAACTCCACAAGCATCACCTCTGTTTTGTCCATGAGCTGAGAGGCGGTTTTTGCAAAATCTCTGGCACACTGAACAACAATATGATTCTTTTTGCTCATGACAGCTTTTCGTATTAAATTATCCTACCCTTCTCCCAATACCATCTGTCATGATTCAGATGTTGTTAAAACTCACGCAGAGAGTGAGTTGTTGTTGTTTACCAGGGCCATGAGAAATTGGCTGGTGGCCTTGAACGGCCCTCGCGAATTATAGTTGGTGAGTAAATAAATGTAAAGTTAAACTGTTAGATGCACGCTTGTCGGTTTTAATGTTCGTGATTAATAAGTAATGGAGTAGGGGTGAAACAAGGTGGGGCTAGTTGACATTGTTAATTATGACTAGACAAGTTTTGCACGTTAACTGGCTGGTAGAATAGTGCAGACGTATTACTACAATTAAAATGGTGGGAGGTTTCGACCTATGAGATAGCTGAACTAATTGGGCCAGCGGACTAGCACTCTGGGTAGTTAGATAGTATAAGACATCGTGTAACGTTCAGATTTAGTGAATACAGACGAGCAGAAGCATCGTGTCGTGAAGTATCTCCGGTTGACCAGTACCTGAACTGTGTGCTTTGAAGACAAGAAGTCCTTGCTAACGGACTGACTGAGCTCTAGAAAGAAAGGTCTGAGTGGGCTGACCTTTGAAAGCCCACGCTGCGCTATATTGATGTTCGCGCCTACCAGTAGGCGTGACCAATGGTACTATATCTTATTTATTCAAGCATAATAGAGATCGGAGATAGAGAGAGAACTACAGCCTCATAGGAAGACTAAGGAAACCCCAGCTGGCACTCGACCACGAGTGTCCTGTATCATAGATCTATTGCCATAGTATGATTGGAATAATATAGCACATTGTTGATGAATTGAATAGTGACTGTGCATAAAATATAGTCTTTTGGCAACTGCTTAAATTACCTACAAGCCGAAGAGTGCTTCTGTAGGCTTTGAACATACTGGGCTCTCCTAACACTCAAGCCCATATGATTTAGGGAGAGTTTGCCTGGCGACTGGCCAGTGGCGACTCAACTGTCACTTTAAATTGATATCTAGTTTCGTATAATATACCTATTTGCTATTGATTGCATTACCTCCATAGTTACATGAATATCATTGGTTAAGTTATTAATTAGAGTTTTTTGGTTTGAATATATACCCCTATTGTCTTTTGTTTTGTTATTAATATTTATGTAAACTATGGCCTGACCGGCCTGACATATATACGCTCTAGTTATTTAATACTTTTCTTGTGTGGTTGTGTCCGAGTGTGAGTTAGCTGCCTCTCGTGCAGTCGTAACATCCCCAAGACCCTAATTCTGCTCGTGACACCATCCACCACTCCCTTTCCATGAGAAGTGGCAAAGTAGTTCCGTTGAAATTCAAGGGCATGAAGTTGGAACTTCTACTGTAACAGACGAAACGTTTTCACATACACATTTTTTTTTAATTTGGACGATGGCCCATCTGAAAAAATAGAGGATGCTTTCCTTAATTTAGAGTAATCTACTGACTTACAAAAATCTTCTGAGAAATATAGACAATATTTATTCCCTTATCTTTTTGATGTCTTGAACGAACAGAAATGATCTTTCACACACACACACACACACACACACACACACACACACACAAAAGCATCAGTGAATAAATTTAGTCTGCCTGGAACAGAGAGCACTCTGCTTTTTTTAAATCAATGATATTCTCTTTCTGATGTCACAGGGAAGGAACATCATTCAATGAAAAAATACGCATCGAAAAGTTTTGCCACATATTAGTCAGAGGTAATTTTCGTGACACTGACCTGGGTCCCTTGCTATGAAGAAAACTAGATTTTCAGACATCAGCTTTGTACCACAAGCTTAGTAAATGCATGTTCTACAGAAAACAATTGAGTATTGTTCAATATTTTTACAGATTCACAGGATTTTTAAATTTGATTCAAATTTTTTAAAACTTGAAAATTTCTGATGTAATTTATGTAACGCTTAATCAAAATGATTTGGCATCCCTACAATGAGGTCTTTTGTTTCCATACTCCTAATGTACATTAATAACTGGCATATGCTTGCTCTTACAAGACTGAGTAGGAAATAAAATATGACTATGTGTTTTTTTAATTCAGAAATAGCAAAAGCTGTCTGAAATGTAATTTACTGACCATTGAATGGCCCATTAATATCAAACCTTTGATTGCTAAGATATAGTTGTTCTATTGATTAAAAGCATAATTATTATGTATGTTTTCTTGAAATCTGTATTCTATTTTCATTTTAGAAAATCAGAAATGTGCTTGATATTTCAAAATACATGTAATTACACGCACAGACAAAGTTACAATGGTGCTGAGAGAAAAGGCTAGGAAAGAGCACAAAGAGAACTTCCTTCATCCATGGTGTAATTCAGCAGAAATGAAATATTTCACATACAACTAAATACACAATAAATTTCTTCATATCATGAACTCCACCTATCTAGATCAACTTTGAAACAGAAATCTAACCATTACCGTACAATAATAGACAATGAGAACACCAGATCAACTTATTTGCATTCGAAAATACAGAATAATACCAATATCATATTCACCATCATCATCCTCTTAGGTAATATAAAGATATGAGGGAATGTACAATGACAGTGTCGGCCTTCACACCATTCTAGTATCCATATATTATAATTATGTAATAATGTGTGTATATGAACTATAATATGTGGAAAAATGTGTTTCATCGTTTCAACTATTCAAGTACGACTGGACAGAAAGCTTAAGCGTAACTGGAGTAAAGTAGCCTGGATACAGTTTAAACCCACAGAGTAAATCTAATGAGGCAACTGTAATGTATTGTATACAGTAATTATGTTATGTTTCACACAGCGCAAATGCACGCAGAGGTAGGGCAAGTTTTTTACCTATTATTATGAGGCTACAACACACCAATGGAACAAGTGCTTTATCGTTATACATACAACACATCTTACTGGGATTCGTGGGGTGGGGGCCTAATGTAAGTTTGTAATACAGTCTGAAATAATTAGAACTAGAATACAAAAGTTAGTACGAGATCAATGTACGTGAACGAAAATGATGGAATACTATTTCGACAACACTGATCTAAGCTAATTACCCTGAAATAAAGGTTTTGATTAACATAATAAAAATGGCCATCACCTGTGCATGCAAGGCTTGAGAAGTCACAGTGGTATGATGGACCAATTCAATATTAGTATACTATAAATGACTATATATGGCCTTTAGCGTCTTTACAGAC
The DNA here is from genome assembly GCA_963931925.1 of Onchidella celtica. Taxonomy (NCBI): domain Eukaryota; kingdom Metazoa; phylum Mollusca; class Gastropoda; order Systellommatophora; family Onchidiidae; genus Onchidella; species Onchidella celtica. The sequence goes on from OZ007578.1 coordinate 47,997,620, forward strand.
GGTCTTAGCAGCTAGAATATTCACTTTCACTTTGGCTGACAGCTTCTCTCGTGGCTTATTCTACCAATGTTTGACCCGAGAGTGCGATGGCAGTGATTGCAGGTCAGTCTTTTGGGTTCACTTTGGCGAGTGTTTTCATTCCGCCTCTGTCGTTTTGTCAGGTATGTTTCTTTTGCCTTGAAGTCTATTGCGAGCGTGCCACTGCGCAATTTTTGTCTCCATCTGCTTCGATCATTTGCAAGGTTCTCCCATTCATTGGGGTCGATGTTGAATGCTTTCATCGTGACCTTGCAAGTGTCTTTGAATCGCAGATGTGGCCTACCTCTGGGTCGGTTGCCAGTAGCAAGTTCCCCGTAGAGAATTTGTCTGGGGATGCGATCATTTTCCATACGGTGGAGATGTCCAAGCCACCGCAGTCTTTTTTTGCCTAGGAGAGCCTGAGTTGATGTATAAATGAGCCTGAGTATAAATGACTAATTGTTAACTAAATGCAGGACATAGAATAGCAAAAACAGTAATTACGGCTCCACTAATAATTATGTCCACAACTTTTAAGTAACTTACTGAAATTGTCCATTCCTAATTCAGGATCGAGGAATTGTAGATAAGATAAGATAACATGGATAAGAATCACTTATTCTCTTTCCCACAGCATTTAAGAGCACGTACATGGGACGCATATCCAGCGCATCATTACATTAACATATATCACAACTCAATAAACTCAATAAAAGCAATACATGAAATGACAATCATGGTATGGAACATTAATGAAATCACACATCTAGTCTTAACGAGTCTTAAGCTGCCCAAATATGGTTACAATGCGAAGGAATAAAACTGCCAAAGTCAATGTTCCGTTCGAACTTAAAAAACATGCACCCTGTGCACCGTTCTAACCGAGTTAATATCTCAATAGAGACTCACACAGCGCTTTATGCGAACTAATATCTCTAACTGTATATTCACACACCCCTCTACATGAGCTTACTTCATACCCTAGGGAAGCAAGAAGTGCAATACAATGAAGTTTTATGTGAACTTGAAATTCGAAACCATTTACGCTGAACGGTAAGACAACTAGATAAAAACAGGCTCTTTTGCCGGAGCCGTCGTAATGCATGGGCAGACTGGGCAGCTGTGCGGGGGCTCCTAGGTATAAGTGGCCCCGTGCATGCAAATTTACACTGGTTTTTGAAACGAGCAACAAAGCATATTGCTTTGCCCAGGGGCCCATGATGATGGTAAGACGACCCTGCCTTTGGGTCTGCAACTATCTACATGTATAATCTGAGGTCTACAGGAACTCTGAAGTGGTACACTGCTCTGCACCAGCAGGACCATGCAGTGAGTCTATCGCAGGAGGATTGACAACTCCAGGTGTGTACTGGAATCTACGCACAGGTATTACTGGCGTGATTTTATCTATCAAATTGTGAGCAAAAAAATACAAAGATTTCACCGCGGTCGACCTCTCACACTGCGGACCTAAATAAAATGCATATTTTGTACAAATAAACTGTAAACAATTCACCAAACAAACAATAAAATTCAAGTTTTATTCATGGGCAACGAACTACAAAACAACTACAACATGACAACGAACGTGAGTGAAATAAGGGTAAAGTCGAATCACATCAGAATGTATATAGATGTCTGTATGTATTGCTATGACAAGAAATGTTAACGCAACGTGATCCATCGAATTTTGTCTTGTAACACATTTTTTACATATAGTTGATACTCATGCACTGCTGCTTATAAACTCTAGAATGACTTGTAGGCTTACGCTGCCGTTTTTACACTCCCTCTTATATCTCTGTATTATTCCAAGATGATGATGATGAGGATTCTGATATTGATATTTCTCTTCATTTTCAAATGTAAAAAAGATGATTTGGTGTTCTTCTTCTATTACTAGTTAACATCCTGTAACGTTTCAAGTGGATGTGGACAGGTAGAGTTCATCATGTGAAAAACTTTAGTGTGTATTTAGTTTTATGTGAAGTATTTAATTTCTGCTGAATGATGAAACTGCACCATCTGTCAATTGGGTTATCAAAATGTTGGAGTTTTTTTCTGTGTGCTCTTTTCCGGCTTTTCTCCCTGCATCACTGTAACTTTGTATGCAGATTTTATTGTTTTGATATATCAAGCACATTTCTGATTTTCAAAAATTAAAATGAAATTCATGTCTTTACATTTATGAGTCTTACAATTATTTCATATCTTGCCACTAAGTGTATGTCAGTGGTGCCAAACAAACAAAAATACAATGCATATTTAACTCATGGGCAACCAATTCTAAAAAAAAAAACAATAAACAATAATAATAGCAACAGACACAAGTAAAATGAGTGTTAAAGTCTAATCATATCCATTTGAACGGATTTTCAATCATTTTGTATAATCAATGCTTTTTAAGGCATATTTATTTCCTCTTATATGTATCTTAATTTACAGGAATCAAGAATGTGTGCTTCAATATCATGCCTGATGACAGTGACAGTGAACAAATTAAACTGAAGTTGAAATAGAGTGTGCGTAGTGACTTGTTTAAAGAAAAGAATAGGGGGTATAATCTGGACTGGGGGGGTATAGTCTGGCCTAGCCCAGACTATACCCCGGGGTATAAACTGGCCTAGCCCAGAATAACCCCCGGCGCCAAAAATAATTATAATTTATACTTCCAGCACTGCAGCAATAATTATTGCAGAGTGAAAAGAATAAACAAACCATGGAAAAGGAAAAAGGAGAGGAGAGGACACTATTTTAAAGATCTTTACGAACTTTGGAGTGTGAACTAAGACGGAAATTGATCAAACTAGACAAATAAGGCAGAGATGAGCGAGGATCAATGGATAAGGTACCGTAATTGCAGATAACTAATTAGAACAAAAAAGAATCAGGCAGGCGGGGTATTATAGGCCTAATGGCCTGAAAAATGCAAAACAGAACGCAAACGAAAGGAAAACAGAGCCCTCTGAGTAGTAGACAGAGTGTGTGAGAAGATGGTTAAAAAGGGGAGAGAGGAGGCGTGGTCGCTTCAGAATGGAGGGGATATGAAAAAAAAAAAAAAAAGAGCGGAGGCTGGACAAGTACAGTGTGGAAAGACAGTGAAAGAATGAGACGGGAAAAGAGTGGCAGAATCCGATACCGGGATTACATGTAATACACAGAGTAAATGCCAAACCTGAACAATGTGAGGCTGCAGAGAGCTCATATTAGCCTATTAAAGCACTTCTAGAAATGGCGTGTTTTCTATCCGGATGTTGAGTTTTAATTTTAAAAAAATAATAAAAGGGAGGTGGTTGCGGTTGCCTATGTTAGTCTGTAATATTATATTCATTTTGTTATAGACAAATGACCAGTGTAAAGTATTTTTCAATCAAGGTTTGGGGCCGGCCGGCCAAAATCGTTTGCCCACTCACTGTCCATGGATTGCCCAAATCTGCTTCAAAGAGACTAAGAGAAAACATTTTGAATCTGTTTCTGAGTACTACATGTACATATCCATTTACAACAGTTTCTGAGAAAGGCAAAGGAAAACCAAAAAAAATAAAAAAACGTTCAAGGTCAGGCAAGAAAGCGTCGAGAAGCCAGGTCTTCCAAACTTCAATTTTTTAAATTACATTTCACACAAAGTTGTATTTTTGACACATCTACAATAGGGACAGTGGCATCATCAACAATAAAAAATATATATATGAGAAAATAGTGACAAGTACAACAACGCACATCTCTCAGCTGGCCAGTACATAATAAATAATAACATGATTGTTGTTACTTGCACGTACGGTCCCCAAGTTTTTCGTGAAATTTGTACGTATTATGAAGCCTTATGTGACTCCAGAGCTAGAGAGCTCCTCCCGAAAAAAACTCCTAACAACTGCCTTAATTCTTCTTTCAGATTTTCTGGTTATTTTCATCCTGCTTTTTAGTTGACTGGGTAAAAGGCAGGGTTTCGGGATTCGGTAAAATTTAGGACTGAGGATAAGGACGGGGTTTGGGATAGGTACATAATATATGTATGCGCCCCTAGCGCAAAACATCTGCGGACTGTACGTACAAGTAACAACGGCCTCATAACAATTATACTTGGCCCAAATAGTCACAATAATGACAGTTGATAATGAAAAAAAAAAATCATAAATGAAATTATAATAATAATAATAATAGTTCGTCCATCAGGTATGATGATGACCTTAACAACACCAGAGGAATAAAGAACAGAAATTGTTGAGAATTTCAACACATGGACAATAAAGAGAACTAAAGGACACAGAGGACAGAATGGAAAGAATGTTCTTTCATGACTTATGGCTTCTCATGTGACTGATAAGTCCTATTTTTGCCCTGCAGACCCTTCCGCATAAATGACAAGAGTGCTCCGTTGGTTCAGTACCACTGGGCCTTTTCTTGCGCCGTTCTCTTTTTTTGATAGCCTGCTGGACTCTGTCAGCTTCCCATGCTTTGCTGCCTCTGGTAAGGGCCGCCCTCCAATTTGCACGATCAAGCGAGAGCTTTTCCCACTCACTCACATCAATGGCAAAGGCCTTCAGTGATTGCTTGAGAGTGTCTTTGTAACGTCTCTTTGGGGCCCCAACATTCCTCGTTCCATTGGAGAGCTCAGAGAAGAAGATTTGCTTAGGGAGTCTGGAGTCGGGCATTCTGACAACATGTCCTGCCCAACGTAGCTGAATTTTTTTCAGGTGGCAGAAGATGCTCAATTCCTTGGCATGATTGAGGACCTCAGTGTCTGGAATTTTATCCTGCCATTTGATCCTTAGGATCTTTCTAAGGCAGGCCAGATGAAAGTGATTTAGCTTTCTGGCATGCGATTGGTACACTGTCCAGGTTTCAGCCCCATAGAGTAGGGTGGGAAGGACCACAGCATTGTACACTTTCAGCTTAGTGTCTGTGCGAATGCCGGCAACATCCCATACTCTCTTTCGAAGCCTGCCAAATGCAGAGCTGGCTTTGCTGATTCTTGAGAGAATTTCAGTATCAACACGAGCCGCGGAAGACAGTGTACTGCCAAGATAGGTGAAGTTCTCCGACACCTTCAGAAGACTGTCATGGACTTTGATATTTGGGGTCACAGGATACTTGTCGTCTGGAGTAGGCTGATGGAGCACTTCCGTCTTCTTTGTGCTTATTGTGAGGCCAAAGTTGTCACAGGCACTAGAGAACTTATCAACACAGTTTTGCATGCTATCCTCATCGTGTGCCAGAAGTGCACAATCATCAGCAAATAGTAGGTCACAGACTTGAGTACTTTTGGTTTTGGTTTTTGCCTGAAGTCTCCTGAGGTTGAATAGACTGCCATCAGTTCGGTACTTGATGCTTACCCCTTGAGGAGGAGAGCTAAAGGCTTCTTGTAGCATTGCAGAGAACATGATGCTGAACAGAGTTGGGGCTAAGACACAACCCTGTTTTACCCCATTTGTGACAGCAAAGGGCTCTGAAACACTGCCGTTGCTTTTGACTGCAGCTTGCATGCCATCATGAAACTGGCGCACTATTGTGATGAATTCGGGTGGACACCCAAACTTCGCCAAGATTTTCCAGAGGCCTTCACGACACACTGTGTCAAATTCTTTTGTGAGGTCAACAAATGTGATATACAGCGCTTTATTTTGTTCCATGCATTTTTCCTGAATCTGTCTGGCAGCAAAAATCATATCCGCCGTTCTCCTTTCTTTACGAAAGCCACATTGGCTCTCGGGAAGCAAGTCATTTGACGAGAGGTGATCAAGAAGGCGATTCAGAAGCATTCTTGCCAATATTTTGCCAGCAATTGAAAGTAGAGAGATTCCCCGATGGTTGTCACAGACTTGGCTGTCCCCTTTGTTTTTGTACAGATGGATGATTGAAGCATCTTTGAAGTCCTGTGGCAGCTTCCCTGCTTTCAACATATGATTGAACAACTCGGTCAACCTTTCAATAAGCTTTTCTCCACCGAAGGCATACACCTCAGCAGGAATTGAATCCACGCCTGGTGATTTGTTAAAGGACATCTGATTTGTGGCAGTTCGGGTCTCATTTGCTGTGAATGGCTTGGCAAGAGCTGCATTAATAGGAGTCTGAGGGAGGCGGTCAATGGACTCAGTATTTATATTTGATGGCCGATTTAGCACACCTCCGAAATGTTCTGCCCAACGCTGAATTATGGCATTCAATTCAACAATGCGTGTTGAACCATCTGACGCAAGAAGTGGCGTAGTGCCAGAGCGGGATGGTCCAAACACAGCTCGGAGGCTCTCAAAGAACTTTCTAGTGTTGTTTGTGTCGGCATATTTCTGAGTTTCTCTTACTCGCTCTTCTAGCCAGTCATTTTTCATTTTCCTCAGCTTCTTCTGGAGTACACCCTTACATGCACGCAGTGCATCAGCTTTTGCTGTGGAAGAGGGGTCACTGCAGTGAGCTTGGATGAGACTATTTTTTTCTTTGATGGGCACTTTGATTTCATTATCATTATCATTGAACCAGTCCTGGTGCTTGCGGACAGGAAAACCAACTGTGCTGCTGGCGCAAGAGTGTACAGTTGTATTTAGGTCAGTCCAGCTCTGTTCAATGTTCTCAGGGTCAAAAGTCACGCAATCCAATTTTGAGGAGAGTTCTGATGAGAGCTCGCTCTGTTTCTCAGCTGAGCAGAGTTTTGAAACATTTAGGCGTCTAGGTCTCGCTTTCCCTTGAGGGCGTCTATTGCGCCTCAATCTTAGTCTGAGCTTGCAAACAATGAGTCTGTGGTCAGTTCCACTCTCGGCACCACACATCGCCTTTGTTACAAGGACATCCTTTCTGTCAGTCTTCCTCACAATGACATAGTCTATGAGATGCCAATGCTTTGAGCGGGGATGCATCCATGACATTCTGTTTCTCACGGGGAGACTAAAATTTGTGTTGGTAATGAACAGGCCAAATTCAGCGCACAAAGTAAGTAAGCGCAACCCATTGTTATTGCATGAACCAACTCCATGAGGGCCCAAAACATTTGGCCACGCTGAGATTTCGGAGCCAACCCTAGCATTGAAGTCCCACAAGAGAATCAGCTTATCAGCTGCCGGGACAGAGCATATGACAGATTCTAGATCAGAATAGAACTTGTCTTTGGCTTCATCTGGGTTTGTCATGGTGGGCGCATATGCGCTAATGAGGGTGGCTGACTGGCTTTTCCCAACTGGGATCCTGAGTGTGGTCTAGAGGCAAGGTGCTCGCCTCTCGTGCCAAGGGTCCCGGGTTCGAAACCCGGGCCGTGCAGGCATGTTGGAAGTTTGGGATTTTTCTCATATTTTCGTGTCCCTGATTCTATTGAGGGGTAGGATCGAGTACCTAGTCTTCTCGGATAAGGACGAAAAAATTCGGAGGGCCCGTGTGCACGTTGCGCACGTTAAAGATACCTTGGCAGTTGGAAATCGTAAAGAGCAGGCCGAAAGGCCGCTGCCCGGGCAAAATTAAATTAAATTCATCTCTACCAGTCCCTCCCCCTCCCCCCTCATCTCCAAAAAAAAAAAAAAAAAAAAAACGCCGACCGGCGCTGCACTGTGGCGACGACGTGCCTGCTCCAGTTATAACTGGGCTGCAATGGCACAAAGGCAAAATTTCCCAAATGGGATTAAAGAGTTATACAAATACAAATACAAATACAAATACAAAATTTATTTCAATTGGCATGGACTGCAAGTTTCTGACAAGGTCATTTTTAATTGCAAACCCAACACCATGCTGTCTCGGTTCGACTGCACCCTTGCCTTTCCAGAAGAAGGTGTATCCACCACTGAGCTCTTTGAGTTGGCCACTATCAGGGAGTCTGGTCTCACTGAGTGCCACTATGTCCAGGTTGTACCTGCTGAGCTCAATGGCAATAAGTGCAGTGCGTCTTTCCGGGTTGTTTGAGTTGTCCTGTAGTGTGCGTATATTCCAGGCTCCTAGCCTGAGTAAGCTGAATTTCTTTTTGTTTCGACCGCAAAAAGGGATCCCCACTGGTCGCGGTATACCAGTCAGGGTGATGTGAAGTGGGCTTTCTTTAGGGCACCTTTTCTAGCCCCTTCCTCAGTTGAGGTGAGCAGTGCTATCCTTAAATAAGGCTGCTCAGCTACTGTGGGTGCTGCCTCCCCACGCCTCCACTTCAATCGACGATGAAGCGACCATAGCCCACAGCCACCAACGTGTAGGTCTGTGCTAACAGCTTCCAGTCTATCCAAACCTGCTGCCACCGCACTCGCCCATCGCCGTTGGAATTTTGAGAGGAAAGAAGACGAGACAAAGATGAAAGAAGACGAGATCAGTGTTAAGACTGGCGCAAAGAATTTGTTTTTAGTGAGAAAGAGCTGCGCAAACATCAGACTCACTCTCTCGCCTGGACACAACTTATCCAAGTGACAAGACAGGGTCAAGACGACTGGAAATGTATCCAGGTGCAGGAGGATGCCAGAGGGACAGTCATATTGCCTGACCGGCTGCCTGTAGGCTACTCCACAGCCTCGCAGTCCCAACTGACTAGGGTGAAAGACCCAAACCAAAGAACACCAATACTGGTGGATGCTCTGTGTCACGATATCCAGGCCAGAGTGACGGTATATTGCCATCTGCCCTATCAATCAACCACTGGCCTGCTGCCGCCAGCTTCGAAGCTGCGTCCGGGAAGTTTGCTCAATTCTTCGTCTGTGATTTAGGCAAACAAGCCTATGACCACACCGCTACCGGGGGCCAATATGAAGGACTCAAAATGAAATTATAATATGCATGAAAATCACTAGTTTCGAGTATTTTAATTCTGGTATATCTAAATTGGTTTACTAAAATTCTAAACTGTAATATCAGCTAAATTTAAAAGAAATAAAATAAATTAGACTAAATAATATATGTACATGTGCTGTCTCCACTCAGCCTACACAGATGTTGTAATCTCACAATCCTCATGAATTCCCATGAACATCAAAAACAAAAAAAAAATCACAATTACAATAATTTATGATGTATAGAAATTAGAAAACAAGTTCAGTTTATCTTTTAAAAAAGAAAAAAAACAACTAAAAATGAGAAGGTATTTTTAGGAATCAGATTCACACACACCATTACTATTAGTAGGTGTCCCAATCTATGTAGGCCTTACACTGGGTCCAATTAGTAATGATGTCACACAACCTTGATGTTTATGGAGTGGCTGTTTGTACCATGTGGTCAGACTTGGTTGTGTTTGCGGGTAAGGGCTAGGGTTAAGACTAGGTTGTGCAAACGGGCATCCAACAAACTTTTCATTGGTGGCGCTGTGGGCACTGTAACTTCTCTGGAAACTGACCACCAGTTCGTCCCCTCAGAATGACAAGGTCATAACTCCCTTCTGTAAACTTCTGAGAAACTGATGATTGAAGTTTCATGTGCTCGTAGCTTTTAGAGATACTGTACCACTTTTTTTTCTTATTAATAATATCATGTATACCTATAAATTACACACTGAATCCGCCTGATACTTTGACACACAGTGGAGAAGGCCCGTAGATGTAGTGTGTAGTGTGTAACTCAGTTCAGCCAAACTTGTCTGCATGGTTCAAATTTCCCCTGTCTTTCCTTTTCTCTCCAGGCCTATCCACCATTTTACATGAACAGATCACTGTACAAAACTAGCAGACACACTAGGCTAAGTGTGTGCACACAAATGACCAGCCTGTCTCCGATATAACATGAGAGTCCAGCGAGTGGTCAAAATGACCTCTTGAACCATTAAATACATCAAGTTCAAATATTGTTTACTCTTTGGTCAGTTTCCAACGCAAAGCTGGGAAATATATTTTGGTATGGCAACGTAATCATTAATATCGTGTGTCGATTTTTGTTTTGTTTTGGTTTCTGCTGCGAGTTATGGAGAGTTTTGTGGCGTTTCATTTCCTTCGTGGTGATCTAATTAATGTTCCATATATACAAAAATTTACTATACAGAATCTTCGAGATGAAAATACATGTAGCACAATCGCCTTTTTTTATCCCCTTTTGTGTTTTAAATGAAAATAACATCAAAAAGGCCCAGATGAATTACAAATTTGGAAAGAAGAAGGAGGAGAGGAAGAGGAAGAAGAACATCACAACAACAACAACAACGAGCAAGTCAAAAGGGCATCCATAAAGTACGCACGCTCGGCGAGGGACGGAGGGGTGGGGTCGGGAGGTCCCCGGGCATCCCCAGCATCTTAAATGCAGTACTGTGAGAGAGCCATAGATGTTGCTGTTGCATAACTATGGAGAAAACCTACAAGTGGAAAGGAGGAGGGGGAGGGGGGGGGTGGAGAGCGAGCGACATGTCCAATTCACTGTGATGAATTCTGGGCAAGGTAGGAAAAAAAAAGAGGAAAGAGAGCGGGTGGGTGGGTGGGGGGGGGGGGGGGGAGTGATAGAGATGTACATCCCACATATCAGTCAAACTATTCTAATTTCTATTTCTGATGAAGTAATCTAGTACATGGAGCCCATCTTAAAATGTTTTTGAACATCACAATTATTCAAAACTTTGTCATGGACCTTCACTATTCTCATGGCCGTACGATCATTAAGTTGGGGAAAAGTTAGGAGAGGAGAAGAGGAGGAGGAGAGGAGGGGGAGGGGGTGGGGTAAAGACGACTACGGAGGGAGGAGAGGAGGGAGGGGGGGCGTAAAGACGACTACGGAGGGAGGAGAGGAGAGGAGGGAGGGGGGGGGGCGTAAAGACGACTACGGAGGGAGGAGAGGAGAGGAGGGAGGGGGGGCGTAAAGACGACTACGGAGGGAGGAGAGGAGAGGAGGGGGAGGGGGGGGTAAAGACGACTACGGAGGGAGGAGAGGAGAGGAGGGAGGGGGGGCGTAAAGATGACTACGGAGGGAGGAGAGGAGAGGAGGGGGAGGGGGGGGGGGTAAAGACGACTACGGAGGGAGGAGAGGAGAGGAGGAGGGGGGGGGCGTAAAGATGACTACGGAGGGAGGAGAGGAGAGGAGGGGGAGGGGGGGGTAAAGACGACTACGGAGGGAGGAGAGGAGAGGAGGAGGGGGGGCGTAAAGATGACTACGGAGGGAGGAGAGGAGAGGAGGGAGGGGGGGGGCGTAAAGACGACTACGGAGGGAGGAGAGGAGAGGAGGAGGGGGGGGCGTAAAGATGACTACGGAGGGAGGAGAGGAGAGGAGGGAGGGGGGGGCGTAAAGATGACTACGGAGGGAGGAGAGGAGAGGAGGAGGAGGGGGGCGTAAAGATGACTACGGAGGGAGGAGAGGAGAGGAGGGAGGGGGGGGGCGTAAAGATGACTACGGAGGGAGGAGAGGAGAGGAGGGAGGGGGGGGCGTAAAGACGACTACGGAGGGAGGAGAGGAGGAGAGGGGGGGCGTAAAGACGACTACGGAGGGAGGAGAGGAGGAGAGGGGGGGCGTAAAGACGACTACGGAGGGAGGAGAGGAGGGAGGGGGGGCGTAAAGACGACTACGGAGGGAGGAGAGGAGGAGAGGGGGGGCGTAAAGACGACTACGGAGGGAGGAGGAGAGAGGGGGGGGGCGTAAAGACGACTACGGAGGGAGGAGGAGGAGGAGAGAGGGGGGGCGTAAAGACGACTACGGAGGGAGGAGGAGGAGGAGAGAGGGGGGGCGTAAAGACGACTACGGAGGGAGGAGAGGAGGAGAGGGGGGGCGTAAAGATGACTACGGAGGGAGGAGAGGAGGAGAGGGGGGGCGTAAAGATGACTACGGAGGGAGGAGAGGAGGGAGGGGGGGGCGTAAAGACGCCTACGGAGGGAGGAGAGGAGAGGGGGGGGCGTAAAGACGACTACGGAGGGAGGAGGAGAGAGGGGGGGGCGTAAAGACGACTACGGAGGGAGGAGGAGGAGGAGAGAGGGGGGGGTAAAGACGACTACGGAGGGAGGAGGAGGAGGAGAGAGGGGGGGCGTAAAGACGACTACGGAGGGAGGAGAGGAGGAGAGGGGGGGGCGTAAAGATGACTACGGAGGGAGGAGAGGAGGAGAGGGGGGGCGTAAAGATGACTACGGAGGGAGGAGAGGAGGAGAGGGGGGGGCGTAAAGATGACTACGGAGGGAGAGGAGGAGGAGGAGAGAGGGGGGGGTAAAGACGACTCGTATGAAAAACGTACATAAGATAAGATAGGGAAGAAAGAGGGAGAGTAAAAATTTTAATAAAAAACAAAACATCAAATCGTGTACGGTATTGCCTACAAAGTTGTGCAGTTCCTGCTTTGTGGATGGCCCAAAACCAATACAGCATGAAATAATAGAATTTTAAAAACACAGGAGCGTTTGTGTGTCCTTTCTTTAAAAAATAAACGCTAACTTTTTAAAAAAAAATGTATTTTGTACCTTGAAATATCGAGGTAATGTCGATGTGTTGATAGAGTGTTTGTTGTGAGCACTTTTCATGCTTTCAAAAAATTCCACATGCGTTCGTTGGACAACGGATTCTGATCTCTGAATGTCGCCATTAATACTGTGGCTGGTTTTAAAAACCTTTTTGATTTAGACCTAGAAAAATCTAATGTTTGGAAGTGCCTTCCTCATTTAGTGAAGAAATTGTGAAGATATTATTTGGACCTAGTGTTTGAAGGTGTTTTCCTCATTGAGACTCTAGTGTTTGGAAGTGTTTTCCTCATTTCGTGAAGAAATTGTGAAAAAATATTTCAGATTGGATGTAAAAGTTTTGTGTTGAAAATACTGTGATTTCATTTCTGTGGATGTAAAGTTATAGCCGAAAGTGTCAATTCTGTTTTGTGTTTCTGAAATTGGTTTTGTGGATTACTGAAATTTTGACTGTGGATTATTTGAAAGTGGTGGACTATTGAAGGTAGGACTTGTTACTTTAAACCTATGGAAGGAGTACCATTTGAGTAATACAACTTTAGTGGGGCACATATTTCATGTTCTAATGGTAATCGCTGAGCTGAGCATTTAAAATAAGAACATCCATCTAGAGGACTAACTGGCACGGAGGGAGAGGGGGCAGAGCTGATGGCTCTCTCCTTTCTCTATCTTACATCCATTTCATCTCAATTTCTCGGCGTAAGAATCATCTGAAAGTGAACACATACATAATTATTATAAATCATATCATGACAATACTCGGATCCGCACCCACACCCTTTCGCTCCTAAATCGCACGTCTTGACCATTTCGCCACGTAGGTGAGTTAGCAGCTTGACGGTAGTCATCTACTAATACCATAGAGATATTATTACACTAGAGTGCGCACGGTGTCACACGACGTGGAACTATTAGAGTCTCGTGGCGGCCATTTTGACTTGGGGTGGCGATTTCGGAAGTCAGAGGGTTATTTTTTCTGTATGCAACTGCAAGATGGTTGAGAATTCCATAAATCATTTCTATCCTTCTGTCCTTCCCATCTAAGGCTGAGCAAGCCCAGTTTACGATAACAACGTCTTTCAATCTCTCCCACGCACGCCATCTGTGATTTGTACATCCATTTGTCTTAATTATAATTACACACTTGCGAAGAAACACAGGAAAGACTCGGGGCGGGGTGGGGTGGGGGGGGGGGAGAGGAAAGCCAGAAGAGAATCAAAGACCTCGGTCTTTTATGAACAAGTGCCGAAGCGGCCCCGAGTTGACTGCACAGTGATGGCTCAGTTTCAAGGAGATAAGATGCTAAATGCTCTGGGCTAATAATGTCTGGATTTACGTGTCATCGTTCTGCATCATTCTCCTCCCACCCCCATCACCCTTGGGTTTTGGATTGTCTCAGTTAAAACAGACAGCCATGATGGGACTGGGTGGCAAGGTTATCTCCATAGGCCTAATTCCTCTTTGATATGAATAAAACGTATGTCCAAACAACTTGATCATTTAGTGCATTGGATTGACAATAGGGAAGGGCTAAAGATCAAAACCTATTGTAATATATTTATCAATATGAGTATATCGTGGGGCATTGCCATATTGTTGTTTGCGACACTGTGCTGATTTTTTTAGCCTTTGTCACGAAAGTGGTTCTCTCACTCCCCATTTCATTATAAGTGTCATTCTAATCTTTAAGTTTCGACTTTGAAAGGTCTGGAAAAAACTCCAGATGTTACACAACTCTTCGAATTTTCAATCCTCATTTTCCTGAAAAGGCAAAGATGCACATAATACAACAATATGGAAAATGCCAGTCGATATTGTTTATCAAACAATAACAACATTTTTTTATTGTGACTTTTTTTTTTTTGCTTTTTTTTTTTTTGCTTTCTGTGGAAGGAATCTGAGAGATTGGCTAAATGGATTGCCAGAATAAGTAGACAAACTGAGAATGGGAAGCCTTGGTATCCAACCAAGAATGACTAAGTGTGTAGTGCTCACTTCCTAAGCTCTGACAATTACGCAGGGCTCGATAAATAGACACTAAGAACAAAGGCAATTCCATCTGTTTTCAAAAATTATCCTCCCCTCAAGCAGAAACTGCCAACTCCAAGAAGACCATCTCCCAAAAAGAGGAAAAATCCTGAGAGCTGAACACCCCCCCCGCCAAGGCATATATGTATGATCTAGAACACTCATATGCCCACCACTCAATCCCAGATCATCTTGAGAGGACAAAGGCAGAGATTAATTTATGCAAATAAAAGAAAGCTGTGCAAAAGCCGCTGAATTAAGAAATAGCAAGAAAAAGCTGGTGCGGAGAGAGAAGAGAATTGAAAGTTTTCATGTCTATTCTCTTCTTTCTTTCTTTCTTTATATGATCCAGTTATACCTCTAAAATATATCTATTTTTTGTTTCTGTATGAAGGTGAACATTTTTCCTTGTTATATACTACTAACATGCCCTTCTCATGATTTTCTTTTCAAAGCTATGCATGTTGTAATTTTCATGACCCTTACTAGTTTTACCAGTTATGAACTTGTTATTTTGAAGAACGTTGTTTGGGGGACGTAGTCTGATTACAAAACCAAACAGAAAATATTGCGGTGTTCACTGTTCAGCTTTAGCTTTCTATATAAAAAAAACTGTCTCCGCAACAACAGCCTGTGTTGCATCGTATTTGTAGTATATCTATTATGACTTTGACATAATTATAGGCGGGGATGGGATTAGTATTCATTGAGACGTCGAACAGCCAGCGCCTGCTCGCTAGCAAATCCTTCCCAAGTCAACATGGCGTGCATGTAGGCCAATTGGGGCCACTGCGACGCGTTGCACTTGTGCATGCGTGCGGACTCTAGTTTATTATAGTATCTCTATGACTAATACTTACATACTGCACCCTTGACCTAAATGAGGCAAAGTTACCGACCTTGTTAATTTGCATAGTTTTTAAAAATTATGAATCGGCTTAGTAGCAAAACAATCCGATTTCAGCTGCTGGGAGATTGCATGATCTTCTTCTTCTTATGAAGTTGATTCGTCTATGTAAAAGACGATCCCTCAACTGCACCATATGCGACTCGACGTTACTCCTCTGAGGCTAAAAAACAGGGTAAAAGCCCTGCATATATTAGGGCCTACGTGAGTGTACGTCGATCGCCAATGGCTACCCTAGCCCCTTTTCGCCTGATTAGACAATCTGACTACCGCCCATTGATACAAACTGACTAGACCCTCACGCCCCCAGGTCCATCTGACCATTCCATGTGTTGTGAGTTTAAATTCCTGAACACCATTATTAAGTTTTGTTTCAGCAACCTTCGCTAGTTGCGCTTTTGGTAAATTCTGTTACCGTGACCTCTCCCCAGCAAGTTTCAAAATGGCACCTGTTTGCGGATTTTGTCTCACTTCAGACTTTTTTCTGGGATTATACTGTTTTTGTTGGCAAGTGTGTTACAAATTAGTTATTGTGAATATGAAGTGATAATTGGTAATAAAGTCTCAAACAATGCATAACGCCGGTGAGTAAAGTTCAATAACGTTATAAAAGCTCTGGAACGCATTCGGAAGTCCTCCCAATAGGCTTACCAACTTTACCAAAATTCCCCAATTCTGTGACCTTAACCTTGCTCTTAAGTGAGACAAACATTGCATTTCGTACTACTCAGTTGATATGAGTAGTCTGGGCTTTACTCATGGCCAGTTGTTTGCCTCACCTTCTCCACTCACCACTCTATTTGATGGCTGACCTACATTCAACTAGCTGGGTTTTCCCAAAAATCTTGTTTTCTATTATAGCAGGTGGAGAGAGAGAGAGAGAGAGAGAGAGAGAGAGAGATTGTGTGTATAGTAATTATAGTATGTGCAGAGGGAGAGAGAGAGAGCGAGAAAGCGAGAGAGAGTGAGAGAAGAGAGACAGAGATTGTGTGTATAATAATTAAAGTACAGTGTATGTGGGGAGAGAGAGAGAAAGAGAGAGAAAGAGATATTATGAATGTGTTTGTAGTTTGGGGCGGTCCAGAAAACAGCCTGGAGTTGGAGGCTGACCCACACTGTAACGAACGGGATGACATGTTCCCGAACAATGGAAACTGCCCGCACATAAAACACCGTACACAAAACACGATCAAAAATTATGTTTTGTTCCCTTAACATGAGCAGGTCCATTTTTCCTCATAAGATGCACGACTTTTCCATCCACATTGTCAAGGTTTATTATTATGATCCATTGCGTTATTATTATTATCGTCCATGATCGAAACTCCTCCCGACCCGATAATCACACCTGGGGTCTTTGTCGAGCATTTTGTGTGGGGGAATGGGAAACTCTATTTCAGACTGACAACCGGCAGGAAACCCAACTCACTCCTTCTCTCTGTCTCTCTCTTTCTTTCTCTCTCTCCCATAAACTATAAAGTACAGCCAGTAATTATTTGATGACACCAGTGATCTAAGTCCTCTTTTAGGACAAAGTGAGTTTCAGTCATTAGTGAACTTCAGTTCACATCGGGTATAATATATCTCCTATTGATTTCAAGTCCTTATGCTGGGCTTATAGTAGGTAATAATACTGAAGATTTTTATAATTTTCATGACATGTATGTCTTGTTCAGAAGAAGTCAAACTTTGAAGTCAAAATTCTCACAAGTGGAGTTTACGCATTCAGGGAGATGGAGCACTCTTGTATCTTGCTGTGACAATTTCTCAAGAATACACTGGTTTTTTCCCATGTATCCGTAACGAATCGTGTGTGTGTGTGGGGGGGGGGGGGTCCCCAAGCACCCAAGCATATGAAATGGGTATCCCAGCCTTGGGAGGGGGAGTGGAGGAGGGCATCATAATTATGATGTATGCTTTTCAGCAAAATAAGTTCTTGAATTATATAAAATTCGTATGTTTGGAGGAATATGAACGATCCATGCCAAATGCCAGTTTCGACCAGCAAGGGCTTATGTCATGGGCATTCACTATTCTGCTGGCCGTACTTTGGCACAGAATGGGAGGTGGTGGGGGGGGGGGGTAAGAAAAAACATATATATGGTGGTGGGGGTGAATATTCTATAGACAAAACCGTTCGGTCTGTTTGGAAGGTCTGTATCTGAGTGTGAACTCATTAGTTTGACAGGTATAATGACAAATATACAGCAGTGCTGAGAATGAATTTTCCCACGACAGCTCGCTGACCTGTCTCCTTTATGGACTCTCTTGTCTGACTGAAAATGTCCTGGTACAACAATTGGCTCTGAGCAAATCAAGTCAGATGGAATGAAACTGGGGACACCGTAGCATAATGCGGCCTTAGTTTTTACTAGTTCCAACTCCACTTTTTGCACAACTGAGAAATTCAACGTTAAACTTTTTCAGTACTGTGATAAGGAGTGAAAATAATTCAGAACTGTGAAACAGCTTGATAAGTGCAACAACGCACTTGAAACAGGTCAGTCTGCAAACATCTACTGTAATAACTGAATTGTTCGCTCCATCCACACCGCACGGCCCACTCGCTTCACCTTCCCTCTGAACACTCTAATTTTATGGTAAATTCCCCGTGTATGGACGAATTTGAGAATAGTTTGAAAAACATTTACACACGAAATCTCCCAATAAACCACTAACATGCCGCAGGTGGTTGGTGAAAGGGTCTCCATCTTTCCTATCATTTCTGTTACAGTCTGTCAGCCGTCTTGCTTCTTCCCAGCACAGCATAAATTTGTATATCCGTTATCGTGTCGACGTGATTTCTCCAAACCCAACCTCTAAGGTATAAAAACTATAATAATGGCAGTACTATCAGTGTGCAGGTTATTCAGTTCAAGTTCAAGTTTAGTTTATTGTAGGCCTGACGGCCAATTCAAAATACACAGAAGAATCATGCAAACAGTCTCTGAAAACAATAAAAGAAACAAACAGACAAAACGCACGGTCATTCACTCTCTCCGCTCCCTGCTACAATTTAGGCACTTACTTACAATAGTATACAATAAAATACAACTTGTAATTGCCAGCAACAGTCATCATTTTTCAGTCCTCCCCCTACCCGAAACCGATCTGTTCTCACCTTTATCTGTTGTGAATTTACTATATTTGAAGATATCACTAAGATTTATTTTTTCACACAAAGAAAAATTCAGCTTTCAGACCTGGCCAGGAGAAGTCACAAAGCGACATTATTGTATTCGCTTAGAACTTTATGGCAAAACAGTCCAAACGAATGTAGTTCTCTATCGTACATCGACGACAGAAAATTTATTATAAACTTAAACATGCTTGGTCTAGCAACTAGCCAAGGCGGTAAAAACTTTGCTTATATCTTTGAATTTTTTGCAAGTTAATAACACGTGGAATTCATCCTCCAATTCATTACAATTCTCACACAATCTCATAACACACTCCAGTTTAGGCCTCTGCCACCTTCCCCTCTCCACCATAAAGAGCAGAAGGCAGAATATGTTTTGTACTCAAACATGTGTTGTACGCAATATGTAATGCGAAACTTCGCAAACCAAATATCAGGTGGGCAAAGAGTCATTCAACTGTAGCGCGCAGCGTCTCGATCGGTTGTCAAGTGGGGCTTTCAGACGTTGTGCGAGGTGATGTGAAAAGATATATATGCAAACACTCGGGAGATTCACTGCAAACATCCGTCATTTGATGTGGCGCTGAGGGGAAAAAAGACATAGGCACAATGCACATTGGTAATTTAACTTGCATAAATATGTCTGCATGTCGTAGTTGTGTAAGTGCTAGCAGGAACGTTGCTATTGATAAACACCATTCATAATTGGTCGCCGTAGAGTAAAAGAAGGCCATCCCACATTTGCCATGTTTTGAGAAAATGATGGCTGAATAGTCTCAACTACTGAAGACTTTACTGACGTGCAACAGCAAAGATTTCGTGTTAAAATTAAAACTATCCACTACCCAAGAACAAGAATACAACAGATATTTTAGCAACATTGAGTCAATGTCTGTTTATGGAGCCAATGATTTGGAAAAATAGCAAAAATACAGGATGGCCTCCTCTTGCTCCACGATGACCTGTTTCACCCAGTCATGTAGAACTTTCTTCGCTAACCTCCATATATGCCGAGAAACAGAAGGCCCAATAATGCTAGATTTGTGGCTCTCTAACGTACAGTGCATACATTAACAGCGTTTATTTTCTTTCCGTTTTAGTAATTCAAGTGACCCGTTGGTCAATGGAAGAAGCCAAATGGCTTAACGTCATGAAGTAAGAATTTATTCAACCTTCCTGTACTAAACACTAAGTCATAAAGATCTAAACCGGTATCCCTATGTTGTTCCCAACTTGCTAATATAACCACGACAGGTAGTCCTACGTTTGAAGTCACATGTACAATGTCACTGTGGGGCGTTTTCCTAGATAATTAGGCAAAGATTTTGCTTTCTTACCTATAAGATTAATTTAGGTGCCGTTTGTGGAGTCTTCTGTAATTTATAGAGCCATCCTAAATTTTGTGAGACAGTGAGAGTTTGCCATAAAATCAGTACTGTTTGCGTAGGTATTACTACTCACATAGCACACACACACACTTACACGACGTACACACACATATTATACAATTTTACACGAAGCCCACAATCTGTTGCTGTCTTCCGCTTTTCACCGATAAGAAAATCTTCTGCCCATAAGGTTATACACCGTGTCTTTTGTTTCAAGTTCCCTCTGTAGAAGCGATGTTACCGACGTGTGGCAGAATATTGCCCTGAGGCTAGATTTTTTTTAAAAAGTATTCATGTGCAATGACACTCTCTTGTAAAATTGTCCGCACTGGCCTTCCCATATTATCATTCTAAATGATATGGAATGCAGCAGGGACAATCCTAGGAGCAGTAACTAAAATGTACCAATTAAGATAATCAGTGCCTTTGACCAAGAATAGAAACAGAAAGAGTGGACAAAATACCATGTTATACCCTTGTTGGGGCTTAAGAAAGACCGAAATACATTCGCAAATCTTTCTTTCCACCGCATCCGGAGGAGAAAACAAGTTTGTACAGTTCTGTCAGGGAACGGGACAAGGAGAGACTGTGGGCACAACCCATCGCATCAAGACTCATTTGTCAGAAATGTAGGTGCCCAGTAAGTGACAGAGGCATGAAGTGGCTATTTCTAGACAGTGATAAGTGGGTGCAGTGGGGGGATGGGGATGACGGGGCAAACGGAACAGATTCTTCTGGAAACCATGAACATTGGTACTGTGGGCGGCGTATATGGTTTTCACTCTGCAATCTCAGTGTTCAGGGCATGTATGTACAGGCACATGATAGTTTTTAGTTTTCGACACGTAATATAACTACATGTACATGTAATCTCCTTGAATTTCGCAAGGATTTTGTACTGGTCTATAAAGTCATCGTCTTCCAGGTCGTCCTCGTGTTCTTTTTCCTGTCCATGGTTACCATTCAGTACATAGCGTTTGGTCCATCTATCATCATTCTCCCTTCCCTCATGTTCAGCCCAAAATGTGAAGCAGATTGACAAATTTCTAGACTGTGCAGTGTTTGCTGGGTGATGTTGTTTCTTGTTGAATAGAACATCAACAATGCCTTCAGTTTTTTGTTGTTTCTTTAATGATGTCGTTGATTTTTGTTCTTGGACCAATTTAAAGTTTAAAGAAAAAAATCAGGTTCTTGTTTTGATTGTTAACCTATCACGCTTATACTTCATGTAAATGAAATTAGGTTAATATACATTCAGGTTTTCATTGCAGTAATAGAGTATTTCTTCCCCTTTCCCTACTCAGTTGTGAAATACATATATACCCAAGCCGCAATGATTCAATTATCTTCCTTTTGTAGTTGTGTGCCCCTTGACCGTTTTTCGTTGGAGGCCTCGTCTCGAGCACAAGGTACGTCATGGGGATACAGTGTAATAATCCTATTGTGTAATTCATAATAATTAATTTTGTGAAACCTCGGTATCCTGTGTCACGGGTGAAAACAATTGTGTGAGCACCGCCTATATCGGATTTTTTTAATATTTCAAGTATTTTGAATCCCGTGTATATGCAAATTTTAAGTCATAGACTTGAACATAGCTTCTCACAAGAAAGGGAACAGCCCTTCCGTAGAGTTTAAATTTGTGTTAGAATTTGTTGTGATGCAAAAGTGAAGCTTGCAAATTGGTTAAAATTTGTTACATGAGTTTACTTAAATGTGCCATGTGGGTCAGTTGTCGAATAATGGCTAGGGGTGAGACTATAAATATAAACAAACCGGCAGCAGGCAAGGGTGTATTTTTCCAAAAAAAAGGCATGGAGCAAAATTCGAAAAAGCCAGTTAACAACGACAAAAAATAAAGGGGTTCACGATCAGAACTCCTCGTTCGGCACGGACTGTCATGCGCAGCAGGTGGCACCCGGTCGCCATCAAAAGTTTGCTTGCAAAGAAATGAAGAAAACAACAAAAATAGCAACTTGGAATGTGAGAACAGTGCACCAAATAGGAAAATTAGAAAATGTTAACCTAGAAATGGACAGAATGAACCTTAACCCTACTGGGACTAGCGGAAGTAAGATGGATCGCTGCAGGGTCAATGAAGACAGACAACAAAACATTGGTATTTTCAGGAGGAGATAAACACCAAAGGGGAACAGGCATCTTGTTCGATGAATCAACAGCAAAAAGCCTCAAAAGCTTGTGCCCCGTATCAGACAGAGTAATTGCCGCCAAACTAGAAACTAAACCTCTAGACATAGGCAACATTCAAGTACCGTATACGCTCCAACGTCAGAAAGCAAACATGAAGAAATAGAAAAATGTTATGAAGAGATAGATAGAGCAAAAAAAAAAAAAAAAACTACCTAAAATCAGAAGATATGAAGATAGTAATGGAAGACTTTAATGTCAAAGTGGTAGATCAAAGAGTAGAAGATATTGTTGGACCTTGGGGAATAGGGAGAGAAAATGAACCAGGAAGTAGACTAATCGAGTGGTGCCAAATGAATGACTTCATAATCACCAACACCGGGTTTCAAAACCATCCTAGGCGGCAGTGGACATGGGTGAGCCCTGGAAATAACAATAAAAAGTAAATTGACTTCATACTAGTCCAGAAAAGATTCAGAAACGCTGCAAAGATATCAAAATCAATACCAGGAGCAGATTGTGACACCGACCATGTCCCAGTCCTGTGCAGATTCAAGGTTAAACTAAAGAAACGGAAGAAACCAACTAATCATCCATACAGAACTTCTAAAATCAGACCAAAAGTTAAAAGGAAAATTTTCTGTAAATGTGAAAAACAAATACGAAGCCCTTGTAGACATCACTGAAGTGGAAGAACTATGGGATAAAAGGAAAGACTCACTTATTAATATTACAGAGGAAAATATCCCAAGAAAGGCCAAAACAAAAAACAAAAAAACACAAGAAATGGATGAATAAAGAAATTCTAGATTTAATGGAACAAAGACAAAAGTTTTAAAAAAAGGAAGAATACAAAGATCTAAACCATCAGATTAAAAGGAAATGTAATGAAGCAAAGGAAACTTGGATAAACGAACAGTGCCAAAAATATAGAGCAAAACCAAGATAGAAACGGCAAATACATGAACTCCAAAATTAAAGAAGTCAGCGGAAACAAAGGCAGATGCACTAGTTCAAATTGTATCAAATCGAAAGAAGGAACAGTGCTTATGGACAAAGAGAATGTTTTAAATAGATGATCAGAATATATTGAAGCTCTTTTAAAGACAACAGAGGAGAAAAACCTGAAATCAAGAAAAATATGGAAGGTCCACCGATCCTAAGGGAAGAAGTAGAAAACAGCAGTAAAAACATGAAACAGGGAAAACAACAGGACCAGATAACATACCAAGAATTCATCGTGGCTCTAGAGGATCTAGAAACATATATGACAACAATATATTTATGACAGCGGCAAAAGCCCAGATGACCTATGTAAAACAGTTTTTACAGCATAACCTAAAACACCAGAGGCCACAGAGTACGATTTACACAGAACAATCAGTTTGATAAGTCATTTTCCTAAAATACTGCTCAGGCTATTGATGCTTGGGGTACGGAAGAGCTTGAGATCAGTTTGGTTTTGTACCCGATAAAGGTGACAGAAATGCCATCTTTACATTATCAATGATCATGGAAAGATGCACAGAAGTGCAAAAAGACCTCAATCTTTGCTTCATTGATTACTCCAAGGCTTTTGACAAAGTAAATCATGAAGAACTATTATTTTAACATTTTGGAAAAACTAGGCAGCGACGGCAAAGACCTGAGGGTTATCCGAAATCTTTACTGGGATCAAAGCTCCCCTCCACTGTCAATTTCATTCACCCAGTCTATACCATTAATAAATCTTGTGTTAAGTTTTGCTGTCAGGTATCTTGACACCATACCGACCTGAAGGTGTGATCGGATAGTTCATTTGTATGGCATTTACCGTAAGAGCTGCCATTCAAATTTATGGTTTTCTTTCAAAAATAAATAAAAATGCCATTATTTATTATAACCGCACCACAATATTTTGATGTTTTCTGACGTTTTCTTCGATTTTATGTATGTTTTCCCACTTGGTTGCCATTCAGAGGTTATAATACCTGACTGCATCACACTTGGGGAAAAAAATATTTCGTTGAATTTGATTTTGTAAAATTAATCTTTGGAGTCTCCATCTGGGAGGATCATTTTATCGGCAACAGAGTTCAGAAAGTTTATCCATCTTTCAGCAAAGTAAGTAGCCTACACGTAAAATGATGATCTCAGATGCCAATGTAATTCTACAAACAGAAACTATTTCTGTAAAGGTGTACTTTCCATTTTTATTTAACACCAAACTTCTTGCGAGCTGTTTCAAAACAGCTTAACTTTAGGTTTTTAGCTAGTAAACTTATGACTACATACCGGCTCCTCCAATTTATTTGTTTGAAAAAAAGTCATTATTGCATTTTCAAAAAACACAGATATTTTGCATTTCTGTATTGTTTCTTCCCTTTAAGTCCTTAATGTCCCAGGTCTTGTTGTTGTTGACCTTTTGTCTTTTTTAATCTGTTGTATAGTGCTAGTGTTCTTGTTGCTGCAGTTTGTTTTTAATAAGGGACTCCTCGAAATACAAATTTTTAATTTCTTTTTTTAAAAAAAATGTAAAAACATTTTGGTAACAATTTAACTGGAAAACATTTCTGTATTTCATTATCAACAGATGAGAATTGCTCTACTTTGTACCTTAACGGTGTTCTTGCTGGCTATGGCAACGTTAGTTCGTGGGGATTGCTATGGTCCGTGTGTTTCGCGGTGCATGCTACGTCCTACTCCTTTAGGGGGGTCTTGTTATAGGCAATGCCGTCAGCACTGTAGATGACCAGGTGAGATCCGCAGAGGTACTCCAAGTAATGCATAAACAGCTTGCTAATATGAGGTGATTTATACTTTTCATTTGACGTCACAAAAGTTGAGTTCCTTTTTTTTTTTCGTTTCTATCAAAAGATGCGCATGTCATGCTATGAAATTATCAGTCTATCACAGCTGATGCATATGATCTACAGCACGTATAAATAAAATCGATGGTAGTCGACCGCTCCCCTACAAAACGTAACCGGCACGACTGCTTGTCAATGAAAGACACAGTGGAAATGACAACTTTATTAATGAATTAACACAAAATGGTACAGTAAGGCAAAGCCATTCACGATCACTCGCTAGGCAACACTCCGTAACTCCTTGATGGTACCACATTGCCTGACACTCACTCGCATTCCTCTCGTATTGCGGGTATTGAGCAAAATTGTTTGTATCTCCAGTGATATGAATAATGGGAGCTTTCTCGGAAATCCAACAATATTGGTCTCAATGATCTCATTTTTAAGGGAGATACAACAATACTGCTTCTCTGTAACGTGGAAATGCTTAAATGTAGTGGAATAACGAAAACATTGCAAGAAGCAGTTTGTCATTATTACAGTATTGCCATTATGAACCCCAATAATTCATATCACTGGAGATACAACTATTTTGCTCTACCCCGCGATAATACACATTGTACTCGTTCAAGTAGCTTTCTAGACCCCTCTCCCTCTTCCAACCTGATAACTTACCCCCACCCAACTCACCCCCACCTCGACAAGTGTCTAGATAAACCATCTAGATGTTTCCATGTAATTTACAAGGCCAAACTCACGTATACAACAGCTCAGCGCCACACGATGCTTCACATAATAACTTAAAGGGAGTGAGGGAGGTGTTAGACTCCACACTGTCCAACTGTGATGACCTACAGATATATTACAAAGTATTTCCTTCGCCTCCAGCCTCAGATAATTTTATAGTTATCGCCTTTTCTAAACAATTTATCGCCCTCTCTTCGCCATCTTTATAAATAAACAAGCAAACGGAAGAACACCCGATTGATATACCTAGGAATGAGGATCTCAGTTAAACACAGTCACGTACTGACATTTTCATTTGGTGTCACCATTGCCATTCATTTGCTGACTTTGCTGTAAACACGAAGCTTTCCTGTCGCTGGTATTGCTTCAAAACATGGCCAACTGTGAAATAGTTTAAAGAATCAGAAAAGGGAGAAAAATTGATTAAGCTGGAAAATGTTGCTGGATGACTGGACGTAAAGGAAGATTGTCGCGGAGGTCAAAGCTGGACACGAGCGTGTAGCTGCCTCAGGGGTGAAAGAAATTTGGAAAGCGCATTTCGAAAAGCATCCAAACATCCACTTTTCAAGATCAGAGGAATCTAGAACTAGTTTGATGGAAAGGACGATCCACCTTCCACCATCTCCACCTATAAAGGAAATAACCCTTGCAGAGGTGGACAAAGCTATAAATGCCCTGAAGGGAAACAAAGCACCAGGTACTGACTGAGTCACGATCGAAATGATAAAAGCTGGTGGAGCATCTCTGAGAAAACATCTGGTCGATATATTCAGCAAAGAACTCAAGGAAGGTAAGACACCAAGCGACTGGTCCAATATGGTCAGTAAATCGATCTTCCCGAAGGGCGACCCCAATATACCATTAAATAATTATCTGGCAATCTCGCTGACTTTGATCGCACACAATGTCTTCCTAAACATCATCCTGAATAGGATTTCTGAAAAAGTTTACACTTGTCTGTCAGAGACCCATTTTGGGTTCAGGCCAGGCTGTGGGACAACAGATGCTATCTTTGTGATGCGCCAACTTCTTGAGAAATCTCATGAGGATCGAGTTCCGCTGCCCATGCACTTCATGGACTGCAAGTCAGCCTTAGACACGGTGTGGAGAGAGGCATTGTGGTCGATGCTGAGAATAATTGGCCTGACCCCCAAAATAGTGGACCTGGCAGAATATCTTTATAGAGATACAAAGGCTGCAATGTCGATTGGCGGAGAAGAAACTGACGAATTCTCAGTGACTGTAAGAGTCTAACAGGGCTGCATTATCTCCCCATACTATTCAATATCTCTATAGATTTTGTCATAAAGTGTATGCCTTTGTGTCAAGTACAATGAATACAGAGATCAGATATGCACACGACACGACACGACGCTCATATCAGCTGATTTTGGTAAGCTCCAGGAAGCAAGTACATGTAAGAAGCTCATTGAGTCCTGCAGAACAAGTGGTCTGAAGATTAATGCCGACAAGTGTAAGACAATATCGACACACACAAACGACTCCATCAAAGTCGAAGACAGAATTGTGGAAAAGGTCCCGTTTTTTAAGTTTTCTCGGCTTCATGATCCGATCACACACCGAGGACGTGAAGAGCAGAATCTCCGTCGCCGCCACTGCTTTCGGCAGACTGAGACAAACAGTTTGGCAAAACAGACAGCTAACCCAAAACGTGTATATTGCCAATCGCCATTTACGGTGCCGAGGCGTGGACACTTACCGCAGATGATGAACAGGAATTGCTTGCCTTCGAGCAAAGAGAAGTAGCAGATTCCACAAGAGATGGGTCGATAACATTCGCGAGGACACTGGCCTTCCCATTCTGACAATCGAACGCCATGCTCAGGACCGAGTTGCATGGAGTTGCCCATTTCGAATTCTGCAAACAGTCAACACTGTCCTATGTCGCTAAGTAGAGACAATGTTATGAATTCTGTGTTTTGTATGACCAGATTCTAAGTTCGGGGGTCAAGAATGACCTGCTGTGGCTTATTAAGGGAGGACATAGGTTTCAAACTTTGCCCCAGGTTTATAGTCTAGATAACAAGACTGATTGGTATAATTTGTATTTTCGTATTTTCTATAACTTCTTTAATCACATTTGGGAAACTTGCCTTAGTGTCATTGCAGCTCAGTTACAACTGGAGCAGACATGTGTAGCGCCGGTAGGCGTTTTTTTGGGGGGGGGAGGTGTGGGGTGGGGGTGGTAGTGGTAGGGGGAGGGTGGGGGTAGGGGGAAGGGAGTCGATAAATTCTTGTTTAATTTTGCCTGGGCACTGGTCTGTTCAGCCTGCTCTTCTCGATTTCCAACTGCCAAGGTATCTTTAAAGTGCGCAACGTGCACACGGGCCCTCCGAATTTTTCGTCCTTATCCGAGAAGACTAGGTGCTCGATCCTATCCATCATTGGATCAGGGACAAGAAAATATGAGAAAAATCCCAAAATTCCAACATGTTTGGAACCCGGCACCTTTTGCATGAGAGGCGAGCACCTTGCCTCTAATCTAGACCACCGTGTCCTGATACCAAATTTAACTAACCTCAGGAGACACTGAAGACAAACATTTCTTTCTTTCTCTATTTAGCTGTAACCATGTGCCTGGCACACACGTGTACATTCATTGTTATTTTTTGTGCTCGCAGAATTGATGTCAACACGGCAAAATGCAAGGGACAAGCTACATCAGGCTTTGTATATCCAGCAATGACAGAACAATAAAGACACGTGTACTGTAAAACCAAGCTTCAATCGTTCTTATTATATGCCTTTTGTTGTTTGTTTGTTTGTTTTTTTTTAAAAGGGCGTCTTGTTAGTTAGTTTGTTCAGTGTGCTGACACTCGTTTGATGTGGCAGGAAATTACGGGAGCTATTTTCGGGGACTGCACCAAAATTTTAATGAAATCCCGCCAGGCCGCGAGTCAGTAAAATGCACTATGGTTGCAGATTTTAGGCATTTCATTAATACACAAAGTATAATTATGCACTGTGAAAAGCATTTGGGTGCGCTTAAACACTGTCCAAATAACAAATAAAAAGAAAGAGGCTGAAATCGCTACACAGAGACTTTGGTACGGGAATCCAATGCAAAGCGACAAGTCACAATCTAATTCGTGGCCTTCAATTAGTACAAGATTAAAGCATTTGGCACTGTGGTTTATTTCCTGTTTCCCTCCGTCAGCATTGATTGACAGGCTTGGCAGAGATAGGTCACACAATGGATTGATGGGCTTTATTTTCAAAATTATAAAACTATAATGTTGTCAACCAAATTCAATTTTACCAGTGTAATAAAATTTAAACGAAACTATTTAACCCTATTTATGACATTTAAAGACCTACGTGGAAAAACGACCATAGTCACGAGTCCCCAGGCGCATGCATTGTTAATGGGGATAAAGACACGCAACCTGTTTTGATAACAGGGAGACTTCACTTAAGTAGAAAAACAAACCGGGGTTTGGGGCAAAATAAGCATTGCATTTAAAAAATTTTTTTTTAATAACCAAACAATCTTTAAAATTGGACTATAGTTGTTCTTCCATCTGGGTCTTCATTTAGAAGCTCTGAATACCAAACATAAATAAGATGCTAGAATGGACCGTGAAGGGCGCAAAGTTGCCATTATCGTGCTGACTCACCATAAAACTCAAACTCATACCCAATCTACGGGGGTGTAAAATAAAATGTGTACACAAATGAACAGTTTAATGTGCTTTCCAACTTGTCATCAGTGTCTGGCTCAATACTTATCATCTGATAAAAATATATTATCTATACACGTGATTACCTAACTTTCCCCATGACACCTCCTTGGTTTCTCCTACAAACCGGAAGTTGGAATCGGTACTAAATATTTATTTGAATATGATAACAAATCCAATACTCACTACTGTAATATTTTCGTACGTCTCAAATCTTCTCGCTTACTCTCACACTCTCTTGAATGCCTTTTCTGTTCAAGTTTAGAATTAATTTTGAAAATGTCTATCAGGATATAAGAATAATCTTATGTCAGCTTGTATACAGAAAAAGGTCACCACTGAAAGCACTTAATTCGATACCAAAACAAATACATCGGTTACAAATGAGAAGGCACTTAACTCCTATAAATTCTACATTCGGGACAGATTGTACAGATTACAATTCCTCTTTTCATATAACTGAACTGTTTTGCCAAGGAATATTTCCAAAAAATAATAATAATTCTAATAAATGGCACCAATCCAATTCTACAAACACACTAACTAGGCCGGTGCTTTACACTTTAAGATCTTCCGCAAATAATAGCATTGGGACGAAATTTTTACTTACAAATAAACTAAACAATGAAAAATTCAAATGAAATAAAGGAAAAATTTAAAAAATGACGTGAAAAAGAGCAATTTCAAACTCTACAAGAAGAAAATGTAAATGATGAGCCTCCGCAGTCGCAGCATGTTTGGCATTCATCACAGAAACACAATCACCAAAAAAGATATGAACATTGGGGAATGAATTATCTGAGTCAGTGGTTCTCAATGTGCCCGGGGAGGTGGGGGGCGATTTTGAATCTCAGGGAGGAGAAAAGGACAAAAGGGGTGACAGGATGGTGAAAACGATGAAGGGCACGGACAGGAGGGCGAACATGAAAGAAAGCCCATTAATATATCCAACTGGGGATTACAGTTTTGCACAACGTCTTGACCATAATTTTGCTTCTTTTTAATTTAAAAAAAAATCATTTTATTTATGTCCATTGATAGAAAACAATCCTGTCAAGTGTATGCTAATTACTAGTAGGTCTAAATGATAGCAGGCGACAAATAACTGTAGAGAGATGGCCATACCAATGATTAACATAATTTCAGTTACAAAAGATGGACTCATCAATGATGGGATGGCATCGAAGCTTCATAGACTTCATGAAAATAGAAGTAGCTGATTTTTTCCCCGCCGATACTGAAAACGAAAGAGGTCCCCTGTGTGCCAATAAGTAACTGACTTCCACACTTTTTGGAGTTGTTTGAATCAGTGCGGAATTATTTTTTTTTTGGGCAAGAGGAGTCGGCATGCCACCCTGAGACAGGATACAGAAGCTGCCTTCATGTTCAAAATGTTTACCAAGTTTAATGACGTGAAATTTAATGGCAAAAAGACCAGTCTAGTTAATGGCAAACTATATTCTGTCATCTTTCACCGGCCAAGCTGGAATTGTGGAAAACGGAGTTGGAAAAGTTATGCACGAGCGATTTCATGACCTACGGAGATGTCCATTTGTGGATTATGAACCGTAATCGTTACAATGCACCTATGATGCATAGGCATTTGCAAAAACAATGGCTAGATTTCCAAGAAAATTTGGGGCCCAAAGGGGCAACTATCTTTTAAAATGGTTGAGAACCACTGATCTAAGTGCTTAGCATTGACTCATTCCTTTGTCCTTGCATTTTCCAAGCCTCTGTCAGTTTGTGGTAAACATTAATAATGCAGAAAGACCATCACACTGATCATGACGATAGTCAGTGAAGTACGGCACAAATCAATTTTGTCTTTCTAACTTGAATCTTGCGACCCGCCCCCCCCCCCCCCCCCCCGCCCTCACCACGATGAATGCAATAATCTCTGTTACTTGAACTTCTCTGTGTATACAGTATGCTTATGCATAAATTTTTGCCTATATTTAAAAACAGATTGTGTATGTGAAGAGAAACCCCCCATATCCGGAATTTGAGCGGACTGTCAATCTGACCCTCCTTTCTGCATATCTATGTGATGCCAATGGTGCATCTCATGTGATATCAAAATCAAATTATGCTAATGCAATAATCACATCTTTCGGCATTTCATCTCTATCTGATCTTTGAGTTTGCAATAAGGACTGTATGCACCAATCTGTGTCAAATTCACTTTTTAACACCATTTCATAGAATGAAATATGCTGTCTATCTGGGTTATGCATTTGTATGACTGTTTCTTTTGGTCATCACAAAATGGAAATTGAACAAACGGGAAAATTGTAACGAAATGCCGCGTAATGACCGTCCACTTGCCCGTTCGATCGGTCCACCTTCCTGATCTATTGTTCGAAGTTATGTCTCAGGCTACCTGCGGGTAGAGCAATTATCTCTGACCCGTCCACCTAATACCCCAGCGTCCGAGTTTGGCCACCGTAGAATCTTTGTGCACATTTTTATGGCTCACGAATTTGAGCTAGGTAGAACCTCCCAGTTTTCCCCTCTGTAATTTTCTGTAATTTTGAGTTTCTGTATATATTCCAGAGCAAATCTGGAGTCGTCAGTCCGCTTGCGATAGACTCACTGCAAGGTCCTGCTCGTGCGAAGCAGTGTACCTGCCTGTAGAACTCAGGCGTGTATTTACAGTGTCTATTAAGGCCTGTATTAAAATTTAGCTCGTGTGGAGCGAGGTCCTGCTCACGTAGAGTGGGATACCTGTCTGTCGTTCTTATTGTAAGACACGGACGTATATTAACATAGCCTGTACGGTGTGTTAAGTTAGCTCGTGTATAGAGCGTTTATGACTTTCAAGTTCGCGTAGGACTTAGTCATAGTAAATTACTGTATTTCTTGCTTTGTCAAAGCATGAAATAAGCTCAGTTAGAGCGGCGTGTGAGTCTAAGCTTGAAGTTAAAGTTAGCTCATGTATGCGGTGCATATATTGCACATCATATCTTAAGTTCTTAAAGAACTCATTAATTTCCAGTGTTGTACTCGCTTCTTGTGGCAGTGTTAGACCTGCGTGTAGAGCATTGTACCCAGCGTGTCTGTTATTGTACAGAACAGCGGGAAGGCTAGAGGCCAAGACCATAAAGTAACCACCTGTTTTAAAGTACCCTGTGCATATTATTAGGACATTTCGATCCTGTTGTGTATCCTGTGTCTGTGACCAGAGCCTTATCAGGACATTAGTTCTATATAGTACTAGTAGTCATCTTGTGGATGTGGACAGTGCTTTTTTATGTGGAGTAAGGACATATTTGTAATTGAGTGTATCCTGTAGCTGTGCCCAGGACAGTATTGACAGTGTAACCTGTAGTGAATTTAAGAGAACATTATCTTTGTGGAGTCCAGTTTCTCAAGAGACCAGACATTCTTCGTTTTAGGACCATCATCGTCAAGATTACAGATTCAGATATAGGACAAGTTTTAGTAACATTTTAGTTAGAGTAATTTTGGAAGAATGGGGATATAATCTGTGTGAAACGTTAATTAAGTGCAGAGTCGGTGAGATAAACATCTACCTTTTTATCTGTGTTTTAGTGTAACATAATCCATTTGATTGTCATTTCATTGTATTAATCAGAAACCTTTTCTTTCAGGGTAATTATCTTAGCTGTTGTCAAACGCATTACCTTTTGATCATTGTCATAATATGAATATTTGTCCATCTCTTCTGACTCGTTATTTAGACTATTTTACCAACATTAATTAAGCCCCCATCCCATGTGTCCCAATAAATTTATTGTGTGTATAACTGTAAAGCACTTGTTTCCATTGGTGTGTTATAGTCACTCATAGGCCGGAACATCCCAAGGTTGCAAACCGCATTTGCAGTACCATTGTCTGCACCTGCGCTTTGTGACAAAAATAAGTGCGAAATTATTTTTTTTTGTCTCTTATAATTTTTTTCTGTAAAAAATACATCTGCGTACAGGTAAAGGTAGCCAACAAGGGCTTGAATAGCCCATCGTTAGTATGACTTTGACATTGGTACTTGCTGTCAATTTATCAGTGTAATTCAAAAGAATAAGAAAAAAATAGCTAATGGAAAAAATGATAAAGATAAATGAGTTAATGGGGTGAAATGCAGTAATTACAGTCATTTCAAGTACTTACTAATGCTTCTGAGATCATTTTCTGTTCTTGCATCGTAACATCCAGCCAATGATCACTGTTGAAGAGAACTCTAATTTCAGACTGCGTTTTAGTGGCATTCCAGAATGTGAAGAGGGCAGATCTGTCGTATAAGGATCTGCAGATTTCAGACCAATAAAGCTAGATAGAGGACCTACAAAATATGTCATAATTTATTAGTTTATTCGCAATGTAACTAGAGTTGCGAATTCATA
Source organism: Onchidella celtica (assembly GCA_963931925.1). Lineage (NCBI taxonomy): Eukaryota > Metazoa > Mollusca > Gastropoda > Systellommatophora > Onchidiidae > Onchidella > Onchidella celtica. The sequence continues at coordinate 48,031,154 of OZ007578.1, forward strand.
TTTGATCCAACACAGAACTCAAGAAATCTCCCAGCCAGCAAACCCTTCAAATATCCGTTGTATAGAACTGAATTCAGTTCATATAATAGGAATCACATCATACCTATGTAGATCCACCAGTTACGACATTGCATTGACATCGGATTGATGAACGAGAACCCGCCTCTACAAGTACAATAATCCTACCAGTCCTATAGAAATCTACGTCAGATTGACTTAGGTTGATGGCTGCATTGTAAACTCCTTCCCTACAGTATAACGCACACTGCGTCGTACGCTTCCCTAGTGGCAGACAGTACAATGAAGCCTGCTTTGTGACATTGTAAAGGTATTCCTTGACCATATTGGAAATTAATGTCCTGTGACGTTGAACCTTAAAATTAGAGTTTTTGGTAAAGCTGCCTTTGTCCTAGCATGTCCTGCGAAAACACGTGTGCGATAAGTGTGTAGTGTGGACAGCTGTTGTGTAGTAAGGCAATCTTTCTTTACAAATGCACAGTACAGTATGGCGAAAAACCCAAGGAGGTGCTCCGTCCAGATGTGGAATACTGGCCCTTAGGGAAAGAGTTAAAGCTGGATTTATAAAATGTATGTTAAGGTTATAAGGCCAATAGAAACCTCTCCTTTGAAAATTCATCTCACAACCCACTAAAACTGTTATATGACTAAGCCAACATCTTTTACCAAAGTTTGCTAGTTTTGACATCAATTAACACTCTGGGCTATTTTTATTTAAATGTAGCCTACTGTGCACTCTTGTTGAACACTGAACACTCTTATATGAACACTGCACGTGTTGTCAAACACTGAACACTCACTGCAACTACATCCCTGCCATCATCCCTATGTCAGTCCTATGCAGATTTGCATAAGATTTCTGTAGGGTTGGTAGAATTACTGTAGGAGCAGGTTCCTTCATCAAACTGATGTCAGCACAAGGTCATATAACCAGTGGATCTGCAGAGGAACGACTTTCTTCTTCTGAGCAAACTTGACATCACTCCTAAACATCGGATTTCCATATGGTTGTTGGCTGAGATACTACTATTACAATAAGACTGGATACAAACCAGATTATCGTACATTTCCATACAAGTTGGCTCAGCATGTGCAGCTCATCTTGGCTCTTCTTCTTCTTGCTGGGAGTCATTGTAACGTTGTCTAGATCTACTATTTATATCAAGAACCTTGGCTACACACATGACATGGACACACTGCTCTTGCCGACAACAGAAAGGCTAAGCCCGGTTGTCACAAGAGATGGTAGGATGTTCCAAGCTGGGCTGATTTCAACGGAAATATACATGTATATATAGTTAGAAATTCTGAAGATTAGTGCGGGAGATCGATAAATGGGAGCTGGAAGGCTAAGTCTAGTGCCAGCCAGATAAACACGTGCATGCAAAGGCTACTTTGTTCAAGTGGAAGATGCCTACCTCATCTCAAAGACACATGAAGATATGCAGATCAAAGTTACTATCAAAACTGTCCTTCTTAACAATTAAAGATTTTAGAATTAGATCATGTTCCAGGAACAAAGCATCGTTTTCGTTTCAGAATCAAGTTTGAGTCACATTTTTTATCATATAGTAATATGCAAAATAACACCCGCAATAACTAGAGAGCATGAAGTGGTGATGTCGGAAAAAAGTAACGAAACAATTCTCGTGTTATTCACCAATGAAAGTCCGTCGGTGATTTTTTTTCTTCAACTTTATAGATCGAGTAAACATTATTGTACAGGAGGTCAAACAATCGACTTTTGAAGACTCGTGGTTTTAATCTGCACCAAAGAGCTTGTAATGCGCACTTGGCCTACAGTCTGAACTCTGCATTCAAAAGTGTGCCAATTTCCGTTTCACAAAGATAACCTTGAGCTACAAGGATTCAACGAGGAACGCAAGAAAGTACCGTCAATACAACGTGAGCGCCTCCGCAGTGGCCAAGCGTGAGTGGGGTCACAGCGGCGGTTGCCCTGAGCTGAGCTCACAGTTCATGGGGACGCAAAATTTCAAAACTATCCCTGTTTCAACTGCAAGATCGATATGAAAAAAAAAGTTTCTCGCAACTTAAAGTAATCAAAACGTATCAGTGATCTATAATGAGCCAAGAAAGACTGGGTAAACTAGCAATACTATCATCAATTAAAGGAGATTTCAACGTTGATTTCAATACTGTTATTGAAAAAGTTGCACAAACTAAAACCAGGCAATTTTAAATAAATTTCAGTATACTAGCATTAAATCAATTTTACTTTAATTACATCAGTATTTTCCTAAAATACAATCCAATTGCTTGGGGGGGGGGGGGGGGAGTTCAATACTGCTCTGGTGGAAAAAAAAAGCTCGAGGAATGCTAACCGTCCACGAGGAGGGGGAAAGGGGGGGAGGCGCAATACCTGCCGTGCCCCTGGTGCTGACAACTCACGTTTCGCCACAGTGCCTCTGAGTTCGTGAGTACATGTACTAGTGAATAAGTGAACGAGTGATAGCATGAGGGCGGTGAGAAGTTAGTGAAGGATTTGTGGGATGCAGGTGGGGGCACTGTTATGGTGAGCAGACGGACTTTTGTCTCCTCCACTGTTACCAGTTCATCGTTACCACTGTAAAATGTCACACTGTTTTATATTTTTCACAACCGACTCATATGTTATACATGTCTAAATCTTGAAACATTCTCTCTGTTGTGTTTATCAATCATTCATGTTTAAACAATGGCCGGCTCTATTCAGGCCGCTACCTAGAGGCTCGAATGGACAAAACACCTCACTCTATTCAGGCCGCTAGGTGCCTCTAGGTAGCGGCCAGAATAGACACCCCCCGGGGCCAGGCTCTATTCAGGCCGCTACCTGAGGCCCGAATTGACAAACACCCCACCCTTATTCTATTCAGGCCGCTAGGTGCCTCTAGGTAGCGGCCATAATAGACACCCCTTAAATAATACTAAACCTTTGGAATATTATATTCGACCCCGATTAATGTGTGCAATACTAATTAAGATGAATTCATGTCAAGAAGCACTAATTAGATCATTTGACACCTAAGAATATTAATGTTAGAACTTTTGAAACTGTTATTCAGGCTGCAGTGAAAAAAATAAGTGGCCAAACTGCAAAACAATGAATTAATACTCCTGCCACTGTTTGTTTTTTTTATGATCGCTCCGCTGCCCGTCTTTGATTTTGCACCTAATCAGATAATAATATTATAATCTTATCTATCTATCCATATGTCAGCTTGTCTGTCTGTTGGTCTATCTATCTATCTATCTATCTATCTATCTATCTATCTATCTATCTATCTATCTATCTATCTATCTATCTATCTATCTATCTATCTATCTATCTATCTATCTATCTATCTATCTATCTATCTATCTATCTATCTATCTATCTATCTATCTATCTATCTGTCTGTCTATCTGTCAGTTTGTCTGTCTGTCTATCTGCCAGTCTTTCTAGCTATCTATCTGTTTATTTATCTATATATTCATCCGTCCGTCTGTCTGTCTGTCCGTCCGTCTGTCTGTCTATCTATCTATCCACCTGTCTGCCTGCCTGCTCGCCTCGTTCGTCTGCCCGCCCGCCTGCCTGCCTGCCTGTTTATAAATGCGCGCTATAATGAATCCACACCAGGGCTGCCCATGAAGAGTTTCAAAAATCCCAAAAATGTCGTTAAAAAAAAATCCCAAGATGAGCTAGCCTACAATCATAGTCCCAAGATTTTCCCCAATCCTCTCCAAAACACATTTTTAAGATTTACAATTTGTTATAAATTGATTTTAATCTGAGCTTTTGCTCGCACATCACCCAGAAGATCGTGTAGCGCAAAGAACCTCAAACTGCCCCTTATATTAGGCCATAAAATATAATGGGTTTATATACCACAAAAGACATGTTTTCATCTCATTTTTTACTTGTACTGTAACTTATGTCATTAAGTTGGATGAAATCCACAGAATGAAATTGATTGTCAAAGAGTACCAAATGTGTATCTCGCTGAGGGAATCTTATAAAAGGGAGTACGATACTTAGACCCTACACGGGCAACCAGCTTTCATGTAGTCGGGACCAGACGTGAAAAATGTGAGGATGTAGAGGGCCACATACTCTTATCTCGTATTAAAGTCTTTTAAAAAATAAGAGACTATTATTTATTTGGGTGTTCATTTTTTAAAGAAAAAGTCTTGTTTGATTTGAAGAGGAAAAGTATTTATTGGTGTATGTATGTGAATATATTATGTGTGTGTATTTACATTGATAGCTCAGTGACCGAACTGCCGAGGGCGACCAAAGTTTGGCGGACCAGATCTAGACCAGCCAGCAACCTAAATGGAAATCCGACTCATAGGATTGATTGTAAGTCTGCCCACAGTCATGACATCGTTCCTACGTGGATCCATTGATTACGACATCGTTGCGACGTTGGTTTGATATCGGGAATCCACTTCTACGGTAACCCTGCCAACGTTTTGAAAATCCTATGTCTACATCGAAATGACGTAAGAGTGCTGCTGAGATACAGTTACCAAAGCTGGAGGACAAACAGTGGTCACACTTCACTGAGAAAATATCACTTGGCAAATTATAAGTTAGGTTTGTGAGGAACTAAAAAGTACATGTATAAAATGCACTGAAATAAAACAAAACAACCACGGCAGCAGCAATAACAAATGACAACTTATCACAGGTCCATGCAATGCTAACAATAGGCCCAAATGTAGGTCCCATGCCAAAGTGCTTTGTTAAGTATTTTTTTACCCCCCCCCCCCCCCCCCCCCGAAAAAAAGCAAAACAGACTTGATTCCGATTGCCACCAGCCCATATATTTTGTGCATAATTTAAACTCCTTTTATCTACTTTACTGAAAGCGTTCTACAAAGCACAAATTACATTAAATATTACTGCATGATGTTGAAAATGATAATGACAATATGATGAAATTCTTCGAGTTCTTTATATTGAGCTGCTACTAGGCCGACTCTTTAACCGAAACCCAGCAGAGTCAGCAACTGATTGATGCAACACGCCCATGGTGAGATTTCCACGTTAAGTTCCCGTACGGCCGAAAGTCATGACAACGGGCAATACCTAGTTATACATGTAATTAATCTCTATTTATGTCGTACAGCGACAGGGGATCTCAAGTTTTGCTTTGGGCTGTACCCCATGTAGGCTATACTAAAAAACTGAAATGTTTTCCAACGGATAAAAATTGATTGGCTTATTATTACTGTTGTACAATATTTTTTATTAGTTTAGCAACCCTAACCCTAACCCAGTCATTGTCCCTACGTCAGTCCGACGTAGATTTATGTAGGATTTCCATAGGGTTGGTAAAATTAACTTAGGGACAGATTCCCTACATCAAACCGACGTCGACTCGATGCTATGACCAGCGGATCTACGTAGGAATGATGTAATTCCTAAGAGCAGACGACGTCAATCCTACTTGTCGAATTTTCCATAGGGATGCTGGGTTCCTTCTCACTTTTAGCCGTCGATGTGCACAAAAATCTTACGTTGTACATTTTTTTCATATGACAAAAGTATACATGTGTATGTAATAATTATGTGCGCTGAATCCTTACAGTGTGATTTTATAAACTTGAAATTATTGTTTCTAGATAATGTTGGCAAAACCTGTCTCTCGTGGCTAGTAAAACTGTATTGGCATAATTTCTAATACAATAGACCTACACGTGTGATTACAGAAACAGTTAGCTAAGAGATTTTTATACGTTTTCAATCAGTATAATTCACGGCCTTAATTCTTGCTTGTTCCAACTCCACTACAATCTGACCGACAGTGACACTTTGAGTGTGCTGAGTTATTTCAATACTACTGCGTAAGTTCAGACGGACAGAAAAGAAGAAGTTTTGTACAGCGTCTGCAATCTGCCACGTTTGGGGGACCCAGCGCGACTGCGAGTCCTACATATCATATATAATATCACTAGATTAGCGATTGCTAGATATAAGTCCCCATGCTCTCCAGCAACACTGAAAATTATACACATTTTTATAACAGACAGACAATTACAACTCAAAAGCGGAGAAGCAGACAGGAAGCACAGCATGTGAATCCAAGAAAGATCATCATGTGAGGTAGACTTGAGAAACACAGGTGTGGAAAAATAAGACAGTGAGATGGGGTGGATGAACATTTATCTCAAAGAGAAAAACAAAACCAGAGATAGGGTTAATGGCAGCGTCAAGTTTATTTCTGTTTCACACAGCCGAATGTATACATATATGGTATTGATGCATCGTACATGTGATGTCTTATTCATGACCTGAACTACTCACTTTGATAATAGGACAAAATATACATGTGTGTGTTCATGTACTAAGACTCCGCCCATCGCTCGAGCATAAAGTATTAAATAAAAATATCCTATTATGCTATATGAAAATGATACTACATTCTGTGGCTTACTAAATTGGTCAGTGTATCATCACTGACAAATAAGAGAATGTAAAATAGTACCATTAGTCACCAACAGTTTTTTTTTTTGTGTGTGTGTGTTCCGTTTTGCAATTCAAAGACGTACTGACAGGTATGATAGGCCTATACAATACAGTTCTGGTACACACTGATCTTATCATCATATCCAGCCAAAATTAGAATTCCCAGACATTTATAGGATTAGGAGAGAAACTGAAAAGACAGTGAACAAAGTTGCAACATTTTACCCTTGCCTGTGAAAATTTATCAAACCGTTCTTCCATCTGTTAAATAATGCTTTCCACATACTTGGAAATGGAAAACACCACCGCTTGCAAATTATCATAAGGCAAACAAAATTTGAAAAGCAAAATGATTTCACAATACATGTATTTTACCCTTGCTTGTGAAAATTTACCAAATTGTTCTTCCATCTGCTTTCTGTATACATGTACAAGGAACACACTACTGCTTGCAAATTATCATAAGACAAACAAAAATTTGAGTATTCTGTATTGTCAGTTCCATGTCAATGGAAGTGTAGGCGAATACAGGCTGACATGTGGATGTATTCCCAGAAATCAAAATACTGTTCACCAAAACTGGAGGCCTAGTTATACTGTTTTCTTGGTTGATATACCTGACAATTTTTTGATAATTTAATCACATATATATATATGAAGATGTATAATATTAATAGTGTTATTATTAATCAGTTTCAATACACATGTACTCAATTTTATTTCCAACCTTCTCCATGAGTTCTGGGACAGTTTTATTACAAAGAAAATAAACAGAACAAAAAAAAAAGAGTACAAAATGACATAAAAAGTTGTCACCATTAAAAAAAAATCAATGAAAAAATGAAAAAAAAACATGAAAAAAAATCAATGATGTTCTGGAGTGTAGCTATGTGTTATGAGTGTAATAAATGTGTAAAATATCAATAATGAATCTCTCTGAAAACTGAAGAATTGATTATCATATCATCTTCAGAGTCAGAGAATGAATAGTATATATCAATCAATGGTTTATGTCACAATCTTTTCACACTATACAATACAATTCAAATTGATAAACTTCTCTACAGCTATGGCCTGTACAGCATAACCTACCAGCAGTGCATGCAGAGTGGTTCCACTAAATTCATATGATTGTCTACATAAATTTTAGACCCTAAAAGGACTTCAAGTCTAGTCCTCTCCCCATGTGTGTTTGATGAGTTTTTGCATGGTACATGACATTTACTTGCATCCTTGGGCATAATTAACAACATTTGAGTCTACAGCAATAACAAGGTAATCTTTCCCTGACTACAGCATACAAAAAACAACACATTATACATGTCTTTCTCTTCTCTATTTGGAGGTTACCATTCCAAGGACAATCAAAAGTATCTGGAGTCACACAAAGGCAATCTCTAATGCTCATATTTTTCCTCATCAGTAATAAAGCAACTACATGTATTTCAGGTGATGGTACTCACCTTAACTCTCCCACTCTGTTTGCATATAGTGTAAAATGCAAATGCTGACCATGCAAATTATGTCTCTGATAGTTCTTGTGTTTTTTTTTAATTTTTGTTCTTTTGTTCTTATAGCCAAGTCAAATAGTTTTCCATAAGGTAGGGATATTGACACAACAATGGTCAAAGGAAATGACTGCAAGTGTGCTGTCAATAAGATTACAAGCAAGGATACAAAAATTAATGGACAAACTGTGAATGCAACATTTGTTTGCTGCCAATGTCATTTGTGAGTTTCATGAAATTCACAGGCCCACAAAAAGAGGGGCACACCGTGAATGTGTTGCTACACATGAAAGTTACATCTATACAAGCCAATATCCATAATAGTTTTGATATATCAGATTTTATTTGACATGCTGCAAAAGTTTATAGCATATTGTGTATTTAACAAAAAAATGGTCGACAGCAAATAGAATGTATCATAATATGTAATGTATTTCCTAGCTGAACAGTACAAGTCAAATTTGCTATGAAAACCTAGTATCTACCACTAATTCTTACACTGGCATTATCAATAGATATTAAACATTCTATATAACTAGCATATATATAGATGAAAAAAAAAAAAAAAAAGGAAATTTGTCTCAAAACTCTAGGTAGTTACAGAACAAAGAGTTCAATTTCATCCAATACAAGCTTAATTCATTCAATTTCATCCAACACAAGCTTAATGCTGAATTGAATTCAACAATGATAAACTTCTCAAATGACATGGAAATTTGAAGGAGAAAGAAAAAGCCCATAGACGTAATTTGATAAAAATAACCTGGAGTAACGAAGAACGATTATGATTAAAATGATGCAAAATGACCCCGATTATGCAATATTTTATATATTATACGGCATGTATGGAAATGTACAAAACACAAAAGATATTACCATTCTCTAGTTTGCTGTGGTTACAATTTAAGTTCAAATCACAAAACAAAGTGTTAGTGAGTTGAAAAACAAAGCTGGTCTGATGGAAAGAGAAAAAAAAAAGTGCATCAATTATCAAGAAATAAATTTAGCATAAACCAAAACAAAATGCACACACAAATTATAAAAATATATTAGTGCAAGTAAAGATAGAACTAGCTGCAGGTTCCTTGATTCATGCCAGACATTTAATTTCATGGCAAGGAGACATAGGAAGTTATTTGCTAATTGCACTCTGTTGTGTAGAACTAGAATACCTGCTTCTTTTGTGTACAAACTCCATCCAAAATGCTAAAAAATGTCAGATATGCAATACTATTATATGTAGAAATTAAATAATGACCAGGAAAGTTCTCTCCCATTTGAAGGATATTTCAGCATTTTGCAAGCCAAGCTATTTTAAAATATAAATCTTATAAATCTTTTGGTGGTTAGGTGATACCATTTGTTGAGGACACTGACAAAAAGGTAAAATTGCACATAAAATATGAACAAATATATTAATATGGACATTGGCGGCTATCTCCAGGAATGGAAGACTCATGATGCCTGTCGTGAGCCAAGATTTTGCTCATTTACTCAACCATCATATTGATAATCCTCAAAATGAAAACACTGCCAGAGCTGTGAATGTCATCACAACAAATTCCAGATGTTTGCACAATGTTCATGCTATCAGTACACATCCATTTGCACTGGCCCTCTAGTCCACCAGCAAGCCCTCCAAAACACAAGCACTCAGCCCTTATCTTTACAAGGAAATTCACAATTTACTGTTATTCTGCTCACTCAACTATATAAAGTTAAAATTATTTCTCTTCTTGCAATAACCGAATTTCAATGGAAAGAACAACTATGAATCCAGCCCACTGTTTTTAAGTGACAACCATGTATGAGATCAGCACTCATTATGCAATGGTAGATGATCTACAAATCAGACAAGAAGTGCATCTCTTTAAATTAACAGTATTTCATTTTGAATGTCATTATCAATTCCAGGAAGGGAACAATTAATACTGTGCAAGGTTTTCACTCTCGGGATTGAGCGCATCTTCCTCAGCAGATTTATCATCCATCACAATTTTCTCTGAATTGGCCAAGCTCTTAAATATTCTACGGAAGCTCTCATAGCCAATCTTATGTCCAGCATGCTTGGCTTTGTAATCATCATGTAAGTCTTTCATGGTAAGACCATAGGGGATAGAGACTGCCGGAGCTGGAGTGCTGGATTCAGCCGCAGAATCCTGGCTTGTGTTCGCCTGTTTGCTGGCTTGAATATTGGCTTGATTGGCTTGTGCAGACTCGGGATTGGAAGGGTGGGACGCTTGTTGCATGGATTCTACATATTGCACAACTGACCGTAGAACCATATTGGACAGCTTGTGTGCAGGGGGTTTCTTTCCTCTCTGATCTGGCCGACTGCTGATTTCACCTTTAGGTGTTGTGCGTCGGATAGTATCAATGACACTGTCCCACTTGTAACCAAGAGTTCTAAGAAAGAAATCTTTACACACCTCCTGCAAATTCCCTTCCTCATCAGGTAGATAGTACCAGCGTGACTCTTGCTTCCTGGATGATTCATGTTGGTCTACTCTCCTTCGTTTACAGTCTTCCCTTTTGATGTGCAGTAACATCCACTGTTTGCGCTCATTGTAATTTTTCAAATCCCAGTAAGTGTCATGTATCTGCTGTCTGCTAAACTCAGTAAACTTTTCTGTGCATTTTCTTTTCTTACAGTGACAAGGAGGGAGCACAGGATAATAGTCTCCATAATTCCGAGAAGATTTTGGCCGTATCTTTCTTTCTCTCTTGACTTTGGGTTGGTCATTTTTATTTTTCTTACTGGGTGGACGCCTCTTTTTGCAAGATTTTTTCCCTTTACCCATGTGTAAAGAGGAGTTACCAAAACCACCCATCATATCTTGATCTTTCAACATGCATGCTGCCTCCTCCTGATCCTGCATGTAGTGATGGTCATTCTCATCAGAATAAGGGGAGATCACCATGGTGGGTGTCTCTTGAGCCATGCTGGACTGTGGCAAATGACTGTGGGATGGATACTGGTTAGCTATGGAGGAAGAATCAGCAGCGTAGCCATGAGCACTTTTTGGGATGTTGTAGGGATTTTCTCTGTAGAAGTCTTGACGATTGGGGTATGGGTATGACTTGTCTTGACCAGCCTGGAAAGTACCCTCTGCAGGAGGAAATCCACTGTAGTTGAGAAATCTGCTTGATTCTGCAATATGATGCAATATTGACTGGTACTGTGAAGCCATCTGATATACCTGCCGTCTGAGTGGCTCAGGGTTTGGCATAAAATAGGGTGGGAATTGGTTCTGCCCACCAGTACCAGGACTATCTACCATATCTGATCGAGGATTGTGACCTGTGTTGTATCCCAGTGGGTCAGCCATCTGTGGAAAATGACCTGGTGATCCACTTATCACAGGGGGTGGGGGACCATACAAATTGTGGCTGTACTTCATAAACTGGTCATGGTCTACAGAGTTATAGCGTTCCTGTGCTGATGTGCCACTGTCTGTAGCGGTTGAGGGAGGCAGGTGAAGTGGTTGCTGTGAGTCCACGGGCTGATTGCCATACTGGTATACACAACTTCTCCGCTCTGCTACAGCATTTGTTGGCTGTTGATGGTGGGAAGCCGTTGGATGATGTGAGTGTGCAGGTTGAGAATGAGAATGGACAGGAAGAGGGGGAGGAGAGGTGTAGTGGTTGACATGGGAGAATGGAACGGTGGAGGGAACGAACTGAGAATTTTGAAAGTCTCCAGCAGGATGCACTTCAGTTGCTTCTGAAAATTCATGCTCTGCAGAGTTGCCATCATCAGAACAAAGCTCTTCTGGTTCCTCAGCAGGTTCCGGTAAAGGTGGCAAGGAAGACATGATTGATGTGTGAACTTTGTGGAAAATTTTCCTGAAACTTTCATATCCAAATTTGTGATTTGGATGTTTTGATTTGTAGTCTTCAAACAGCTGCTTCATAGTCAGCCCATAGGTCACCAGATTGCCAATGTTTGATTTCTGCTTTTTCTTCTGCCCTTGAAATTTCTTCTGATATAGTGGCTGGTAGGTGTGGCAGACAGATTCAATATACAGGGTCATAGAGTTTACAGCCTCCTCACTGATTTTATGAGGTGGAGGTTTCCTCCCTCGCATGTCTGGAGCTGCCCACCTTTCTCCTTTTGGTGTGGTTTTGCCAATTGTATCAATCACACTGTCCCATTTATATCCTAGAGTTCGCAGGAAAAAATCTTTGCACACATCAATCTTATTGCCATCATCATCAGGCATAAAATACCACCGACTCTCCAACTTTCTTGGATTGCTTTTACCAGTGACAACTCTACGTTTAATATTCTCCCGCTTAATGTGTTCCAAAATCCATTGCTTGCGTTCATTGTAACTACCTAAGCTCCAAAACATGTCATTGACTTTTTCCCTCTGTGCCTCTGTGAATTTTTCTGCACACTTCCTCTTGCTACATTTACATGGTGGGAGAACTGGGTAATTGACTCTGTTATTTCTCATTGACACAGTCCGACGTTTTTTGTACTTGCTTTCAAATATGTATGGATATTTTGCTTCCTCAAAGACCATATCACTTGGTGTTCGTTTCAAGTAGCCACTTCCTACATCTAGAATACATTCATCTCCATCTTCCTTTCTCTCGTCATCTTCATCCTGTGGATCATACTGGCCATCTGCAGCTGCCATGTCTTCAATGGAAGGGAAATACATATCTTCATCTGCATCGTCACTACTAACCCTCTCAGTTTTTACTTTGTTAGTCTTGACTCGGAATGTTTTAGGTGTATTTCTTTTTGATTTGGCAGTTTTCATCTTTGATTCATTCTTATTGGATTTCTTCACTTTTCTTTTCTTACTTCTTTTACTGACTGGTGACAGATATTTCACATCTTGTGTTCCTGCATCTCCATAATCTGTGTCTCCTTCCAAATCATCAGACTCACGAGCAGAATGATCACTGTCCATTGCCCTGCCACTAGTGTCTTTATCCTGCATGGGATTAACAACACTTTGAAAGATTCTACGGAAACTCTGATAACCAAGATTAAATTTCAATGATTTGTATTTGATTTTATAATCTTTAAACAGATCTTTGGCTTTCAGTTTTGACAGATCTGAAGGCTGAAAAGCTGTGGCAGTGTCCTCTTGTACCTGAGATACTGATTTGGAGCTTATTTCTGATACCTCTTTGGTCTTCTTTGCTGTCTCCAGGAGATCCTTCTCATTTAGCTTTGATGGATCAAAGGACTGAATATGGGGCCTTTCAGTTGTCACTACCACAGTTTCAGCTTTTGTTGTGCCAGACATAGCCTCACTGCTACCATTTTGATGAGCAGAACTGCGCAATCCTTCTATGTACTGCTTCACTGAATTGATTATGTAGTCTGGCAGCTCACGCCGTGGTCTTTTGTGAACACAACCCATTGTTGCTGATGCCGTGTTTGATTTCTTGGCTTTTGCTATGACATCTACAACACTGTGCCACTTGAAGCCCAGGGTATGAATGAAAAATAAGCGACAAACCTCAACTGCATTGTCTTCCCTGTCTGGAAGAAAATACTTTTTGGATTCATTTTTCTTTTGTGGGAATAAAGTCAAAGGTTTGACAGTCTGTTCTCGCCTCTCCATGTACCTGGCCAGCCAACGCTTGCGCTCTTTGTAGTTCTCCATGTTCCAAAATGCAGTATGAATTTCTTTTCGTCTTTCTTCAGGAATTCTTTCAATACACTTCCTTCGACTGCATTGACATGGGGGCAACATGGGATGTCTGTGCTTTTTCTCTAATGCTCTTAATCTAAAGCGTTTCCTGGATCGTTTAAGGTGACTGCCTCGTTCTTCTACATTCTCATCATCAGCAGGACCTGGCCTCATTCCCTTCCTGTTCATTTTTTTTGCTGTTTGTTTGCTTCCAACAGTTTTTCTCTTGTAGCCAAATTTGTTACCTTTTCTACGGCCACCAGGCAGCCTGTTACCAACTGTTATTCCTGTCTTCAGTGGGAGCCGATGACCTGACAACTGTTTAGATTCATTTATTATATCATCTCGGCTGATGCCTCTACTTCTGGAAGCTTTACTGCTTTCATGCCATGACACAATAGATGAGACCATACGGGATTCTCCTCCTAGCTCCAACAAACTGTCCTCAGCCATGCTGCCCCGCATTCTTGTTCTCCGGGTTGATCTCCTCCGCCGTGGTGCTCCTGTCTGGTCTCCATGGCAATCTGTGGCTGTCACTGCTTGGCCTTCATCCATGTCTAACGATAATTTCATGTCTTCAGAAACATGGTTGGATGTAGTAGCTGTGCCATCAAGGTCATCTTCGCTTAATCTATTCAAAAATGTTGTACGTACATCATGGAAGATGATTCTGTACTGCTGATAGCTGACTTCTAGCTCAGGCTGAGTTTCCTTAAAATCAGCATGCAGCTGTTTAAGGGACATTCTTTTCATGGCTGCCTTCTGCTCACAGCCATTATCCATTTCTCTCTTATATCCTGTAGTGTTGAAATAGTTGTTGATATGCTGCTCTACAGTTAATCTGACATGAGGTTTCATCCTGTGACTTGGTTCTTTCCTCTTTCTCTCGGATCCTACTCTGGTTTCACCTACTAGCTTTAGCTCATACAAATCATCCAGCTTTTCATTCTCTGAAAAACCTAATGTCCTCTGGAAAAATGCAGCACATACTGGCACCAACACATCGCTTTCATCCATTAGATAGTAACTCTTAACCTCCTTCTTCCTGCCTGAGCTAAATCTCTGGGGAGATGATCTATGTATATGTTTCAGCAGCCACTCCCTCTTTGCCCTGTTGTCCTCCAGTGACCAGAAACTTTCATGGATTACCTCCCTTCTGCTCTCTGGTATCTTGCTGATACAATAATTACGCTTACACTGACATGGAGCCAGCAAAGGGTGCTTGTCTCGTATGGGTCCCACTCTGTTCTCTTCTCCTTCAAGCTTGTGTTGATTATCGCTTGAAATTTTACCATTATGATTGAATGAATTGCTAGATGATGCTTGAAATGATTTAGCTCTCTCGCTCTCCGTTTCTGTGTCACTGTCACTGACATTTTTGGTGATAATGACTGCATCATTTTCAATATCCATGTGCATGATTACCTTCTTATTCCCTGGTCCCCTTGCCCTGTTTTCATAACTGTCAGCGTGCCCCTTAGCTCTGCTGCCTGACAATAGTGTAGCTGTGGATGCATCACTGGCACTGATCTGGTGAAACATGGTCCTAAAGACAAAGTATGTCACACGTACACCTGGATGAACTGCCTTGAATTCAACATAGCATCGTCTCACCAACCCGTACTGAAAGCTGTGTTTTAACAGCTTGTCAGATCTGCGTCTGACAGGGTGATACCTTTTCAGGAATGACTTTATGTGCATAAATATCAATTTCTTTACAGAATCTTGTAACGTTTCTTGCACGTTTTTTGTACCAGGTTCTGTCCATATTTTGGCTATTATCTGTTGAATCACATCATCATATGAATAACCTAGTGTTCTCAGGAAAAATACTTGACATACTTTGATCATATTCCCCTTAGAGTCTGGCAGATACCAATTTCTATGCTCTTTTTCAGGTTTAGACAGAGTTAACTCAGGATCTTCTTTGGGGCCTAAGTGATTCAATAGCCATTGCTGCTGTGCATCTGAGCTCTCTAATCTCCAAAATCTGCGGTGAATTTCTTTCCGGCATTCTTCTGAAATTTTCTCAGCACATTTTAGTTTCGAACAATGACATGGAGAGAGAAGTGGGTGTGTTTCTATAGCATTAGATGGTTTATTATCTGATGACACCTGTTCCTTAAAGGACTTGTCTATTTCTGTGACCATTGGCTGAGATTCGAAGGGAATTGGTGCATCTGTTTGTGAAAGATCTAATAAGCCAGATACAACATCAGCAATATCTGTCTCATGTGGATTTAACATTGTCTTCCTTTCAGGGACATCATTATTACTCCAGGCAATGGGTTCCCAATTCAACACTGATGCAGCATTTGACAATTCACTTGAATGGGAAGTATATGTCCCTCTAAAAGGTAAGGGAATATCATTGCCTGAATGGTCACTGACAACATTTCTTTCACTATCACCAATCATGCTGTTTGTAGATTTAAGGCTGTTACCAAGGTTGAGGTCTCTAGATAGATTATCAGCAGTTGTCTTGGGGTTATCATCAGCTGACTCTGGGTCACAGTTAGAATTTTGCAAATCAGTTGCTGCTGTGGTGCTGTTGCTTTCATCTGTAGCTGTGGTTACAGTCGGTGTTGCAGATGCTTTGCAGACAGTCCACCTGGTCACCAAAGAATCTGCATAATTGGGATCTGAGTCTTGCACCGGTGGACCAGTTGATACAAAGTCTGCATCTCTGTCAGTGGTATCAGTGACATTAAATGCTGATGTCGTGACACTGGTGTTGCAAGTTGAATCACACTGTTGCTCTGGCACTCTATCATTATCTGCAGTTTCTGTTGCTGCTGGAAAACCAGGTGCCATGTGAAGCTGAGGTTCTTCATGTGGTGATGATGACGTCAGAACCAGAGGGTGGTCCGCATGTTTCTCTTCTAGCTCTGGTATGGCCTGCTTGCTATTGGTGCAGTTTTCTTCTCTGGCAGCATCACTGAGAAAAACAGTATAATTATACAAATAAACAATTCTCTATCTTTCGAATATGACTTTCAATTCTTTTACATGCATGTGTGGGAGACTCCTAACTGACAAAAAGATAGTGAAACACCTTCATTCTGTTGGGATGGTGTTGAAAACTTGTCCACTTTTCCTTTGAATTTGGACAGATCAGATTTGGAATTATTAATAAATAAAAGAACAGTTCCTCCCTCTTTATTTCTTCCCTAAATAACTGACAAAGTCTTTTTTTTAGACTTACATGCAGAAAAGATGAGAAAAAAACAACTAACTGTCAGTAAATGGGAAGCAAGAATGAAAAATACTTCTCAAAAGTTATGCAATTTTTGTCCTCCAATTATATGATTATTCAAAGGAAAAAATATTATGAGGCTGGATCTCTTTCAAAGGAAGGCAATTTATAGGTTGATATCAGCTTCTTTACTGAAGGATAAGGGAGGATGTTACAACAGAAAAGGCTGATGCTGAGGCAGCCTGATAGTCATATCAATGTCAGCCTTGATATTGAAAAAGAGAGGTTTTTATTATCTAAACATTAACGCTGAGGCACACTGACACAGCCAGGCACCCCACTTGTGAGCGAGCCTCACAAACCTCAACGGAAGTTGCATTTTTCAGTTTTGAGTTATGAATATCACCGTAAAGTATGAAATCTCATCTTTAATTTGGTGTAAAAATTATGGCAATGCTCTTTTTCATCGCAAAGTTATGACTTTTTAAAAACACCAACCCCCCGGTCAAAAACAGAAGCAAACATCTGAGAAAATCGCCATTAAAGATGGCGGTGCGATTTTCGCTTTCAGCATGATGGGTGGCCTTACTATTTCCCTAGCATCGGGTACTTGAAATTAACCTATGGCTTAGAAATTTTGCATGTCTATGCAATATAAATGATACATGCCATGTGAAAAGTTTGTGACAATACGTTTATTAATTTTGAACTTATCGGGAGTTCAATGAACCCCAATACTGAAGTGATATTCGATGACAAAGGCAAAATTAAAGGCATTAAAAGCAATATTTAGAAGCTGCTTTGAGACCTAATATTTTCACAGAATGCAGAAAAATAGTTGAACTTCAAGTATCGACCAAAATATAAAACTCGTTGAAAAATCGCATATTTGTGTTTCATTGCGATTTTCTCCGTTTGGTCCAGTGCGACTTCCGTTGAGGTTTGTGGGGCTCGCTCACATTTATACACATAACCTATTTTAAAAAACAGACAAATATGAAATTATCAAACACTGTGCTGATGACATTAAAAGAAAAAAAAAATATTTAAAGTTGTTGTTCCTAAAACAAATCAGACTGCGAAATATTACAAATGCTTGTAACGTGGTTGAAAAAGAATACAAAAAAATATATGTATAAACAATGTAAACACATTTGTCTAATGATTGATACTGATGAGATATTGATTATGTAACTGTCTGAGATTAGAAGGGCTCATACTTTATCAATGGTGCAACATAAATTCTGTCTTTTTTGAAGTAATATTTTGCTGGTTATCATCAGTTTCAATAGAATTCTGAATATTGTCAGCTTTACATAATTAAAATAAAATACATCTACAACACTTAACTTCATCCAGTCTAATATCATTAGTAATATTTTTGGTTCTATTCCAGTACTACCTACCAGCACTTTGAAAAACTCACCTTCGGATGTCAAAACTTCACAGAATTTTGGAACTAAACACCTTTGTATGTCACAAAGTATGTTTTCTAATATAAATGGGTAAATAAATGACATTCTTGATTCTAATTCTTCTACAAGATAAAAAAAGCCTCACCCATCTTGGTCTGCTCCTTGTTCCAAAAGAGAGGTGAATTTAGCCTGTTCTGACATTCTGATGTGCAGTGGCTGCGCTAGCAGCTGATAACAATCATGAGTTCTTGTGTGTTAAAAAAGTCATATCAGCTGTGAAAGAAAGCCAGAAATATCCTGTAGCATTTCTTTGGCAAAAACAAAGTAAATTCTGGCTCAGCAAATATGAAGCCATTCACTATGACATTTCCTGCTTCTGTTTGCAGCGTAAGGGTATCTCTCATGTCTTGTCAGTGTGATGTGACCTGTATCTTACAATGAGAAATTGAGTGAAATGAGACAAGACATGTATATATATTTTCATGTCGTGCGCAAAAAAAGTTAGCAAGCACTGTAATTTATAGAGCTCTCAAAGAATGATACGGCTGTAGTTAATGAGCTGACTTCCTCCTGAGGTTCTGGTGCTTTTAACTGAAACTTGGCAGAAGTTAACCGCACATACTAGCAAACTGCCTAGCCATAGTCAAAACCTACAGGTGCAAGTGAGACACCTTATGTAATATACTGTCCTTGGACAAAATCCTTGTCAATTTCAGCATTTGTCACATGAGAAAATACTATAAATTTATATGTTTGTTTACATGGTGAAATGATCATCAAACGTTTTAATAAGCCTGCTAGTATGCAATTTCATGGAGGCTTTGCGCCTTAAAACGAGTGGTGCTCTAGGAAAACCCGCCACGTGGGTCAAATTTCACATTTTGAAATAGAGCTATTATGAAAGAGGGACATTTTCTGTGTATTTTGCTTTTTATTTGAAATCAATATCTCAAATAGTTTTTGAGATATGGCCGTTTAAAATGTCAGATGTAGTAACCAGGAAACTGAGAAAAATGACCTTGTAGGCCTGTATCTCAAAAGCAGCCTGTGTGTCATCCGATGGGTTTTCTTGGAGCCCCACACTATAACTTAGCAGTATCCGAAAATAACTTCAAAGTTTGAGAATATATTTTTCATTTCAAACAAATACTATGTGTTCTTTTGTAAAGCAGTAAAAATATGAAATTTACACAATATTATACATTTCATATGTCAATAATTTCATCACATCATGAGAAAAAAATCACAATGCTCTGTCTTTCTTTGCTGGTAAAACCAGGATATGAACCAATACATTTTTCAGGATGCATAATTAACTCTTTCAGGATGTATCCCCAATTTATCGGCGCCAGAGCAAAACGCGTTTGGACATATTGCCGATTTATATTGTATTCTACATTCAATTCTGTATTGTTTTGATGTATACCACTTTACTTTACTGTCAATACTTTTTTTCTGTAAGCATTTTTCTGAACCATGCCGCTTTTTTTCCCGAAGTGGGAAAAAATTAATTACGTCCAGACTTGACCGATGCCCGTAACACTGATGCCCTGAAAGAGTTAACAATCAAAATCAGTAGAAAAATAATAAGGCCATCTGATAGTCATAGTGATAATGCCATTTTTCAAGAAAATCAAATTCAAATAATATAAACTAGATGACCTACCGGGTATTGCCCGGAATAAACAATCATGTGCCCCCCCCCCCCCTCTCATAATAATAATAAAAGTAATAAATTACAGTCTTGCTTCAGAACTCATGCGCACCAGAACACTACGCACCAAACTGAACGCTTGATACGGTTACTTTTTATGACATGCACGGTACTATTATTTTACGAAACAAACACGCCAAAATACAGATGTTACATAGCAATAAACATTGTTGTTTTTTTTTTTAATACAGGCTTGAAGTAAACAACTTTTAATTATAGCCATCATCTTCTTTATCTCAATTGCCACCTTCCTGCCAAATTTAAGGCCTGAAGAGTGTATAGTTTGGTCAGTTAGTCATGCCAAAGGTTTCGAGTTACTGAAATATATAATAGATATTTGTAATTTAAAGTAAACAAGTTCTGAAAATTAATATTTACCCTTTAGAATCATTATTATAAAATAAATTCTCTTCTGAATTTAGCTTTGAACTAGTAACTATCCACCTTGAGATGCTGCCTAAAATTAATCTTGGTGGTTTTAATGACAGCATCTCATCTGAGTGAAATGCATTTTAAATTAGTACGTTGCCACAATCTGATGCCATTTAATATATTATATGCCAGATACTACTACAGCCACTATTAAGGCGGTTTGCTGAGGTGCACACTCTAAACTCATTTTAAACATAAATCGCCATCCCTGAACAAGCATAGTTTGGAGGCTCTAACATGTATGAAGCTGAATTTAGGAGTGAGTTCCAAAACATGCCAGGAACTCTACATCAACCACAAAATATTTCGATATGCAACTGACATCCATTTAATAAAATGTTTTGTGATGGACGAATAAAATTATAGGTACATATATATTCATAGTATGGCCAAAAAGGACCCTTTTCAACGTTGAGTTCTATCTTTTCCACATCAAGTTTTATAGTTTAACAGGATTATAATTTACAAGCTGTGCTCCTATTCCTATTCCTGTCCGGTAAATAAGTTTAAATTTAAATTCTTTAGGGTGTCATCTTGTTATCTTGGCAGCACTTTCCCATGCAACATTAAATTATTATTATCATAGTGTAGAAAATGATGGGAATCAAGATGCGGATGAAAAGCATGTACTTTTGTATGTCCGAGTATATTGTTTTGCTACAACTTTCAGGCTTAAAAATCATTGAAAAATTATACTTGCCCAATACAGTGATTCTGCTCTCATCTCTTTATGTGCATCAACGATTAATTTTAAATATGCCCCTGACATAGACCTAGTTTTTTACAAAATCAAAATTATAATTATTTGTTATTAATATTATATTTTGCCATCATTTGGCTTTAAATTTAAAACGAAGTGTTTATCCGCTGATACTGTCGGACAAAATTTCCCCTAGGATTTTTTTTATCGGCCAACATAAATTCTGTATTTTTGCGAGTCATCTCCCCTGATTCGAACCCTTTCTCCGTCTTCCTCCCTTGTTCCTTTCAACCCGACGCGATAAACGTTAGTATTGGGCAAGTGTTGAAAATGATATTGAAATTGGAGAGGCTTTTCTGAATAAAAATGGAATTTTATGGATTAAATGGATAACAAAGGTTCAGGTCTAATCCCCAGATATGGATTTCTTGGTTTGGTCATGCTTAATTTAGTAAGACGTCCCTCACAATTACTCAGGGTCCTCAGTAGTGTAGTGGTTAGCATCTCTGCCCATCAGTAAGGGGGCCGTGGTTCGATTCTCAGCAGGGCAGTTAAAAAAAAATAAATTTTATGTCTTTTTTATTAGGAATCAATCTTTTTTTTTTTTTTAATCCAAGAACAATAACGCAATAAATTTTTTTTTTTTTTTTTGTATCTTCACCTGTCAATCGGCAGACAGTGGTTTGATTCTCAGAAGGGCAGGTTTTTTTTTTTCTTCTTTTCTTATAAAAGTCCTTAAATTTTATCAGTAATCGATATTTGGTAATTTTTTTTTTTATCCAACAACATTAGGAATAAATCCAGTTTGCTCATTTGTTTGTTTGTTTTTTTTTTTGGTCATTTGTCAACACCAATACCTGCGGATAAACCCAGCTTTATCCGCTGATACTGTTGGCGGCCCAAGATCTGCCGATAGTGTTGCCAGATAAACTCGAGTATCCGCTGATGATAATGTTGGTGGATAAACCTGGGCAGTAGCCGCCAACATTATCAGAGGATAAACCTGGGCAGTATCTGCCAATAATGTTGGCGGATAAGGGCAGCCAATTTAAAATGGTGGGGTCCTCTTTCAGTATTTCACACTGCCCTGTCACACTTTGCTGAAAATATTTGTGATTTTATGATGATGGCAAAAGAACTACTACTATCTGGGATTTTCTCACGTTTCACCTCCTTTCATTTAGGGGCCTATGTCCTCTTGATGTGGAAGCTTGGTGTTGGAAGGCAACTGAATTTGAGTTTTTGTGGTGCAGCCTGCAGGAACTTCATGTAAAAGACAAAAGTTCAATTGAAAAAAAAAATGTCCATAGATGAAATGTTGAACGCACTTTGCCATGCATGGCAGCTTATGTGCAAGCAGTGGCATAACAAATAACAAAATTAATACTCCCAGATAGTGATCTACAAGTATAATGCAATAAAGACAACTGAAAATAAGTCACCAGAACTAGGGCAACTGAAAGGACAGCACACTGTGACGTGATCTTTCAGGAACACGACAAACATTCATCAAAGACCATACGTGCTTCAGACTTTTGAAACTGGAAACCTTGAAGTAGCTCAACTGTGTGGCTTAATGACCTTACCATAGATCTGACTCCTAGAGATCACAAGGCAAGTTTTGATATTACGATCTGAATTTTTTAAAGAAAATTCAGATAACCTGTTTAGCAGTAGCACACGGCTGGGATCGCCTTGCCAGATTTCTAAACCATTAATTATATGAAATAAATTTCAAAAGACGATTAAACTTCGTCCATTTGAAATACACATCGGGAAACTGCTAACGGACAGTATAAAGTTTATCAGCTGGGAAGTTCAATGATTTCAAATCACCACAATGTGTAAAAACTTCCTCTTTTATATTCATTTGCATTCGAAGAATTACAAATTATGGATTTGAGTCAGCAGAGTGTCAGCCAATATGGCATTCACAAAATAGCAGAATGTCTGGATTTTAAAAACAAGGTCTCTTCAGAAACTTTTGTCTATTCATTATTATTATTATTATTACTTGCAATAGACTAATAGAGTTAAGCAACCGATGATTTTCCACGTATATAATTATGTTTCATCTTGTTAGAATGGAATTAATTGTTTGACACCTTATTTAAACCATATCTTTTCAATTTCTACCTTTTTACAGTACATTATAGTTAGCCAACATTTTTTGAAGATTTCTATAGTATAACATTTATAATTATAAGCCTGTAATAATTATTATTTTGATAGTTTTGTTGACGTTTCTTCTTAGTAAGGGGCGCTGTCTAGTACCATCCTATCGTAGCCGATTTAATGTTTACTGCCGTCATCAAATCCTATCCATCAAACTTTGTCCTCAATCCTGATCCTACCTGACACCAGCACTAGCACTCTTCCCTTTCATTTACAGCCAAATGTATTTTTAACACACAAAAAAACCTTGTAACGTGAAACTGCTCCAAATAAACACATGAACGATTACATGCACCCTCACTAATGTTTTGCTAAAATGTTGTAAATAATTCTATCCGGGAAATTGTTTTTCGTACTAGATCTACCTACAACATTAATAACTTGTTCCGGCAGCTGTGTCCATGAACTTGAACTTTGACATCTGGCCCATCTCCTTCCCTCAGCAAGGTCGGCGTAGGAAAGTGAAACTACGTTACATCAAAATTTAAGACATTGCTCTACGTTGGGCACAATGAAAAAGGTCAGGATCTGTAATGGTTGTCTATTTGTGCAACCACTGTTGTTATTTCAGCAAAATTAATAGATCTAGATGAGGATGTAGTATTTTCACACTCACAATGCAGTAGGCCTACCACTACCAACTTGCAGTCTTGAATGGATCAACTCGAGTAGATCTTAGATCTAGAATCTAGATGTAGATCTAGAATATAGACTCTAGATCTAGACTTGATCTTGATGCGATGAAACTCAGATATAACGGTGTTCAGGGGACCAGTGGAAAACTCGCCCTCTAAGCATGAGTCCAGTTAGGCAAAGCCAAAGGGAAACCATGAGATAGCCTATGCAAACAGAATAATATTTAATTTAAATCCCCCCTTTCCGGGGTTCAGGCACACGTGAACCTTTCTTATCTTAGCCCTCACCCTGCGATGGGTGTACCAATACGGCATCGAATTTCCATGCATTCACTCTGCATGGGCATACCAATACGGCATGGTCAAGCTGACCGCGCCTCGTGCAAGCCGCATTTTCACGCATCGGGTCACAGAGCTCTTTGCTCACTGTATCTCTTCTTTATTTAGAAATCAAAGGCATTGTGACACGCACATGTTAACCAGTGAACCACTGGTCGGAACCACAAAGACTAAACTTTCAAAGGCTCTCCCCACACTACTAATAAGTAATATTGAGTATTAAAAGATAACATCGTCATGGGAACTGTTGCTCAACAAATTTGCAGTATTATCTCATTTTCCCACAAGCTGACCACCATCTAGAGTTGTCTGTATGTAAGAACGAATCAGAAACAAGCTCTGAAATGATCTTTGCCCCAAATGCCCACATTGCCGTCATTGGTTTATTAATACGTGTCAATCAGGATGAAACTATTTGTTTAGGGCTTGGGAGGGCGTGGCTAGTTATCATGCTTCGTTCTCATGAAAATTACAGCTGTCAGTTTGGAATCATAAGTCAGATCATTGGTTAGGGACTGACAGACTATGGTTTTGCTGGTTAATTTATTGTCAAGCGTGATAAGGCATCTATAGCAGCGAATATTTTCATACCGATCAATAAAATCCGAACCATGTGGACAGCGTATGTGGTTGGTCATCGCATAGCGGCAAGGGTCAGTGACCCCAGATAAGATTCTCCGTGAGTAAGGTCACTGACCGGACAGCGGGCCGTACGGGTAGCCCGCAGGGTGAGAGTTAAAACCAATCTATTGGAGATGCAGAGCTTCAGAGATCTCTTTAGGAGCAAGTATGTGCATAATTACTGCATTAATTATGTATTTAGACTGTGTTGAAATCTTTGCTCATGAATAGACCCACAAGAATAAAAATAGACTTGCAAGCACTATTTCCCTCAATTTTACTTTATGTGTTTGCTTTGAATATTACTGGTACAGAGGATATTACCATCCTCCTGCTCATATTCCTAGCACAGAAAGTATAAGTATACCGTATGCAAAAACTTAGTGATTAGGTTCAAGACTGAAAATAATTGTTACTCTTTCAGATGATGAGTTTGGGACGGGGGAAAGCATGTCTGAATGGGGCAGTTCAACTATTCTCCTCACACTTTCGACAAAAATTAGGACCTTCTGTTGCCATGGCCACTGCTGCTGCAGATGTAAATCCTTTTCATTTTCAAGATATCCTGGAGAAACAGGGAAAGCTGGATATTCCATACAAAAAGTTGACAGGTATGTAACTGCAGATCCATACTTTGATTGGGTCTTTCAAAATTTGATGTGTAGTGGTCCATTCCATGAAATGTCAACCAGTATGAGAAAATATGGAATTTGAAAAAATGAATCAAAAATCCTTGGTTTAACATCTGAAATGGTTTATTGACAAGAAAATGTCATCTGAGGAAGAAAACAAACTGAATTTCATAATTTTACGGCATGTTTTCTAAGAACAATATTTCATACTTAGAAGCAAATGTAATCCAAAGTAATTTGCAGTTTCATTTTTAGTTACGAGTAACTGATTTGATCAAGATTTTATTCCTTTTTATATAGCATTGACATTTCGACAGTGTAAAAATGACAACAAAACTTCTATTACTGACTTAGGTTTTGACTAGAAAGAATCCAAGAGACATCATTGATACTGTGTAACACACATCACACTTAACACCATAAAGTTTTTGCCCTGCAATAAATATTTGAGACAGATCATAACCATTTACAAAACAAACACAGTTTATCACCGTAAAGTGTTCGACATTCACGCTTAAATCTAAAACTTAATCATATTCCTGAAAAAGGCATCCGAATAATGTAACACACGTCACGTGACGTGTGTTACATCTTATGTGATATGTGTCACATGCAGAATTTGATCTTCAAATCTGCTTTGGCCATAAGAACTGGTGGAAAGATCTTGTTTACAACATTTCTATCAGTGTAAAAAATCTCATCTTTTGTCGTAGGCCACTTCCAGTTTACATTGAATGTTGGTCTCATTATAGACACTTGCGCACTCCCCTCATTGCCAACAGCTGTAACACCCCCTGGGTACAGTTTTCCATCATACATCACAACAACCCGGCCAGTCTCTTGCCTTACAACTTTGAACATTTGTTCCACTTTCATTCTCTCCTTTCTCTTTCATGGCCATGGAAAACCTCTGCAAGAACCTCAGGTAGAAGTCTGTCCACATAGAATATGACACTTTTCCCTTTCCACCGCATGGCATGAAATGGGTCATGCTGTCTCCAGGCACTTCTTTCACCTCACACCATGGATTCTTCTGCTTAATGCACTCGTCAATTTCTTCCTATGACAAATGGACAACTTTGACTTTGGGCATTAAGTTTTGTGTCTCTTTTGCAAAACCATTTGAATCCTGCACAATGATACCATCACCCCTTGACATCAACTTTTTCGTACCAAACTTTTCGCTGACCCTCCGATCCCATCAACCACTCCTTTGCCATGTAATGTGGCAAAATACTTCCACATGACTTCACATTCATTAAGCACCAACACAAATCAGCAAGCGGCTTCACCATAATATCTGTTTTTGAACTCCCCTGTGTCACAATTAAGGTTGATGGCCTTGTACGCCACGAGTGTAGAGGGGGTAAACTTAGTAGGGGAGAAGGGGATTTTAAAGTTGTTGACGAGCATGAAAGGTTACTATCACGAGTAAGGTCGGTGGCCTTGTGCGCCACGAGTCTAGAGGGGGTGAGCTTAGCAGGGGAAAACACGGTTTTTAACATTATTGACGAGCGTGAAAAGATACACACGTCTCGCTTTAAACTAGTCGCGTGTGCAAAAACCTCGGGAGTATAAATAGAGGAGAAGCTCGACACACGTGGTTCCCAAATTATTCATTCCCAGAGGAAGACGCAGAGAGTAGCGGTCCGGGCGACAAGTGGAAGGTCGTGCCATGGGGACCAGAAGTGTTAGGTGTGAGGAACCAGTGATGATCGATGGCGGGTGTGAACCGTCTGTTTTCTAATCGTCTGCAGCTTAAGGAGTCCTGAGGAGGAGATGGGAACCCTTCAGGAGGAACCAGTGATGATTGATGATGGGTGTGAACCGTCTGTATTCTATTCGTTTGCAGCTTAAGGAGCCCTGAGGAGGAGATGGGAACCCTTCAGGAGGAACCAGTGATGATCGATGGCGGGTGTGAACCGTCTGTTTTCTATTCGTTTGCAGCTTAAGGAGTCCTGAGGAGGAGATGGGAACCCTTCAGGAGGAACCAGTGATGATCGATGACGGGTGTGAACTGTATGTTTTCTTATTCGTTTGAAGCCAGGGGCGTCTGTTCCCCTGTATCGTTGAAGTTGGAGATCTAGGAAGGATCGTTTGAACTCTGGAGACGTGAAACTGCATCAGCGAGGAGATCAGCTGTCGACAGAGACTCTTGAGTATAAATAATTAAGTTTATGGACAAAGGGGTTAGAAGTTAATTGGGGAGTAGACAATAGCCATGATCCCCAAGAGTGATTTTTAAATATCTCTGTTTTTGTGACTGTGTATTTGATTATTATGAGTTGAATGTTTTGGCATAAGTTATTTGTCATGCATTTAGTATTAAATATCGTTTGATTTAAATTTCACTCCATCTGTCCGTTAGTCGCTGGTCTGCTTGCTTGGCTTGTTAGCTGGGTTTGAAAGGAAAAATAACTTAAGTACACATCACACACGTGGTCGTGACAATCTTCACGCACGTGATCGTGACACCTGGCGGACCTTAAGTACAGACAGTACGTTTTTCCTTCAGATGTTCAGTGTTCAGTAGTGACCAATTTCTTGATAAGTCTATAAACTGTGTCTTTATTCATGTTCTGTGACTCTGTGACTACAAGTAAAACTTACATGATGCCTCATTACCATGATATAATGCAGCAGTGAACGCGTTCACTGTTCGTCTACCCCACAAAGCACTCGACACTTCAGCCTGACATTCATAGCTGTACTATAGCAAAATCACACTGAAGTGCAGAGATTTGTGGGTCCATTTTGTCTTTACTAACGGCCTCTGTCCATACCCTTTTCACCAGAACAAGCTCTTGGAAATCTGGAATTTCCTCAGTAACCTTTTCCAACAGCTCCCCTTCATTTTTCACTTCAACTCTAAGTCTACCAGCCTCGTTCTTGTCCCATACTTTCCAAAAGATGTCCTGGTTCTCAGTCTTTAAATTATCAAACAGTTTCCTCCCTTTTCCTCTATTTCCCACATTCACATTTCTAACAGCTCCCAGCCAAGTCATCACTATCACATAAACTGTGAATCCAAAATTGATTTGTGTGACAGATTTTTAAACCTTTCAACATGAAAAAAAAAAATCTCCTGTCTCTTGACATTAATTTTGCATTGAACTGAAGGAGTATTCTTCATCAGAAGCACATTTTTTGGCCTTGAGGAACAAAATTTAGACTGGAACTTAAAAAGTGAAATTCTCATTTTGAAGATGTAACACATGTCACGAAAAAATGTAACACACGTCATGCCACGGATTTGCCTATATCATCAAAAAATGTAAGAATTATGAAATACAGAATCATATCAGCCATTTACACGTATTATTAAAAAATTTGGGTGAAATTCCTAGCCAACTTTCACAGAAATTCCAGAGAATGTTATTTAAACTGAAAAACCACTTTTTGTGAACGTAACACATGTCATGCCAAGTTAAGCATCATTTTGACTTAGATCTTGCCTATACAGTTTTAAAGTAAAGGTGAAAACTTGTAAAGTAACCATTTTTTTTATTGTCAGAAAGGTTTAAATGATAAATAACTCATTTAATGATTCGTTTAGAAAGCTAGCAAGGTGAAAAACTGGTCTTCAGGTGTAACACACGTCACATGGAATGGGCCTAATGCTAAA
Organism: Onchidella celtica; assembly: GCA_963931925.1. Taxonomy (NCBI): domain Eukaryota; kingdom Metazoa; phylum Mollusca; class Gastropoda; order Systellommatophora; family Onchidiidae; genus Onchidella; species Onchidella celtica. The sequence continues at coordinate 48,060,272 of OZ007578.1, forward strand.
ATTTTGATAATTATATCGAAATTTGATTAAGTTGTATTATTTATTCAAATTATTGTGTAATGTTCCACACTTGTTAATAGTTCTGGCTGTCAGAGAGTAAACTACATGCATATAATTATTAATAATGATAATAATATTAAAAATAACTTTAGTACATTTATATGGTGCACTTTTCCTGACGGTAAAGGTCCTGAACAGGGAGAAAAACAAAATAATGATCGACTCTATACAACTAAACACGTGCATGATGGGATGCACACTTGCACACACACAACACACTCCCCATTTACTAGACATGGCACAGAAATTCCATTAACAGTCAAAATTACAGTACGGTAATACTTCTTTCAAGCGCGTAAGTTTCATGTTCACCCATTATAATTATTTCGAATGATGGATGCAGTTCGGATGTTACTACCTAACTAGGCAAATGTATCAAGGAATAATGTTGAATTAAATTTTTTAGCAGTAGTTAAACATAGATAGATTGGTTAGTCATTTGAAACACAGAGGAATGAAGCTCCTGGAATGGTTATTGCAAGACTGTTGCTGTTCATGAGTCATTTAGTGTTCAGCTCATGAAAGAGTTTCTTTTTATAATTGTGTTAATCATATTCTTTTCAATTGTTAACTAATCCTAGCATAGGAGCAAATCTGTTTGTGTATACAATCATTTAGTATAGGTCAAACAATTTTGTTGATCAAGAAATTTGTATGTCCATCAGGCGACTATGTTTCCACAATGGAAGTGAAAGGCAAGAAAGTGTTGACTGTGGCACCAGAAGCGTTGACTCTGATTGCCGAAAATGCCATGATTGACATTGCTCATCTCTTGAGACCTGCACATCTACAGGTGAGAAATATCATCCCTGGCCATCAATAGACCAGATAAGGAAATCAGTTCAGGAAAAACATATGCATACCTGTTGTTAAGATACTTGAGATGATAAAGTAACACAAATGATACAAAATGATAGTTTCTGTGCCTTGATCATGAGCCTAAGATGGCAGTTCTGAGTATCATTCTATGCAAGGCTGATTCTTTTTAATTTTATTGCTATAATGTCATTGTATATTTTTTTTTGGATTTATTTTATCTGAGATTTTAATTTGTTTTGTGTGGATAAGAAGTTTTGTAGCTTTTAACATCATCGTAATAATAGTTATTTGGTAGGAAGATGAAGAAAATACCCTCTTAACGAATTTTAATGTGTTTTCAGCAATTAGCAAAAATTTTGAAAGATCCTGAGGCCTCAACAAATGACAGATTTGTGGCTTTAGAGCTGTTGAAGAATGCCAATGTGGCAGCTGGGATGGTGTTGCCAGGTTGCCAAGATACTGGAACAGCAATCTGCATGGGTAATGCAAATTTGAGCTTGCCTCAGTGAACATCATTAAAACTGATTCCCCATCGAACTCCATACTTACATTTGTGCATTTTTGTCATCCTCACCCGAAGCAGCACATTGTATTCAGATATGTGGCCCAATTTCTCAAACCAGTAGTCAATCCAAGTTCTGGGCGAGGCTGCTTTCTGGGTCTCGCCTGCAACTTGGGAACTATGTGAGGCCACTTTGTGATAAAAACTCAGAGAAGAAGAAATGGCCTTGGATAATTGTCATACTGTATAGGCATTTAGACAAGTGTCATCAGATTGTCACCGCCATATCAACAGTACTCCATTAGTAGGTCCCTAGTCAAAGATTTGACATCATGAATGAAATCTGGCTATTAATTTTGGAATAGTTAGGGTTAATCTTAACTCACTGAAGACCAGCCCGCCTGGTGGAACAACTCTTAAAGACCAGGGGTTTTGGGGGGTATTTCAAAAAATTCCCACAACCACATTTATTCACCAATCCATTCCATATTTTGACACATAACAGGTTTTAAATTGAACAATGCAAAAAACAAAACTTGAATAAATTTATTCAGATAGTTTTTTTTTCATGAATTTTCAAAATTTGGCAAGTTTCTTTGTTTCGCAAAAATTTCTGGCCTTTGTGTATTGTACTGATGACCTAATAAAAATGTCAAAAAAAAATTGTATGAAAGTGTCACAAGTGTTTGAAAGTAATGTTATTATTCACCTTAGTCAACAAGAACTAGACCTACTACTGGCTTTGCCTTCCCCCTTGCCCTTACTCAGTGCACTGGCCTTAGCCTTAGCACAATCGCTGGTACTGGGAGGGCTAGATCTAGAATCTGAGTCAGAATTTCCCTTCCCAGGCACGAATTCAGGATCTAGATCTGAATTATAGGCTACATCTACCTCAGATTCATCACTGGTGTCTTCAAACAGCTGGAAAATGTTCGTTTTCTTGCGTTTTGAAGCCATTGTCTTGACTAGATCTAGTGATCAGCTGTGACAGATCGCGCAACTGACAGAAGTTCTTATTTCGACCAGGCATAGAGTGATAGTTTTTAAAAAATCGTTAAAAAAAAAGTTGCCAGCTGAACCCGGTGAAACTTTCAAAGGAACAAGTCAAGATGTTAAACTGCCGCAGAGAACCAATTTCATAAGCGTTGCGGGAACAGTGCAGGGGTTAGAAATTTTATTCATGTACCCCGCAGGCAGTGCGGGATTGGGCTTATGCGTCAATTTAGGTATCCGCAACTTGTGCGGGAACGGGCGTCAGTGAGTTAAAATTTGAGAGGGAAAAAAATTCCATGAATTACCAAGCAATAGTTTTTTTTCCTATACCTCACAGGAAAAAAGGGTCAGTATGTGTGGACAGATGGTAATGACATGGAAGCAATAGCCAAAGGTATCTACAACACTTACACCAAGAAAAACCTGAGATATTCACAGGTAAGTAAAACTACCCTTGCAGTAATAAATAGTGGACATGTTTTCACTCTCCAGTTTAACCTTTTCATACTGCATGGCTTGTATGTGTCACCTTCCCTCTAAACAGTCTCGTTTCATAGTAATTTTTGCCTGTAGAAGCACAGTTTTGGGCAAGTTTGAACATCCATTAAAAAAATCGCCTAATAAACCTACAGTATCATAAGTAGTCTCAGTGTACAGGTAATTATCAAGAGTAGAAGATGGGAACGTAATATGATTTGTACATTGTGCAGTGTGTGGTGGGGAACTTGGCAAACTCCGGGTTTCAGCTTTGTGGCATGAAATTGAAAGATTGGAGTAAAAGTCCCACAAATGCAGTATGCAGTATATCCATTGGTCATAAAGTTGGCATGATGTGAAAAGGTTAATTTCATACTGCTAATGAAGTTCTGAGTGAAGACATCCCAAAGAACAATCCAAATTGAATTCACCTGGAAAATTAATTGTAGACTGTCACATGTTTGTACTGGCACCACAGTCAACGTTTGTTACTTTATAAATAGATTCAGATCAGACATTTATAAAATTGTGTTCATGATAGTCAACCCAAAGTATTTTATTAATCCCCTTTGTTGCTACATGATTTTCACCACCCTGTGCTGAATAGTGGACTTTTACTATCATATTCAGGAGGTATTGTGTGCGTACACAGCGCAGTGAAAGAGTTGAGATGTGACTTTGTAGTATTTGAAATGAGACTACAGGCAGTTATGTTGCATAAAAAAAATAGATGCTTGTGTAAAGAAATTACATCTATCTTAACCTTTTCCGTACGTCATGGTAAGAAATGTTCCCACAGCCCTCTTTAAAATTCAATATAAAATATACCATTGACAGCATGGTACTGAAACTCCATATATTCTTCAAGTTTCATCAGAGTATTCGTCTGATGCAATAAAATTGAATGTTTGTTTGTTTTAGTGGGTTTTATTTACGCTTACTTTTCGGTACCCCTTACCGTGCGTCGTGGGAACAAAAATTATCAGACTAGCAAAGAAGAGATTTACTAAATCCGACGCGTCCGTATGTCGTGGCAAAAAATGTTCCCATGCAACAGATACTGTAAAGACTTAAAAGAGTGAAATAATCGCATCGTCGTCATAAAGTTTCCCAACACATACATGGGGGGAACAAGTTGAAGACATGACCCACTGTCCTAATCACCTAACCCCTTCTGAAATGCAAGCAGTAATGGTTTCTGAGGAGATCAAATTTCTGTGGTAGGCCTATTGTGTAATATGGGGCGATGAGAACAAAGTAGGGTGGCATCAGACGACCAAGTCTCTCATTCTTTGTTGTGGAAAAAAAAAAGTGAGAAAAAACTTAACACCAGCTATAAGTTTACCGTGGTCGAGTAAGTTTGTGTAATCTGTAAACGAGTCATCTTTATGGGCGATTTCCAGGACCATCTTCAATATCGACTGGGCAATATTCTGGTAATGCTGCTGTGTTTACTTTTTTATTTGGGACTTAGTTTTATACGGACAGTACCTGCAGAAATGTCTGTAATATGAACAGATGATTGTTTCTCATTTGTATTGTTTAATTTTATGGTCCCTTTATGTAACAAAATATGCAAATCTGTTCATTTTATATATTATTTCCCCCTCTTATAAAATATAAGGTAATCGAAATGGACCACGTATGAACTTGAAGTTTTCATTTCTGTTCCGACAGAAAGTGCATTGTTTGTAAATCCTGTATTTTCCACAGCTTTGAGGGAACAGTTAGAAAATTATGGCTGAAGCTATTTATAGAGCGCTCAGAAATATGCAGTGCTGACAAGATGGTCATGAAAGTTGATAGAGCTTCAGCTAGTGCAACTAAGTATCCAAAGGAACAACATGTAACACGCATGTGAGGCTATTGCTGAAGATTACATGAAGAAATCAGGAAATTCTTTCACTGTCATCCATTTTGAGGCCTGTCATTGGAAATGGCAAGTCATTCTTCCAATGGTCCTCGCGTCCTACATTTTGTTATGTTTCCCACTCAATTCCGAAAAGCCTGAAGAACAGTTTCCTCAACCAATGCTCAATGGACAGCGACAGGAATGTTATTACTGCTCATGATTTTATACAATTTTTATGTATTTGTTCCCGAAAACATCCCTAGTAATCATTAGCACCCAAATCAGAAACGTTTGCATTTCTGGGAATCATTGCACTTTGATTTCACCATTTGACTCTTTCCCTATCTATTAAATGATTGCCCTTCGCATGGACCACACAGCCCCTTTACCGCCTTTGAAGTTCACTGTCTTCATTTTATTATGAGGATAAGAATATCCGATAAACTGATATTGATTCATGTTCTTATCCTTCTCATTGTCGCTCTCGCCTTATCTTCCAGTGCGGTAGGGTTTGACGACGCAGTGTTAACTGTTATAGAAATATTGGACCCACAATATGTCAGTCCTTGCCCCCAAAAGACTGTTTTTCAGCATTATGGTTATACTGTGTTTTCTCAGACTTTACTTATTGGACGGCACTGTAATAGTGTCGTTCAACTGACCTTGACTCACTGTTGCAGCACGTAACTAGAGGTGAAAAAAATCATGCGGCTTTCTTACGATGCTGTGCTCATGAGCAAATGATAACGATAGGTCTCATCCTACAACATAATTTCAAACTAAATAATACAATACTTAGCAATTTGTTGCCAAAAAATAAAAATAAAAACAATTAGGACAGGGTGAGGGCCAGATGTAATACATGTACATGTATTAAGATAGTACATGTTTTTATTATTGAAAAAATAAGCATCTCCCTTGTACTGGCAGAAAGCTGCCTTAGATTATAAAACTTACCTGACTGTTGCAAGTGGGGGTGGGGTGGGGGGGGGGGGGATTACGGAACATCATTTGAAATTCATAGAAGCACAGTAGTGTATAATCATCTTTTTTAATTGTAATTTTGTAATTTCAATATTTCCACACCTTGTTTCCATTCAGGTAGAAGAAAACTACAGGCGAGCACCTCATTCTAGCGCCCTGGCTAAGAATCACAGTGGTCGGTCCACTGTGATACATATATCATAAATTTAGAGAATAAACATCCCACATAACGTTTCTTTTAACAAAAAGTGGTCCCCCGAGTCCCCATGGAAGCTGCATTGGATAGTATTTGTGATCACGAGGGATAGACGGACTGAAAGCATGTTATTCTACACTTGTCTCAGTGTGGTAACAATTGTTCCCAGGACGTACGGACAGGCATAACCTGCATTTTTCTCTGTACGGGACAGTATGGTAACAAAATTTACCATGACATACGGACCGCAGGGAAAATAGCGAGGTACGGAAAAGGTTAAATCTCTGTCACTGTCCTGTTTCAACAAATTTCTAGGTCATCCAAGAGTAACAGTCTAATAATACACATGAAAGCAAACAGAGAGATACAACAGACTGTTTTTGCCCTCTGCAATTTGCCTCACCAAGACATTAGTTGTGTGCCATAGTTTACTAGGGTTCCATGCCATGTTACGTCATGTAATAACCCTGTTATTAAGTTATCATTTTGTTTATGTAATGATGCATTACATATGTGTACCATGTACGTGCTCTTAAATACCCTTTGAAAGTGAATGTTCCACATGAGATAATAAAGTGAGTCTTGTCTTATCTTATCTTGTCTTACACTTCCTACATATTGTAGGTGGCGCCACTTGACATGTACAAAGAAGTGAACACAAGAACCAACTTGCCAGCTCAGATAGAGATTTACTCGACAGACTCCAACCAGTATGACTTTCTCTTCATTGCCAAAGGTGGGATCACTTTGCATAGTATTTCATTATCCTGCAGCATCATTGTTTAACATCTGATATATGATGCAGGCTGAAAGTGAAAGTTGGATACACCAGAATATTTGCAGAGATTAAAAATGAGACCTAGATGCTTTTCATAAATCACCAGTACAACCTACAGAGAAAAGTATATTATATCAAATGTTAAATGATCTTCATGACTTGATGGATTTTTCTGGCTTTCTTGCAAATACAAAACTGCACTCACAAGTCACTGTGTTTCTAAAAGACAGGAAGGAAAGAGAACATCATGTAAGTTTAATGTTTTTTTTGAAAATTTTTCATAGCAATCTCGAAACACTTTCTTACAGGTGGAGGCTCAGCTAACAAGACTTTCCTGTATCAGCAAACCAAAGCTCTGCTCAACCCAGAGAAGCTGATGACTTTTGTTAATGAGAAAATTAAGGTAATCAAAATGTATGAAGTGAGTTTCTCCAAGGTTGTAAATATTAGACATTAACTCTTTCTCTACCGTACAATGTATACTTCCCTGGCGGCAGCCGGTACAACGCAGCCTGCATTGTGACGTTGTAGAGGCATTCCTTGACCACTGTTTTGGATAGTAACATTCCATGATGTTGAACCTTGAAAATAGAATTCTTGGTAAAGCTTCCTTTGTCCTAGCGTGTCCAGCGATACCACGTGTGCGATAAGTGTATAGTTTGGACAGCTGTTGTGGAGTAAGGTGATCTTTGTTTACAAATGTACAGCACAGTATGGCGTGTAAATCCATGAGGTGCTCCGTCCAGAAGTGGAATGCTGACCCGTAGGGAAAGAGCTAAGACAATTTAGGATTGATTCTGTTGTTGTCATTTCATGAGCCTGTTAGTCACCATATCGCCACAATCATGACACATATGCCTAAGTCATTTTTACAACATTTTCAGAAAGTGTGAAAAAGTATCATTGCTTTACATATGTTACTTATGACGTGGGCAAAAGTGGTTTCATGTCAAAGTTCAGACACAAAATACAAAATTCGATACAAAACTTCGTGCTTTTAAGGAAAGAAAACAAACTAACCTTATATTATCTGGGTGACCATGTCAATATGTATTTCATGTGGAGTCTTACTGTCACTTTAACAAACTTCGCAACAGAATTTCTCTTTTTTCTTATGCACTTTTTTTTTCTGAAATTATTTTTAATTGTTATTATTGTTGTTATTATTATTAAATTATGTATTTTGGCTTGCCCTGCTAGTGTTTCATGCCAGTGACTGTACAGATGAAGTAAACATGTGAAAAATGCCTTGCACTCCAGACCTCAGATGTTTTCCTGAAATAATCCTGTTGCTCTCTGCTCCAGACCCTGGGCACAGCTGCATGTCCACCTTACCATCTGGCACTGGTCATCGGAGGAACATCAGCCGAGTTCACATTGAAAACTGTCAAATTGGCATCGACAAAATACCTGGATGATTTACCCACTTCAGGTAGGTTGTGGAGAATTCTGCTTAACCTTTTACCACCAATGGATAGAATCCATGTATGTATTTGATGAAACTGAACGACATTTTTCATCCACACAAAATGTCCTCAAAACTTCTAATATTCCTCCATCATTCATTTGTACACATGGGTTATAATTGTTTTTGCATTATGTGAAACTAGCTGAATATTTCATTTTTTTCCCCCGATGACCATTGCCTTATTCGCTGAGCCACTCGTGGGTGGATGTATCTAGCAGGTAATGAGTGGCTGAATAAGGTTAAGATTTGCATTTTTACTTTTTTATTATTATTATTATTTTCATATCTATAAAGAACCTTCTTTCATCTTTTTAGCACTTATTATTTTCTTGAGAGATATTTTGAAAGTCGTCTTACATACAGCCACAAGCTACCCTTGGTGTAATGAATGTACGTAACACTGAAGAAACAGTGGGTTTGTTCTGTAGATACTGCAACCTGAAACAGGCTTTAAAATTTTGAATTTGAGCTGTATGTGGGTTATGACTTTCCTGTAACAAAGCATTGGTAAATCAGCATAAATTTCTTGAGTCAAAGTTAATTTTTGGACAGGAAAATATCTTTTTGGATTGAAAATTGCTCTGCCTCACTGACATCATAAAGTGGGACAGAGAAATGAATGCCACAAATTAAACTGGCTATTCAGAAAACACACAACGGAATGAATTTCATTAATTGTCCCAGGAAATGAGCATGGACGAGCGTTTCGTGATGTTGATCTGGAGAAACAGATATTTGAGTTGACACAGCAGATTGGGATTGGAGCCCAGTTCGGAGGCAAGTATTTCTGTCATGATGTACGGGTTGTACGTTTACCACGCCATGGTGCCTCCTGCCCTGTTGGTCTTGGGGTCTCGTGTTCCGCAGATCGGCAGGTGAGTACATTTTGTAACATTCATACATTGCCCACTGTCTTTGATATGTTACAACTGCAAATGTTGCATTCTAATTTCCTTGTGATTATTTTTTTGATGGTCTTAGTCAAATGAGATACCATCATTTATTCACGGAATTCTGATTCTAGATGGCACTTCTATCCACGCTTTAGAAAAGTTTAAACCAATGTGTGGCAAGGTCACTGAATGTTGACATCACTGGTAGGGACAGTTGTCCATAACCCCAACCCTGTCCCAAGCTCCAGTCTTAACCTTGATGTGTGGGGAGAACTGTGCTCACTGAAAATCCACTGGGACAACTCTTCTTAGCTAAAGACGTAGCCCAAACCTGCTGATACTAAACCTGAGCCTGTTTGTCCCAACAGCAAAACAAGCATCTTGTTTAAGTGCTATTAATTATACATCTGCATTTCATCACTGCCGTATGCTAATGGTATAAATCATTTTTGACACATGATATAATAGGAAAAAACTTTTTCTTGTTATTTTGTGACTTATATCATTATGATTCTATTGGATTACTGCAGTTTCCCAATGGTGCATTTCTTTTTCTATAATATTATCTGATGGCCCTCATAATTAAGAATGCAATGAATTAACCAGCAGTTGCATTTTGGCATTGTTGTAGAGCAGTGCCTATATAACTAAGCTAACATTCACTGTCTAACCATTTTCTGGGGTTTTCATTTTAAATGTCATAATTTATGTTGATCCTGAACCAACCACTACTGCAACTAATATTTATGTGTTGATGCAGATTGTAGGTAAGATCACTGCTGAGGGAGTTTTCTTGGAACAACTAGAGACAAACCCTGGTCAATACTTACCTGAGGTGGAAGCCAAAAATCTAGGAGGGGAAGTAGTCCAGGTGAGCTCTTCAACACACACACACACACCTTTAGATTCTATGTCACTAGTAAGAAAATTGGACTGCATCAAAAATGGACTTTGTTACTTTTGAAAAAGTCAGTAGCACAGGCTTTAATAGTTGTCTTATTAAGTCAACACCATAAACTCCTTCAGATGGCTAGATCTGAATCAGGATGTCAAAGAGTTTGTCAATTAGAAGTAGCTGCAAGTATGTCAGCAGGTTCCTCTTTTTACTGTAGTTTTATGCATGTGTATTTGATTTTGTTGATGATTGGTAAGCACTTTTAATTGGGTTTCGTCATGTCCTGTGTTTCTATTGAATCTGTTTTTCATCTTACTTTTTCGCCACAGAATATGACCATTATCGCATGGATGTACTTTCTGTCTAACTCAGTTACAACGAGTTTGAAATATTGATGATGTTGGTAATTTGTTCACACAAAAATGAATACCAATTGCCAGCAAAGATCAGACAGTATTTCATTTCCACTGTGCTGGAACTTCCACATTCATCATTTTATGTCATAGAAAGAAGCAAGAAAAAAATATAAAAAATTGAAAGACTTAAATGGCAGTTGTTTTTGTCCCTGCTTGGTCCCCCAGGTCAACATCAACCAGCCGATGCAAGAAGTTTTGAAACAGCTGGACAAATATCCAATCAAAACTCGCTTGAGTTTGACAGGTACTCTGATTGTGGCACGAGACATTGCACATGCCAAGCTGAAGGAGAGACTAGACAAGGGTGAAGGGTTACCACAATATGTCAAAGACCATCCAATCTATTATGCTGGGCCAGCAAAGACACCTGAGGTTCTTGCATAAGTAGCATTTTTATTATTCTATAGAGTCAGAAGCTTTCTTCATCTCAGATAAAAAAAATTGTCAAGCAAACAGCATCAACAACATTGGCATGGACAGCATACAGATTGATATTTACTTGAAATGACGTACTCAACACAGTTCTCTCTCTCTGTCATTCTCTTTCTCCGCCTCCCTATCTGTCTGTCTGTCTCTCTCTCTCATTCTCTTTCTTCATCTCCCTATCTGTCTGTCTGTCTGTCTCTCTCTCTCTCTCTCTCACTCTCACTCTCTCTCTCTCTGTCTCTCTCTCTCTCTCAAGTTTGAGAAATGTACTTGAAAAGCCAATGCTGAATTATTGTATGATGGATAAAGGGCAATTAATGGATTCGGATACATACACACAATTGACCGCAACCATTTCTCTAATGACTTATGAGTTTGTAATATAAGTTGATTAAATTGTTGACAGTGTCAGACATTAGTGGAGCCCCTGGTTAATCATGCTGGTTTAGTGACCGATCCATTTCCCATCATGCAATACATTAGTGATTAGGAATATTCATTTCTTTTGTTGTTGGACATTCAGGGTTATGCCAGTGGATCATTTGGGCCCACCACAGCAGGACGTATGGACTCATACGTGTCTGAGTTTCAGAAAGCTGGAGGTAGTATGATTATGTTGGCTAAAGGCAACAGGAGCAAACAGGTTAGTGTCGGGTGTAGGGAGTTAGTTGGTAAACAAAATGTTGCCAGTGGTGAAAGGTCATTGTTGGCCTGTAAAATAGTCTGTCTGAAATACTGGAGCTTTGAAAGTGGAGGATCAAATTGTAAGGATTAGTTCTGTACCATGGCTAAGTCCACCTGGACTCCAAAACATAGTATTGCACAGTACAGCTGTACATAAAGAACAGCAAGCCAGTATACAGTTTTCTATGTAAATCACATTAACCCAGGAATGTTGTTGTTAGAGGGTGGAACTTTGAAAGAACTAAAATATTCAGAGTGAAAAAGGTGCATGAAGAAGGTTTTGCTCAGTCTTTCAGTTGGGCTTTGTGACGAATGCAGGATATTGAACAAAGCCCTTCAATGTACAGAATGTTTGCCTGCAGGGCACAGTCTGAAAACAGAAGAAAGAACTATGCGTATGGTCGGCTTCATTAAGGGGAGGACTCTGAGTGATGATTAGTTGTAAGGTTAAGATTAGTGTTTAGTCAGAGATTATATTTCTCATAGGGAGATTTTAACTCTCTAATATATCAGGCTTTTCTCTTATTGCTGGCCATGCCCTCCACATAGGCCTTTGCATAAAATTGATCAAAGGCAGAAGGTTGTTTTTGAAGTATAAACAAGTGATTCAAATTCTTCTACATTGTCTTTTACTGGTTTACAGGAAAATCGTGTTAAAAAAACAAAAAAAACAAAGATTTTTGGCATTGATACAGTTCTATTTAAGTTGGGATTAGATGTTCACTAAGTTTTACATGTAGAGAAAGTTACTGTAGTTCAGCCAGAAGAAGCAGGAATTTGGCGAGCCAGTGATTGTGATGAAGAATATATAGCCCAAAGGCTGACAGGGAAAAATATTTGACAGTCAAAAAGTTTTCACTTTGTCACATCTGCTGGAAAATTACACTGGATTGTACAAAACTAAAATGTGACCAAAAAAAAGGAAAAACATGAGAAGAGATTGTACGTTGTGTAGCCCTACATTAGGCCACAAAGAATAAAGAGAGAAAGTATGCAATAAATTCTAAAAGAATTAGACATGAAAAAACAACACAAAAAACAGCTTTCAGTCACTAAACATCTTCATCACATTTAGAAAACTGGAATAATTGAAACAATATTTGATACACAACCTTTTCTCCTTTCTTTTTTTTTTTTTTGCCACATTTTATTTTGTTTCTAAGCCTTGCTGCTGCCTCACAGATTGCTTTGGTTTTACAGCTGGATTGTTTCTATCTTTGATGTTTAGGTCACACAAGCCTGTAAACAGTTTGGAGGATTCTACTTAGGTTCCATTGGTGGTCCTGCTGCTATTTTGGCTCAGAACTGCATCAAGAAAGTTGAAGTTTTGGAGTATCCAGAATTAGGTCAGTAAAACTCAGTTAAGTCTTATACAGTTTCAAATCTATATTGCGTTCATCAGGAAGGAGTGGCACTGAGAGGACTTCAGCCTTTTTTGTCTTGTCCCATTGAACTGAGAAAATGATGAATTTAATAATTGTATTTCACCAGTTGAGACTTGCCTAGATTTCTCTGTTGTTTTCACGCAGTGTGATTTGTCACCTTGGTTTTATTATATTAATTCAAGGGGTATTTGCTACATTGTTGTTTGCAACATTTTGCCTAGTTTGGGGTTTTGTCATGAAAATGGTTAAGTGTCACTCCAATTGGTTAAAAACTTTTTGAGATATATGTTTGTGATAAAATGTTTTAGGAGTTTTAGCCCTTTTGCTGACCAAACTTCAGTCCTCATTTTCTCAAAAAGGCAAAAATGCACAACATACAACAATATGGCAGACACCCAGCAAACTGATCCCAGTCTTGACCTGTGATATTTTTTGGGGGAATTTAAACCTTTGTGGACTGACCTGTTTCAGTCCTAAGGAGTGTGTTTAGCCAGACTCTTGAAGAAACATCATGTCAGTTGAAAGGTAACATATTTAAAGTTCCTTCTGCTTAGTGGTGTTGATTGTTATCACATAGATGTAGTCAAAGACACACACATTGAGATTTCATGTAATATTGATCAGAAACACAATTAATTTTCTTTATGTGAGTGGATGATATGTTTCTGTCACAGGTATGGAAGCCATCTGGAAAGTGGAGGTAGAAAATTTCCCAGCATTCATTGTGGTGGACAACAAAGGCAATGATTTCTTCCAGAAGTGGCAGGTGGAGTAACGAAGAGGATAGAGGGACGAATGAGACTGATTCATCAGACTGATCATGGAACCATGAGGCAGAGTCACCACACTAGGCTAGGCATGACATATCCATACATCGGACAAGTTTGTGTATTAACTTGACAGTTTCTGAGGACATTCATTGAATAAATTATCCGTTAACACTTATATCAGTAGTATTGGTTGAGTAGTTAGTGCAGGGACAAGCGTGTCTAAGTACAAGAACTGGTTCATCCACATGTCGTATTTATTTACATGAGGGGAGTATACGAAAAGTTACTTGTCAAGTAAATGTAGAGACACATTTCATTGATTCAATCTGTAAAAAATGCTTTTTATAACAGTCTTGTTTGTCACATTCTTTCCCATTCACTAAAGTTAAATGCATGGGATATGAACAAAATGATACATGTTTTAACTGCAGCTATTGTAAAAAAAAAAAAAGTATGTGGTGGATGGTTGCCATTGCTTCAGCTATACATGTGATAAGAGTGTTCTTTGGGTGATCATTTTCTGTGTTTTATTCAATTCTGTACTATTTTGTTGTATATTATTAGTGAAGCTGATGCAGCAGTTGAGGAGTATATTAATCATTATTAACAATTGGTTGGTATGTGTTGGTTGTCAGAAGTCTATTTGCTTGGGCTGATAGTTAGGTTAAATAGTACATGTGTATGTATTTGTATGATAATTCATTTGCAGACATTTAGCATGCCCGGGGGTCCCTCTTTCATTTTCACATTTTTTCACCCGACATGTCATTTTTCTGTGTCTTGGCAACCAGACATTTTGTAGCTATTTTTTTTCTCATAAAAGTAAAAATCCTAGCGTTGGCGCAAAAGGAAATATTTTGTCATCATGTACAAACTCAGTCACAGATCTAAAATGAGACTTTACTTTATGATTTGTACTATTTCTTATGCAGTGTTTGACACCAGACAGTTTAGTACAGTGGAACTTGGTTATAACGAGGGGTCATGTTCCACCAAAAATGACTCGTTGTACCCGAGGTCTCGCTATTCCAGGAAAGCACACAAAAGGCAAGGCAAGGGATTAAAATACCCCAATATGTGCAGGACATGCTAACAAGGGAGATAACCATGAAAAATAGAGTTATTTTAATCCTGTACATCAACCCACATATAATATCAAGCAGATCTCGGCCTTCTTATTGGTACTGTTTTTTTTGTCTTTTTGTGCTAACGGTAGCCATGTTTCGATCAAATTACAAGAGAGTCAGATGCAAAAGTAAGAGGCAGACGAGTACGTTGGTTTCCTGTGCTATATCATTCAGAGTATGGGAACAGACTGGCCACGTGTTTGTGACACAGGGAGTCCAGGCATTTTGTCATGAAACCCGGTGTAGACAAATAGGATACACCATGAGGCGACAGTGCTACATATAATAATTATCGCACATCACAGGTAGTGACCAGAGAGTGCACATGTCTGACAAAGCTAGACAGTTGTAACCTTCATGGCCTGCCCCACAGTTTGCCTCAGTGAGTGATGAGTTCATTACTTGGAGCTGGCTGTGTGTAGTGTGCTGTCATAGCACGTCATCAATAGTGGGAGAAAGCAAACTGGGCCTAAGCAAGAGATGGCCAGGTGGGGCCACAACTCGCAAGGCAGGCATGTAGTAACAAATAAAGAACGATGCATGTTGTTAATGACTGACTGGACCGACTCTCAACAGGTTGTTCTGAGGCCACCCCTATCATTTGCCGTACGCACTCAAAATTAATTATCTCGCTGTAGCAGGTGCTTCGATTATCGATTGCCGTTATTCGAGTATTTTATTATATAGCTCATATAGTAGAAAAAACGAGGATTTAAAATGTTGTCGCTACTGGCAAAGGTCTCATTATTAGCAGTGTCGTTAAACATGATGGTCCACTGTATTGTATTTTCTGTTCCAGTGAAGAGATAATAAGTTGTTATGTTCTTGTATCATTTCATATTCCCAGCTGCAAAATTAGTGAAATAAAATTCACTATTCTTATTCTCTTCTATTGAAAACATACACAATGATTATCTTTATGTTGAAATGTCTTCTATTGTGTTTCTGATTCAATGTCATACAAAACCCAGGTGAATTCAGCTTTGCAGGCAAAGAACATAGCCCTCAAAATTTCTTTTCATACAGATGCTTTGATTTTTGTTCTGAATGAATACCATGACCAGGGGAGGTTTTCAGCCATGCATGTTGCTTGTTCTTTTTTTGTTTGCTGTCAAGTTTTTAATCTCCACATAATGTACATTGGAGCCACCCTGATGTCAGACTGATAACCCAGCCTACAAGAAAGATGATCAGAATTGACGTATTAATAGTTCCACTATTTTCAGACTAGAGGTAGTGTCAGTCTAAATCATTAACTAGTCTCATTGGGATGATTGGCACATAACACGACCACATTGTCATTGCAAATATGCCATGATAATATTGGAGGCATCTCAACTTGACCTCAGTTTCAGTTATGCAATTAGAGTACTTTGTGTATGTTAGCCCAGCTAGTCTAGTTGGAGCAAATCCTCCAGTGCGAAACATGGATTTTATGCAATTGTTGCACCGCTGGCACTTGATGGGCAGCTCAGTCGTTTGACTTGCTACAAATGGGAGGATACACCTGTAAGTGCCAGGCATAATATTTTCAATTGTTTTCAGTCAAATGTAAATTCAGATGAACTGATGTAATAGTATCATCCAACGTAACATAATACCATGTCAAATGACTCATGGCATGTGAAATCAGATTGCAAATTGGACAGACAAGTGTAGGTTGCAAGTTACAGGTTCATTTTCTAGGAGTGTAAATCTGACAAAATACTGTACCTAAAATTTTTTTAGGGGAGAGACACTTCTAATTACTGGACAAAATTCATTCAGAAAATGGAGCTGAACTTTTCAAGAAAGAGCTAGCGGAACAGAAATCTGAAATTGTCTTAATGGATGAAATTATTACCGTCACAATGATCTGTATGTCAGTATATTTTCATGTATATATATGAAGAAAGGAATGTCAAGTGTTTTACATGAGCTATGCCTGTGTTCTATTGTATGAAGATGTTTTTGTTGTATGGTCAAAATGGTGGCATCAATAAACAGTCATTTTAAATCTAAACACTGAAGAATTTTCACTTATGTTGTAAATGCTGAACAAATGTCTTGTCACATAATTTGTCTAGCTGTGTGAAAATGAGCAGCAACAGCATCAAAATCATGGAATTTTCTGCAAGGTCATTTTCATGTTGTAGACAGTGAATTCACTTTTGTGTCAGATAGATGGGAATAATATTCGCTTTTGTAATTTAAAACTTGCCATCTCCCTTCCAGTACTTCTTACTTTTTGTTACTCCTTCAAATGTAGGGATTGCAGGAATGCCTTCAAATTTTTCCTCTGGAATCCAATTTTTAAGCCTGCTTGAGACAATACTTTGGGGATATGCACAAAACCGAAGATTGAAGATAGTTCCAGTACAGTGCATTCACATTACATTCACATAAAAGTTACAATGCATTCACATTACATTCACATAAAAGTTACAATGAATATATGATATACTTTACACTTGGAATGTAGAAGATGAAGATAATTTTATGAGTGGGAGAGTGAAAACAATCATGTAGCACACAAAGTAATTAAGGTTCTGTTGTTGACTGGACAATCAATCAGGCTGCACAAAAAGGTATTATTACTTTTAATTTATTGTGTGCAAGTGACTGATTTTTTTTATATATATATAAACAATAAGGCAGGAAATCAGCAGGGTCAAGACATGCCCAGGGAACTTACTTATTTGGTATAGGTTATCCAACATGGATGACTGATGACATTAGATTTGTCGCTTACCGAAACTATGACAGAACCTAGGAAAGTGTTTTGGAACAAAGGGTGTGGCAGGCAGCAGAAGTGCCTGCATGTGAGAAAGTGGCATTCACTCTTCATCTCCGCATTTGCAACACATTGTTCATTTCTTAATCACTCACAGTGATCTGGTATGGCATCTGGGTATGAGATTGTTTATGATGCATGTGTTATATGAATAGAGACCATCTATAAAATGTGAATGCTCTGAGGAGGATAGAGGGGAGTGCCCCCAGCATATGAAAAGAACATGGGGGGGGGGGGTTCTCAGTAACGTATATTTTTTCAGTTATGGTAATTAATGAATTTATCTTTTTTTTTAGTAAAGTAAGTTGTAGGATTACATAAAAATAAAAATCACTTTTCTAGTAAATAGTCCACCGAAAATGCTTGTACAAAATTTTAAAACATCAAGGTATGGACATAGACACATGGCTATATGCTCGTACCAGGGCGGAGGGGACATTGCAGTCAAGCATTATGAAAAGTCCACATTGGGGCTGGGGTGGCGGGGCATGAAAAATTGCCACTTTAGGGATGACTCCATAACCATCTCCAAGTTCAAAATTTATATAACAGTGTCACAATGTTGTGTGCCTAAATGTGTAAGCATGTATGTGAAATAAGGGAGGTGAGGGAGGAAAGGGGGGCATGTCATTCTTACAACTCATAAAATATCAGACAAGGGCTTAGTAGCAACTTTCGAATTGCTGTGTTTGTTGTAGTAAATGGTTGATGGCCAACCAAGTCGGCTGGGTAGAGCCTTCAGAATGGTTAATTGCTGCAAGGTGGTTGTGTAAATAGGTATTACATCAAGAACAAGGTCTTACTAAAAAAAGAAAAAAAAATCATTTCTAGACCCAGATTCGTTCATTGTGACCTAAGTTAAGCCACATAGGGTTACATTTTCATTTAATAGATTATTGTATTTCAATAGTCAAATTGCATGCTCATAAATAATACTGACACTATCAACGATATATAACTAAAGGGACTCAACCATGAAAAATCCTGACGAAATCTAAAAACCACAGAAAAACTGTGGGGTCTCAGCAGGGCTATAACTAAATAAGCAACGTGAAAATTGGGCAAAAAGAGAAAGTTGTATGTAGCAAAGCCTCACGTAAGAAATAATACCCAAACGATACAATGCAAACTAAAAGAGATGACAGAAAATGTTAGATATTTCGGCTGTCGCCTTTATCAAGAAAAAAAAAAACATAAACAGAAAACAAGAAAAGTAGAACAGAGAAAACTATCGCTGAATGGACTTTCAGTGGAACAAAGTCTGGATGGTTTAGTATATTGTGCTTTAACCTGCAGGTGGCCATGACCCACTGAGGCACAAGCCTGGGGTACTGGGCTCTGATAATCAAACACTTGTGTATGCAAATCAGATAATAAAACAGTTTGGGAAGGGGCTGTGATTACATGTATAAATTAACTGGGCAAGGCCCTTTAGCATGAAAAGGTAATTTTATCACACTGTAATCTTTAAATTTTAGCTTTTCAGAGAAAATGTATTGGCCAGGATATGAAATTTCTGATTGTTTAAAGAATAAATTTAGTTTCTACTGCGCATCACCCTAATGTTGGCTGTACTTCACCCTGTATGACATAGGCTAGTAATCATATTCAGCTCCCAGAATATGAAAGTTTATGGTTTCACAAGTGAAATCTCAGCATGCTCGTAAGTGTCTGGTCCTATACTGTAAACAATGGTGCATATTTGGTGTGGACAGTATGCTTACACAACATTGAGTGTTGGTTCATACCAAATAATCAGTGATAAGATTTAACCTACAATAAATATTTGAGCGTCCTGCTGATCGACATTTCATGGACAAACTGTCAACTTTGAACACATGGCAATAGAAAATTAATCTGAAATTGGAATAGGTATTGAAGATTGAAAATGATATGTAAGTACCTGAATATTCTAAGACAAATTCTTTAACTTCATTAAATGTTTTTACGTCGAAATGACAAACTTTTTGTGTAGAATTGTTATTGACTCAGCGCAGGCAACCGATTAACTGGGCCAACACAAAGAATGTGACGTAGTACAGAAAGAGGTCACATATTGTGCCAAAAAAGTTTAAAACAAATTAATTTTTCAGCTCTCTAATGTATCGGGTGATAAAAAAAACGACACAAAAAAACTGCCCCAACATTGGCACCAAATATCTCTCAATCCTTTTGATGAATCCGTGAGAAATTGTGGTAGAGTGTGTGTAATGCTATGTTAAAATTTCATCAAGATTTAATCATTTCTTTTAAAGATATTTTAGATTAAGTGAGTGTCTGTCAAAATTTAATAGAACAAGCCAGCTGATCAAGAACGATGAAGATTTTAACGCAAATACAGCTATCCAGCGCACAACAGTTGAGTATTTTTTCTCCAAATTTTTTTATCAAATCCAGTCCAACTTTCCAATCCAACCTTATTGTGTAGATCTAAGTTTAGCAGACGACACTCAACCAAACCTCTAAGTCGAGTGTATTCCAACTAATGTGAAATCCAGTGGCATTTCAATTAAAAAAGATTGTTTTGTCTTTCCTTTGATGTCATAATCATCATTTGGTAACATTCTTGGATTAAGATCATATATATATATGGGTCATATATGGGTCAAAACAGTTCTTGCCACAATCTAGATCTAGATCTAGTTTTTGATCTGATTATTTTCACCTAGGCCTAACATGGTATTTAGTCCCTCGGATCGAATTGTTATTGAGACTCTCTACAAGGTAAAGGGGTGGAGGGGTGCTCAAATTATGAAAGAATTTCCCAATAAGAACTGGTCTAAAAGAAGTGTCAATTCATTGATTAGCAAAATCATTGCAACAGGAACTTCAGACAGAAAGAAAGGCAGCGGTGGACCAAAAACTGTTAGATCTAGAACAGATGATAATATTCACCAGGTCGGGGAATTTATTCTGCCACAAGAAGGAAATCCTGGATCGCATCAGTCCCAAAGAAGCATTGCTAGAACACTAAATTGTAGTCAAAGTCCAGTTGCAGGGATTGCTAAGAATGACTTAAAACATAGAGCCTATGAAAGAATAGTTACCTCGAGGGAGGATGTCAATGTGAGAGAAAAACGAAAATCACGGTCTAGATTGCTTCTACAAAAAATTAAGAAGGATGATATTAGCCGTATCGTCTTTACCGATGAGAAGGATTTCACGCTGGAGGTACGCACGAACAGACACAATGATGTAGTGTATGGCACTGATAAGTCCCCCATTCCTCCAGAGCGCCTTTATCATGGAGAAAGCCGTTTTTCAAAGAAGATTATGGTCCTTGCCGGAGTGTCATGGAATGGTAAAACTAATATTCATTTCATAGACACCAAAGTAAATACCAAGGAGTACATTCGTTTGTTGCGAGAAAACCTGCTTCCAGACTGTGAACGCTTATATCCAAACAGGAATTTCATTCTCCAACAGGATGGAGCAACAGCACACACACTAGACATACAACTCAAAATTAAATAAAATTGAGTGGCAACCACAGTCTCCAGACCTTAATCCAATGGATTACTTTGTATGGAATGCGCGGAAAGAAAAGGTCTACGTGGGTCAGCGCCAACCGTTTACAGAGAGATTGCTACGGGAGAGAATTTTGGAATGTTGGGCGCAGATTTCTCGTGATGAAATCAGGAAAGCAATATCTGCATGGAGGAAAAGATGGCTATGAGTAATGCAGGTAAATAGCGGTCCCATCAACCATTTGAATCACTAAATTGTAAGTACAGATTTTTATTGTAGCCTACATTATGTTTTCTCGCATTTTGACCTATCTTAACGCTTAACTTCATAACTTTTTTTCAATGAAGCTATTTCATTCAATTTTCGTATGCATACACATTATGTATTTACCCATACACATGTGAAATATCATTAAAATCGAATAAGCGGTACGTGAATTATAAAGCTTCAAATTTGGGGTAGTTTTTTTTTTTTTTTTATCATCCGATATAATATATTTGACACAATATCAAGTTTTTGCAACCAGTTTTACCCTTCCCCCAGTTTTTCCTTTCTGCCATCACCCACCCATCCAGTACAAGAAAAAAAAAGAGATAGAGAGAGAGTTCCCATCAAACTTAAGCAATGCTTTTCTGTCAACACAGGCAAATATAATTCAATCTAAATGCACTGTAGTAAGAGCTAGAATCCTAGCAAACCAGGCATCCCCAGAAGTGCTCCTCTCCCCGCTCCAAGATCTATTTGAGTGTTCTTCTACTTATTGTCTCAGTGGCCAGCTGGTTCCATATTTGTCAGGTTCGTCCGGCCTTGTCGCACATACTTCCCTCGCTCCATTTGTTTCCCGCCTCAATCACTCTGGTTAGGGGGGGGGGGGGGGGCGGCACCACAGTGTCTTCATCAGCTGGCAATCGATGCTGCAAGTCTCCACGGACAGCAGCGTTGCCGGCAAGTGGATAAAGAACATGTAATTATAGTATACAGATAAACAATAAAAAAGATGTAATTATATAAATGAAAGAAGTTCCATGTCAGTCACATAATAAGGATGTTATGAGGACGCAACTATAAGGCAAAGCCCTCTAGCCAGTTAATCATGTAGTTTGATGATTTTATAGTAAATGTGCGGCTCCTCGAACAACGCTCAGAACATGAAATATATGCCCGACTAAGGTTGTGAATCTCATTTGGTACTTCTTCAAAACACTAATGTCCACAGGCAATATATTTGTTTCTTTTTCTGCCCAACATATTTGGCATAGTATGAAGTTTGATGAAGTAAAGTGAGATCTACAAGAACATTCACATTATCAAAAATATTTTATAATGGACATAAGATTTAACTTACCTGGACAAAATAAATTTTCAAAAATTTGAAATGAAGATCCTTCTCTCCCTTCACCCCCTCCCCCGCCCCGCTCTTTCTGCCTGTCTTTTCTGTTTCCTTATCCATTCCCCGTTTCTCCTCCTTTCTCTCTCACACCACCTCTCGGCGTGTGTGTGTGTGTATGTGTGTGCGTGTATGATAAATAATTATATGAGTATTTTGTCGGACTTGTCCGTGGGATTTGTTGGACTTGTCTTGCAAGTGTGTGCGTATATCGTTAGGAGTTCGATCGTTTACTGAATTTTTTTCTTCTTTATGTCCGTTTTTTTTGCTGTGATAATTGCCTTGCCAACGAGGTAGTCATGTGAAACTATGGCAGTTGTCGCTTTTCGAGGCTCAAGCTTTAAGATAAAAATGGTAGCCGGTTGACACTGGGTCAAAACAGTTCTTGCCACAAACGGCAATAGATCCAATCATTTTATAAACGTGGTCTCAAAAGCCTTTAATGGTTTACGCATCCAAAGTTTTTCTAATCCCTATAAGGTTATATTTTTGCAACTATCTTTTTTCTTTCTTTATGTCATAGACACCGAATCTTCTCCCTGTTTCAAGTATTCAAATTTTGATAAAACACTATCCAACAAGAAATATTCTTCGTCTGAAGAAGACACCATCTTAAAGCACAAGAGAGTGCTAGCTGTGACTGGTGAAGCGTTCGCTTGCTCGGTCTTTACCAATGTGCATCTTCGGCAGTAACAGGCGCTCCCTTAAAAAGTACTTGTCTGGAGGTGCTAACTTTCTCGCGCTTTCTCTGCCTTTCCCCGGGCGTTGGCAACCCATACCACTCCACTGTACGTAAGGGAGAGACCACAGAGAACGCTTCAAGTGCAAGAAAGTTAGCGCCTCCAGACAAGCGCTTTTTAAGGAATCGCCTGTTGCTGCTGAGGGTGCACAGTGATGAAGCCCCTAACAGCAAGCGCTTCACCAGTCACAATATCCGCTCGTGGTTTAGTGAGCCCACATCCATTTTGTTGCCCCAGAAATTTGAAAAGTAGAAGTAATGACTGTCAGGGTTAGGACTAGAAGTGTCGTGCTGGGTCACGGCGTGTTTATTTCAGGGTCTCGTTAACTTTAGCCAGTGCAAAGGTCCTTGAACTATTCTCGTGGACAGTTTGTTTTTGTAACGCTTTTTCTTAGAGATGGAAAGAAAGTGGGGCAAGATAGAATAAATGGATAAATTAGCAGTGACGGTGCAGTTTTCGACCCCGTGATTTTGATGAATTCTAACAGAGAGGGAAGGGGTGAGTAAAAGGGAAATAGTAAATTCGTACATAAAACGTAGAGGGTTAGTGACTTTAGGAAGGGTTTTGATATGTTAAATTGACCTTGTCTGTTACTATTAATAGAATCTATTAATACTACGAGCTGAGCTCGAAATGGATGCACCAATCAAATTTGGGCAGTTGGCTGGGGAATTGCATATGGCCGCGCGGTATATAAGTGGAGCCATTACTATGTTTGGACACTCCATGCAGAAATTTCCATCTGTGAGGGCAGTCGGCGGGATTCGGCCTGAGAGAATCAGAAGATTGTTAAAGACATGTCTATGTCCTTGATAGACATTGGAATGAGACCATACGCTCTTACGAAATTATCTACTGCTATTATCTCCAGCTCCCTGATCTCGTATCAGGGACCAATCGTAAGTTTCTACCTACTGATTCGACGATGAACGTGAATCTGACCTTGATTTCCCGGTGGAAGTGCTGCCGAAGAGTGCAAGACTACAATGTATTTTGCATGCAACTAGATCTAGCATGAGTGTCTGGTATACACATTTGTAAATTGAGATTGATGTGTCTGGATGAGGCTGGGGATTGCCAGCCCATCCTAGAGTAGATCTAGATCTGGTGTAGCTGCGTCAGTTGTGTTGACGAGTTGTGTCCTTGTTAAGCGGTGGGCACAAATGGCTGAGTTAACATTGTCGTCTGAGACATTAAGATATTGTTTGTTAGATAGTAGGTAGGCTAGATCTGAAAGATAGATAAGTAATAATTAAATTGTGAATGAGTCAGAATGATATAATCTTTTGGGAATCTAGAGGAGACTTCTAGTGATATTATTGAATTTTCATTTGATGCTGCTGATGTTGTCCTTTTAATATGTGAGAGCTAGACGGAAGTTGTTAGGGAATTTAAAGTAATAAATTTGTGGCCCTGCAAGGTCCTTGGTAAAACTTATTCGAATTGTTATTGGTATATGTGGCATGGTATGGAAGAGTAATTTCTAAAAACCTCTCGATATTTTAAATGCAGTCGTAACACCAATAATCCCACATAACCCAACTCGTAACACTGGAGAGGGACCCTTAAAGAACTTAAATAACGCCATGCCATAGGTGAATTATTTTAAAATCTATTGTATTTTTATTCCATTATTTAATATTGTACTGTTGTAACATTGTGTTTTCAGGTCCTTTTTATTATAGATTTTAGGCAATTTGTATTAATTTAACATTTTGTTTCAATTTCATATGGTGAACTCAACATCCCATTGACCCGACGACACCGGCGAGGGACACTCTTCACCTTACAGATCTACCTGAGACAGAAACGCATTTTTTGGATTGGAGCTATGGTTTGAGGATACTTACCATCTGAATTCCTCAAAAACAAAGTTAAGTGAACCATCTATCTAACAGTCTTGAGGAGGGCGACGTACTTTCCGCTCTGTGTGTTTCCAGGCTATTTTACTATTTACTATATGTTTAGTTTAAGAGCGGGAGGTTGGTTGGGGTCATAGTTTAGCATATCTTCTTTGCCATTACGAAGGATATTGGAGTGCCTTGGTGGCTATTTATAACTCGGGGGGATTTGCTTCACTGTGAATAGTTCTTTTAGGGATCCATTATTCGTATAGATTGTGGCGTTTCTTTTCCTTCCTCACATTTCTTTAGGAAGATGTCTCTCCTGTCTTCTTCTTAAACTTTCTGTAATATAAGTTAGGACTTGTAGGGTCTGTTATCGTTCGTATTACTTGTCAGTATAGCGTCTTGTTTATTGTATTTCTTTTTGCTTCCTTATAAACTTTAAACTACTATACTAACATTGTTATGTTTACAATATATGCCTGAGGTGTTTCACGTGCTAAAACCACGTTGAATTGTAATCTGGATTTGACATATGAGAGAGAGAGAGGAATATAATAAATTTTTGTTCACGTGACAATTTCACGTTGAAGATAGAGAGAATAATTTTGCAGTGGTAACAGAAGACACTGCGTGTCCGCGTTTTGAGGAGAGAGAGATATAGTAATTTGTCGCGTTGAGAGAGAGATATATTTTTGATTCATCGCATTGAGAGAGCGATTCATTTTTCACAGTGATAACAGAGGACACTGGTTCGTCGCGTTGAGAGAGACATAAATTTTGAGAGTGATCGCTCAAGACACTAATTTATCGCATTAAAGGCGATATATATATTTTATTGCAGTGGGAGCAACGGATAGACGACACTGCCTTACTAGAATTCATATTCAGAGAGAGAAAGATAAAGTTTTTGCAGTGGAAGACACACTGCCTGCAATTTACAGAGAGAGATAGAACGTTCTTTTCGCGAAGCAGTGCTAACGCAAGACACTGAATTAATATTAACAGAGAATAACTGTTATAAATAATATAATTGATACCGCGATATACAGTAGGTAAATACTTACTAATTACATATTTTAACATATCATGGCCGAGTTTCTCAAATACATTGACTCTGCCAAAGCTCTGGGTATACCAGAAGAAGAACGCGCCTCGTGGTGCGAACGACAAGTACAGCAAGACCGAGATCGTGAGGATCGGCTAGCAGCAAGAGAGAGAGAAAAAGAAGAAAGAGAAAGAGAAAAAGAAGAAAGAGAAAGAGAAAAAGAAAGAGAGAGAGAAAAGGAAAGACAGCATGAACTCGCAATGAAGAAGTTAGAGCGAGAATCGCTTGTAACCCCCACTACTGCCACCAATACGTATGCTAAGAAACCAAAACTTCCGACGTTTAATGAAAAACTCGACCAGATCGACGCATATTTGCATCGGTTCGAGCTACACGCTAAATGCGTCGGATGGCAGCAGGCGATGTACAGTTCATGCCTGTCTAATTTACTAACAGGTAAGGCTCTGGAGGTATTTCATAGCCTCAAAGTAGAGGATGCCAACGACTATGACAAGCTTAAAACAGCACTGCTTAAGCGATTCCAGCATACCGAGGATGGCTTTCATCAAAGATTTCGCGTAAACCTGAGCCATCTGAAAATTTCTCAACTTATGTGAATCGGCTGAAACATTACTTAGATCGCTGGATCGAGCTCGCGAACGTAACTACCGGAAATTATCTTCAACTTTATGATTTGGTCTTAAAAGACCAAATCTATACGGCATGTCATGCCGATTTGGTTGCCCACCTTAAAGAGAGGGCACCGACATCATCTGAAGAAATCACATCGTGCGCGGAACGTTATGCGTCCGCCCACCCAAATCGTCCTTTGGCAAAGCCTTCAACTATAGCACCGTGTTATGCCAACGTGGGCAAAGGAGCGCCAACCGGACACGATCGTTCAAGGCCGACTCGTCGTCAGGCCCCAAATCCGCGCTCTCAATCAGAGCCGCCTTTTTTTAGACAGAGAGATTTCCCGAATCGAAGTAATGTATCCCCGTGTCGAGGATACCAGACTTACTCTTTTTACGAGCCTCGCCCATATTATCGTGGCAACTATCCAGGCCAACAATATAACCGGCCTCAGGGACCGCCGCGACGAGTGCATTTTGATAATAATCATGATTATGATAGACCGCAGAGTCTTCCTTATCGTGGAAACGATCCTAATCGTATTATGTGTTTTAGGTGTAATAGAGTAGGTCACATACAAAAATTTTGTAACGTGAAAATGGAATCAACAAATGCCTGCTCGGTTAAATCTACACCTTATGAGACTGACGGTCATTCTGAATCTTCATCGCAATCAAAGGCTATTCCAGTCATGTCCGCCCTACATGAACTGGGTGAATTAACATTTTACCAGGGCCGCGTGAACGCCATTCGCGCT
Source organism: Onchidella celtica (assembly GCA_963931925.1). Taxonomy (NCBI): domain Eukaryota; kingdom Metazoa; phylum Mollusca; class Gastropoda; order Systellommatophora; family Onchidiidae; genus Onchidella; species Onchidella celtica. Next base: position 48,087,647 of record OZ007578.1, read on the forward strand.
TCTGTTCCGGCAAAGACTCCGGATGCACGACTATCGGCGTTCGACAGTCACTAGTCCGTCCAACACAATTTTTGGACAAGGATGTAACTTGTATTACTTTTGGCGGATCTGTAGAGCGATTCCGTCTTGCAGAAGTTTATATTGATACACCTTTTCTCACAGGTATTGTTACCGCATGTGTACTGCCTAATCCAGTGGCTGATATAATCATAGGGAATGTACCTCAAGTAAATAAGTTTCCTATCGGTAACTTGGAAATTTGGACTGAAGATGAGAGTGTTGCTTGTGCGACAACACGCCTACAATCGAGTCGACGAGCAGACAGTCCATTGAGTAATCCTACTATTGAAGTGAACATAACGTCTAGTGCATTTCATGATGAGCAACATTCAGATCCCACATTGAAACATTTGTTTGCTAAGGTTGATCCTACCGCGCCGGATACCTCTAAGTTTCTTATTAAAGATGACTTATTATATCATAATTTTCGGAGTAAGCGAGAGGCCGTTATGCAACTTGTAGTACCGAGATCTTTTCGTCGCGACATTATTCGTCTCGCGCATGACACTTCCTTGGCGGGTCACCAGGGAAAGGCCAGAACTAAGTCTCGAATACTATCGCAATTTTTTTGGCCCAGTATTTACGCAGATGTAAACCGGTTCGTATCAACATGTGACGTATGTCAGAGACGTACTCCTAAAGGAAGAGCATCGCGGGCTCCTCTGCAGGAGATGCCTATGGTCTCCAGACCATTTGAGCGCGTTGCCGTAGATATAGTTGGGCCCCTACACAAGTCAGACAGAGGACATCGTTTTATACTTTCTGTCATGGACTACGCAACCCGTTGGCCAGAGGCCATTCCGCTAAAAGACATTTCAGCCGATCATGTGGCTGAGGCCCTTATTACCATTTTTTCCCGTCTTGGGTTTCCGGTTGAAATTCTATCGGACAGAGGTCCACAGTTTACCTCTGAGCTTTTTAAGAAAGTCTTGGAATTGGTCGGGATTAAACAAAGATTGACATCTCCATACCACCCACAGTCTAATGGCTACTGTGAACGGTGGAATGCTACCATGAAAACTATGCTTGCGCGAGTTTCCGCCGACAAGCCGAGTGATTGGGATCGACAACTCCCCGCTATTCTTTTTGCATACCGAGAACTGCCGAACGCATCGACGGGTTTTTCCCCCTTCGAATTATTGTATGGTCGTAAGCCGCGTGGTCCAATGGCCATACTCCATGATTTATTCGCCGGATCAGACACCGACGACAACGATACGCGGTCGGCATATCAATACGTTGTAGACTTGCGGCATCGAATTCTTAACGCATGTCAGCTCGCACAAAAATCTTCAGCTGCGCATGCTAGTCTTTATAAACTATATCGTGATCAAGGTAGCCGATTGCGAACCTTGGCCGTCGGAGACCAAACTCTTGTTCTCCTTCCGGAGACGAAAAATAAACTCCTTCTTACATGGAAGGGACCTTTTAAAGTCCTAAAGAGACTTTCTCGAGTAAATTATCTTATCAAGATTCGGGGACAGGACAAAGTCTTCCATATAAATATGTTAAAGCAGTACCTGTCCGACGATGATAATCGTCAGAATAATCGCCAAAATGTGGTTGCTCAGGCCAATGCGGCCTTGGTTTCAGTTGACGATGATGATCCTATTAAGATAGAGAATTCAATCCCCGCACTTCGATCTTTGAAAACACTTCGGATGTAAATATAAATCCAGATTTATCTGAATCGCAAAGACAAGATATAAGAGACTTGCTTAACGAGTTTACTACAGTCTTTACTGATCTACCAGGTAATACTTCTTTGGTACAGCATGTTATAAGATTAAAGACGGATATACCCGTCTTTGTTAAACCATACCCGCGTCCGCTGCACGCACAGGAGACTATAATAACCGAGGTACGTAACATGTTTCACCTGGGAGTGATAGAGCGATCGACGAGCCCATATAACTCACCCATCGTCTTAGTGAAAAAAAAAGATGATACCGTGCGTTTTTGTATTGACTATCGTAAACTTAATGAGGTTACGATATATGACGCTGAACCGATTCCCAACCAGGAGAATCTTTTTGCTCAGTTAGCGAGGGCAACGATTTTTTCTAAAATTGACCTTTCCAAAGGCTATTGGCAAATTCCGCTTGATGAGAATAGCAAGCAATATATCGCTTTTCAGACTCCGTTGGGTCTTATGCAGTGGCGCTATATGCCTTTCGGGTTAGTTACAGCCCCTGCCACTTTCGCCCGTATGATGACAATATTGCTCCAGGGTATGAATTCCGTATTGTCGTATTTTGACGACATTTGTATTTATGAAACCAATTGGTCGGGCCACCTCGCAGCCCTACGACAAGTTTTTATTGCTCTTCGTCGAGCTGGCCTTGCGGCGAAACCCAGTAAGGTGTTTTTAGGATATAATAAAATTAATTTTCTGGGCCATACAATTGCCCACGGCGTTCAGACTCCTGATGACAAGAAGATAACTACCATCTTAAAGCTCCAACCTCCTCGAACTAAGAAAGAAGTTCGTAGTTTATTGGGCTTTCTTAACTATTATAGGAAATTCATTCCAAATTTTTCTTCGCTTACAGCTCCGTTGTCGGACCTCACAAGAAAGAATTTTCCTAATAAAGTGAAATGGACAACCGAATGTGCTGATACACTTCGTACCGTTCAACAATTGTTTTCCACTTCCCCCATTCTCATACTGCCAGATATAAACCAAATATTTATTGTCCGCACTGATGCGTCGGACAAGGGATTGGGAGCTGTGTTATTACATGAACGAGACGATACCTTGCGGCCATGTCTATACGCCAGCCGCAAGTTGCTAGATAGGGAATGCCGCTATGCAATTATCGAGCGAGAGTGCCTCGCTATCATTTTTGCTGTAAACGCATTTTCGCGATATCTACTCATGTCCGAGTTTATAATTGAAACGGACCATCGTCCGTTGTTATTCTTGAAGGCTAACAGGGCTAAAAATGCTCGATTAACGAGGTGGAGTCTTGCACTCCAGGAATACCGGTTTATTATCCGGGCTATCCCTGGCGGTGACAATTCCCAAGCTGATATTTTGTCACGTCTCATTTAAATTCCTATTAAAGAGTGTTGTGTCTTGTATTGGGGTTGGATAGTGCTTGTCCCCCTCAATTCTAGACGCTGGATGGATTCACATTTATCTTGTTCATTACTTTATGAACCAGTTTTACAATCTTTTTTTTGTGAATATCCTCTTTCCACCAGCGTCATTCCTGACTGTGACCTGAACTTCTGGCAAACCTGACGCCCTAGTCAGCGGGTCAATGAGATGGAGACATGGCAAACCAAGCTACCAGAGCTACTGCTGCCATTGGATACCACAGTATTTTAATTAACAATATATTGTGTGTGAATGTGTATATAAGCAGCAATTATGTGTGTTGACTAGATAATTATGAGCCTATTCCTTCAGTAAGGCTTCATTCTTTGATAATAGTTATACTTTAATTCAACAGTATACAGTGATATACTCATTCTTATTATAGATGTTCCTCAGAAGTTTGATTGGGTGCAGTAAGGATGTTTCGATAGAATACATTCTATAGAACGTGACATCAATAATTGTATGCGTTTTGTCCATCCAATATGCACGTTCTTAGTCAGATTTTTTTTTTGGTCTCAAGCTTAAGGCTCGTTTTTTCTACAGTAGTACTTAAGCCCCTACCACAATAACTTTGGGATTTCTTGGATCCTATCGTGTAAATTTTATTTAAAATTTTCACTGGGGTGGGGGATATGTCAGGGTTAGGACTAGAAGTGTCGTGCTGGGTCACGGCGTGTTTATTTCAGGGTCTCGTTAACTTTAGCCAGTGCAAAGGTCCTTGAACTATTCTCGTGGACAGTTTGTTTTTGTAACGCTTTTTCTTAGAGATGGAAAGAAAGTGGGGCAAGATAGAATAAATGGATAAATTAGCAGTGACGGTGCAGTTTTCGACCCCGTGATTTTGATGAATTCTAACAGAGAGGGAAGGGGTGAGTAAAAGGGAAATAGTAAATTCGTACATAAAACGTAGAGGGTTAGTGACTTTAGGAAGGGTTTTGATATGTTAAATTGACCTTGTCTGTTACTATTAATAGAATCTATTAATACTACGAGCTGAGCTCGAAATGGATGCACCAATCAAATTTGGGCAGTTGGCTGGGGAATTGCATATGGCCGCGCGGTATATAAGTGGAGCCATTACTATGTTTGGACACTCCATGCAGAAATTTCCATCTGTGAGGGCAGTCGGCGGGATTCGGCCTGAGAGAATCAGAAGATTGTTAAAGACATGTCTATGTCCTTGATAGACATTGGAATGAGACCATACGCTCTTACGAAATTATCTACTGCTATTATCTCCAGCTCCCTGATCTCGTATCAGGGACCAATCGTAAGTTTCTACCTACTGATTCGACGATGAACGTGAATCTGACCTTGATTTCCCGGTGGAAGTGCTGCCGAAGAGTGCAAGACTACAATGTATTTTGCATGCAACTAGATCTAGCATGAGTGTCTGGTATACACATTTGTAAATTGAGATTGATGTGTCTGGATGAGGCTGGGGATTGCCAGCCCATCCTAGAGTAGATCTAGATCTGGTGTAGCTGCGTCAGTTGTGTTGACGAGTTGTGTCCTTGTTAAGCGGTGGGCACAAATGGCTGAGTTAACATTGTCGTCTGAGACATTAAGATATTGTTTGTTAGATAGTAGGTAGGCTAGATCTGAAAGATAGATAAGTAATAATTAAATTGTGAATGAGTCAGAATGATATAATCTTTTGGGAATCTAGAGGAGACTTCTAGTGATATTATTGAATTTTCATTTGATGCTGCTGATGTTGTCCTTTTAATATGTGAGAGCTAGACGGAAGTTGTTAGGGAATTTAAAGTAATAAATTTGTGGCCCTGCAAGGTCCTTGGTAAAACTTATTCGAATTGTTATTGGTATATGTGGCATGGTATGGAAGAGTAATTTCTAAAAACCTCTCGATATTTTAAATGCAGTCGTAACACCAATAATCCCACATAACCCAACTCGTAACAATGACACACTACACTACATAGCAAGTTGCTTCAAAGCCTGAAAAAGAATTCACTTTCAACATTTCAAAACACACTTGATTTTAACAGCGGCGCTCTACGAAGCAAGCTTTACGATACGTGCGTTTTCTATGTGTGTCAAAAGGGTTTGAGTGGAATACTTCACGAAGCTGTATTTAAGCCATTGTCTTGAGCTGCTAGCATTCTCGGACTTGAAGCGTTCTCGATGGTTTCTCCCTAAAGACAATTGTGACTTTACTCTTGTATAAATTAAGAGCACAGGGCTGATCCTATTTCGATATAATGAGTGATAACTCAAAATCTACACTTTCTGCCATCCTTTTTTACAATCAATCCTGGGGTCAACAATATGTGTTTTTACAAGCTGTGTTCTGACAAGTCAGTAAACAAAACCCGACGTTTCACAATTAAAATATTAAATTTTTATTTGCTACAGCAATAAGAAATCCCCTAACAGAGACCATATAAAAAAATACCATCCACTCTCTCGTGAACTTTGCAAAGCTCAGCAGTATTTGTTGCTATGGTTGTTGTGCATTGAATTGTGTTTGGGGAAATAAGTGAATCGAAAACAAAAAAAAAGTGGCACGGGGACTCCAGCACACACTACCCTACCTAGCACACCAGGTGTGCCGTGTGACTATGTGGTTGCGAGAGCACTTTTCCCATGACATGGACGATCCTAAGTCTAATACACTAAAGTACCAGTTGCCCCTTAAGATCTAAGGAAGTAGGTTCTAATCCGTATGTTTTGTCCGGCCTACCCCCGACCAAACTCCACCCCAACTCTCAGTCCCTCAGTAGCGCCTCAAGGGAGGAAATCTCGCCAGACCCTAAGCTTTACAGACTAGTTGGGCATGACTAGCCGTGCGAGTACCTTGGTCGACCGCCGACCTCGACGCTACATGGAAGCAGGAGCCAGTGACCACCCGGGTTTCCCCAAAGTGGCTGTTCTGTACTATAAATAAATTTTGGTTTTTCTTATATGACACACAATCCATACATTGTCTGCCATTATGGGTTTGATCTCATTATGAATAATTTCACATATTAAATCCATTTCTTTACAAACCATACTTAAAATACATGGTTTTCACTCAAGTAAGGCCGATTAACACCACAAGCCAAAGATATAAGCCTTCTATTAGAAATGGGGCAATAAATATTCTTTTGGCAAAAAGTGGAAACTGCACACATGATTATCTCCCTTTGCGCTTGACATTTTCTTGACTTTTATCTACAAATCGGAAGCAGAAGTGGGAATCGATACCATTATATATTCTCATTGAAGTGAATGTTACAACAGATTGAATACTTTCTCTTATTTTCTCAAACATGTGAAACTTTTCACTTGCATTTACACTAGGGTTTTTTATCCTCTGGTTTACAAGTCTGAATAAAAATAAATAGGTCTAAGAAAACATTAAAATGATTTCATAATAGTTTCATGTCTGACATTATATTTTAGGATTCGAAATTCGATACCAAATAAACACATCCATTACCAAAGAGATGACCTCACCACCCTTACCACTAAAAATCCCATAACTTCTAAATTATGATATTCACTGTTGGTGTCATGGCCAAACCGCCTATCTCATGGATACAAAATTTTACAGTAGAAAGGAAAAACTTGTTGGACTTGCCATACCTCACCATCTTTAACGCTAAAAATCCTATACCGTCTAAATTATCATATATAACGTCGATGTCGTGGTCAAACAACTCATGTCATGGAAACAAAATTTGATGAAAGACTTGTCAGATTTGTTGGACTTGTTTTACAGACTTGTCGAGTTTGTTGGACTTCTACCTCAGTCTTGTTGGATTTGTGCGGCTGATTTGTTGGATTTGTCAGACCTGTTGAATATTAGCGGCAGACTTATAGGATTTTCTTCAAACTGAGCTTTGGACTTGTTGGATTTGTTGAACCTGTACAGCGGACCTATTGAACATTTTGGGATTGCTAAAAATACCAGATTTTTTGGACTTGTCAGATTTGTGCCCTGGGGTTGTTGGGCTTGTGCGGCAGACTTCTTGGACTTGTCCGGTAAAGTTGTCATACTTTTTGAACCTGTGCGGTAGACTTCTTGGACTTGTCGGATTTCAGCGGCGAACTTGTCTGACTTGTTCTTCGGACTTGTCAGTCTTGTGCGGCGGACTAGTCAGCCTCATCAGATTTGTGCCTCTGACTGGTCATACTTATGCTGCAGACCTGTTGGATTTGTGTTGCAGATTTGACGGACTTATCAGATATCTGCAGTGGACTTATCAGATATGTCGGACTTGGCGGACTTGTTTGGCAAACTTTGTTGGGATTGTGCGATGGATTTGTCAAATTTGTCATAATTATGTAGCCGGAATGTTGGACATGTCAAAGTTGTGGGTTTTGTGCAGTGGTCTTGTCAGACTTGTGCCGATGACTTGTTGGATTTGTCATACTTTTCGGACCTGACAAAGTTATGCGGCGGACCTATCTGACTTGTCAGACTTCTGCAGTGGACTTGTCGAATTTGGGTGGTAAATTTGTTGGATTTGTCCTGCTGACTTTTTGGCCAACTTGTCGGACTTGTGTGTCAGTCTTTTCAGATTTTTTGGCCAACTCGTTGGACTTGTTCTTGAAACTAGTTGGACTTCCAAATTGGGTTTGTGGGATTTTTCTGCCAACTTTTTTGATTTGTGCGTTAGACTTGTCAGAATTTTTGGGGCCAACTTGTTGGGCTTGTGTGTGGGACTTGTCAAAATTTTTGGGCTAACTTCTCTTACTTATGCGTTAGACTTTAAAAAATTTTTTGGCCACCTTGTTGGACTGGTGCGTAAATCCAGTTGCAATTTTTTGGCCAACTTGTTGGATTTGTACGTCAGATTTGTTGCAATTTTTGGCCGACTTATCAGACATTTTTGACAGATTTTTGCTGAGTTCCTTTGACCTGTGCTTCAGACTTGCCAGAATTTTTTGACCAACTTGTTGACTTGTGCGTCATACTTATCAGATTTTTTTGGCCAACTTTTCGGACTTATTCGTCAGTATTGTCTGATTTTTTGGTCAACTTTTGGCTAGACTTTTTGCAATATTTCAGAAAAATTAGTAAGTCAGATTTGTCAAAATTTTTTGGCCGAATTGTTTTATTTGTGTAACAGATTTGTCGCGTTTTTTTCTGCCAACTTGTCGCATTTGTGCATCAGACTTATCAGATTTTGTGGCCAACTCGTAGAACTTGTGCGTCAGAACTGTCGTAACTTTTCGGCCAAATTGTTGGACTGGCGTGGCGGATTTGTCAGACTTTTGCGGCCAACCTGTTACTTGTACGTTGGAATTGTCAGATTTTTTAGCCAACTTGTCAAATTTGTTCGTTAGACTTGTCATAACTTTTCGTTGAACTTGTTGGACTCGCGCGTCGGATTTGTCTGAGTTTTTTGGCCAACTTGTTGACTTGTACGTCACGAGTGTCAGATTTTTTCGGCAAACTTCTCCAATTTGATCGTCAGACTGTTCAGATTTTTTGACAAACTCATCAAATTTTTTGACAAACTCATCAAATTTGTGTCAGACCTGTTGTAACTTTTCGACCCACTTGTTCGACTGGCACATCAGACCTGTCAGACTTTTTTAGCCAACTTGCTTTACTTGTTTATCAGGATTGTCAGACTTTTTTGGCCAACTTTTTGCACCTCCATTTTGGACTTAAACTTGTCAGATTTGTCTGCCAACTTGTTGGATTTGTGCGTCAGAGTTTTCTGAATATTTCAGCCAACTGATTGGGCTTAGTTTTCAGACTTATCAGATTTTTGGACCAGCTTGTTGAACTTGCGCATAAGTGTTGTTCGACTTTTTGGGGAACTCGTCGCACTAGTCCGTCAGACTTTTCGAAACTTTTTTACCAAATTTTTTTGACTTGCACGTCGGACTTGTTAGAATTTTTTTGGGCAAATTTTTCGGACTTGTGCGTCAGTCTTGTCGGATTTTGAGGGCAACTCGTCAAATTTGTGTGTCAGACCTATTGTAACTTTTTGATCAACTTGTTGGACTACTGCGCCAGATTTGTCTGACTTTTTTGGCCAACATGTTGACTTGTTCGTCAGAATTGTCAGACTTTTTTTGGCCGACTTGTTGGACTTGCACGTCAGACTAGTCGTAACTTTTTGGCCAACTTGTTCAGTTTGTTCATAAGACTTATCGGATTATTCGGCCAACTTGTTGGACTGCCACATCAGATTTGTCAGATTTTTTCGGCCGGCTTGTAGAACTTGTGAATTAGACCCGTTATAACTTTTCAGCCAACTTGTTAGACTTGTACATCAAACTTGTCAGACTTTTTTCGCCCAACAAGTGGAACTTGTACATCAGAATTGTCAATTTTTTTTTACCTACTCATCGGACTTGGCGCGTTAGACGTATCATAAATTTTCGGCCAAAAATTTGGATTTGTGTGTCAGACTTTTTGGAATTTTTACGAAAACTTGTAAGACTTGTGCGTCAGATGTGTCAAAAGTTTTTGCCAACTTCTTGGCCTTGTACATCGGACTAGTTAGATTTTTTGGCCAATTTGTTTATTTGTGCAACAGATTTGTCATAATTTTTCGGAAAACTTGTTCTAATTGTAAGTCGGAATTGTTAGATTTTTTTACCAACTTGTCATATTTGCACATCAGACATCGGATTTTTCTTCCAATTTGATGGACTTGTGCATCAATCTTGACAGATTTTTTGGCCAATTCGTCAGACTTGTCGTATTTTTTCGGCCAACTTGTTGGCCTTGTGCTTAAGACTTATAGGATTTTTCGCCCAACTTGTCATACTTGTGTGTCAGTCTTGTAAGACTTTTTCAGCCAACTTGTTGTACTGGCATGTCAGATTTGTCAGACTTTTGTGGCCAACTTTTTGACTTGTACGTCAGAATTGTCAGATTTTTTTGGCGCAGTATTTGGACTTGTGCGTCAGACTTATCGTATTTATTCAGCCAACTTGTTGTACTGGCACGTCAGATTTGTCAGCCTTTTTTGGCCAACTTGTTGAACTTGTGCATCGGACCTGTAGTAATTTTTCGGCTATCTTTTTGGACTGGCATGTCGGATTTGTCAGACTTTTTCGGCCAGCTTGTTGAAATTGTGGATCAGACCTGTTGTAACTTTTTGGCCAACTGGTGGGACTAGCACGTTGGATTTGTCAGACTTTTTCGGCCAGCTTGTTGAAATTGTGGATCAGACCTGTTGTAACTTTTTTGCCAACTGGTGGGACTAGCACGTTGGATTTGTCAGACTTTTTCGGCCAACTTGTCGACTTGTACTCGTACGTCAGACTTAATGGATTTTTTTTCCAACTTGTCGGACTTGTGCGTCAGACTTGTCAGAATTTTTCACCCAACTTGTTAGCCTTGTGCGTAAGACTTTTTGGATTTTTCGGCCAACTTAGCGGACTTGTGCATCATTCATGTCAGATGTTTTTTTCCAACTCATCGGACTTGTGCGTGAGACTTGCCGTAATTTTTTGGCCAGTTTATTGGACTGGCATGTCGGATTTGTCAGATTTTTTTTACCACTTATTTTACTTGTGGATCAGACTTATCGGATTTTTTGGTCAACTTGTTTGATTTGTGCATCAGACTTTTTGGTATTTTTCCAACTTGTGCGGCAGATTTGTCAAATTTTTTTATCCAACTCCTTGGACTTGCACTTCGGACTTGTCAGATTTTTCGGCCAACTTGTTTTATTAGTTCAACATGTTTGTCATAATTTTTCAGCCAACTTGTTGGACTTGTAAGTTGGAATTGTTACATTTTTCGGCCAACATGTCGGATTTATGATTAAGACATCAGATTTTTCTGCCAATTTCTAGGACTTGTGCGTCAGTCTTGTCAGATTTTTTAGCCAACTCGTCGAACTTGTGCGTCAGACATTTCGTAACTTTTTGGCGAACTTTTTGGACTGGCACATCAGATTTGTCACACTTTTTCGGCCAACTTGTTGGCTTTGTGCGTAAAACTTATCGGATTTTTTTTTTTTGGCCAATTTAGCGGACTTTTGCGTCAGTCTTGTCAGATTTTTTTGCCAACTTGTCGAACTTGTGCGCCAGTCCTGTCGTAACTTTTCGGCCAACTTGTTGGACTTGCACATTAGACTTGTCAGACTTTTTTTGGCCAACTCGTCGGACTTGTGCATCAGACTTGTAAGAATTTTTCAACGAACTTGGGCATGTGTTTCAGACTTATTGGATTTTCCGACCCGGTTGTCGAACTTGTGCATCAGTCTTGTCAGATTTTTATGTAAACTGTCTGACATGTCATAACTTTTCGGGAAACTTGTTGGATTTGTACTTCTTTCTTGTCAGAAATTTTCAAACACCCTGTTGGACGTGTGCATCAGATTTATCGGATTTTTGGGCCAACTTGTCGGATTTTTTGGCAAACTTGTCGGACTTGTGCATCAGACATAGGAACTTTTTTTGGGCAGCTGGTTTTACTTGTGCGTCTTTCTTGTCAGACTTGTGTGGCAGATTTGTCAGACTTATGCTAACAATAAAACAAAAACTTGCACTTCTACTAGTAAAGGGTGATAAAGGGGCGTCTAAAATAGCTGGCTTTATGCATTAAATGTGTGTGTTTTTTGTGTGTACTTGTATGTATGAGTGTGTTTGTGTCCAGATTTTTTTATCTACTTCATCCAGTGAAAAGGTCATGAACTGAAGATTTGATTTTAGGAATCTCTGACCAGTTGCATTACTATTTATCCTAGCACTAACACTAGTATAAACTTGCAATTCTAATGGATGAAAAGAAGGCGTTTAAAATAGGCTGTATGAGTTATTTGTATGTGTGTGTGTGTTTGTGTTTATGTATGTGTCTGTCGTCTGTCTGGGTGTCTCTCTTTTTCTCCGTCTTTCTGTCTCACCCTTTCTCTCTGCCTCTCATTTATCTTCCTCTCTGTCCCTGTCTCTTCCTACTCTCTAATCTCTGCCCCCCCTCTCTCATTGTGTCTGTATTGTGCGTGTGTCTCTTTATGATACTTTATCCTTCTCTCCCTCCCCTCTCTCTGTCCCGCTTTCTCCCTCTCTCTTCTCTTTCGTTATCCAATCCCTATATCTCCTTCTTTCTCTCTTACACCACCCCTCTGTGTACCGGTATGTATGTAAGTGTGTGTGTGTGTCTTTTATTAATGATTAAATGGGGCGAACTCATGACAGCTTTCTGTCCGTGGCACTGCACATTTTAAAAAATCTTTTAAAATTATTTTTGGCTGTCGGTCTTTGCAGTCAACTCCATGAGGATAAAAATTATAAAGTCTAACCCCCCTTTCCACCACACACCCTTGCCTTTTTTTTTTTTTGCCTTTGGCGAGAGCACGTCGACACGAAACGGCGATATTATTATTATGGAAGCGCATATCCGTACAACCGGATATGGACAGTGCATATCTCTACAACGCACACAATTCGATGACGTAGAACACACACCAGAATACTATATTACTGACCTTGTTAATTTGCATAGTTTTTTAAAATATGAATCGGCTTAGTAGCAAAACAATCCGACTTCTGCTCGGAGATTGCGTGATCTGCACTAATAATATACTTGAGTGTACGTCGATCACCAATGGCTACCCCAACCCCTTTCCGCTTGATTAGTCAATCTGACTATCCCCCATTGATACAAACTGACTAGACCCTCACGCCCACAGGTCCATCTGACTATTCCATGTGTTGTCACTTTAAATTCGTGAACACCATACCAAGTTTTGTTTCAGCAAACCTTCACCAGTCGCGCTTTTGGTAAACATGTTGTATGGATAGGCACTGTCCATATCCATACAACGTGTTGTACGGATATACACTTCCTATTATTATACTAGGAAGAAGCAAAGACAATAGTTACAATACAGGAGAATAGTAGGATAGAATCAGACCCTACCAGAAGCTCCCACCAACCATCCGCTCTTGCCTCTGTAAGGACTGGGAAGTTTCGGGTGGTACACCAAGCACTGGCCGCACATAACAACTTTAGTGAGTCGTAGGTTATACTTTACGGATTATTCAAAGAACGCATCGCTTATATATTACTATTTCACATGAAAATCAATATTCTAAAAGTTTTTGGGTATAGCTGTTGACCAGCCTGATGCAAATAAACAACAGCATAAAAATAAAAAAAATCATCATGCGAAATCATGCTGGTTGCAACACTCACGCGTAAGTACGTCACAGTGTGGTGACTGAAATTCTCTTGACGTCAGTGAAGCAACACTATAATTTGGACGTTAAACGCCGAGATAGAGAGAGAGAGAGATAAAGAGAGAGAGAGGGAGAGAGAGAGAGAGAGAGAGAGAGAAGAGAGAGAGAGAGAGAGAGAGAGAGAGAGAGAGAGAGAGAGAGAGAGAGAGAGAGAGAGAGAGAGACAGACAGAGAGAGAGAGAGAGAGAAAGAGAGACTTTGGCCGTACGTCCAAGATGACGTGAGCTATCAAACAAAAAGTGCCACCGAGTGTCACTTCGCTATCTAAATACGCAAACCATCAGGCCAGAAATATTCCGCGTCTCAGGTTTACCTAAAAGTAATGTTATCTTTAACTGACGTCGGAATTCCTGTGAAGACTACTGAAAACAATGACCCAATTATCAAAAGTGCTAAAACAAATATGGCTAGGATGATATGTAGCTGTCATTTGATTCCTCAAGCCACCCCTCACCCCTGTTTTTCCTCCAGCCCCCCCCCCCCCACCCCGCAATGTTTCACCTATTCTCCCTTCACCCACCCACGCCACATTAACCCTCATGTCCTCACCTCACTCTGGATCAACTTAAGCAAACAAGCAGAAGAATTTGAAAAACTTAGGTGGTTTCGCACTCAAAAAGTGAAAACTGAAAGACAAAATTATGAGAACACAACAAGAATTTGAAAATGCTGACTTTTTTGACGCCATTTCAACTCGTTTATTTTCATTCTGTTGAGCAAGGGTCTTACCAATATTGACAGTCCAGTACTTACTGGAAATCTTCACTGAACGGTTTTTACCAATCTTGTCTTAGGCAAGGGCCTTTCTCTGTTTTGCCATTAGTACCTGAAGATTTCTGAATCCTGAATTTTTATGCCTCTAAACTTGACGTGTGTGTACAAAATTATATTTTTCTCTGTTCATGGTTTGAAATGCTTGACCTGTTTAATGCATACATTTAGAAAATAATGCATGTGTTTTAGAAAGATTACACAAGCTCGTAAGCTACAAAATATACGTTCCAAGAAATAAAAAGAGATAATTGTTATCAACTGTAAGACGGAAGAGTTTACATAATAATAATAATAATGACAAGAAATAACTGCACCATTGTGCGAGCCGTAGATAGTTTGGTTTTAGGTCTTAATTTAAGGAAGTTCCGCTACTCTTGGCACTTAAATCTCACTTTTCTTGTTTTTATTTTTCTTGTTCATGCTTTTGTGTGTGTGTGATTTTTTTTTGAGGGGGGGGGGTAGTTTTTATTTTTTTTATTTTGCCCGGGCCTACTCTTCTAGATTTCAATTGCCAATGTATCATTATCGTGCACAGCGTGCACACGGGCCCTCCGAGTTTTTCGTCTTTATCCGAGAAGATTAGGTGCTCGATCCTACCGACCATCGGACCAAGGACAGGAATTCCCCCCCCCCCCACCCCCATCTAATTTCAACATGCCTTGGCCCACAAGGAATCGAACCAGGTACCTTCGGCATGAGAGGCTAGCACCTTGCCTTTAGACCAACGTGTCCCCAAGTATGTAGATGTATTTTGGAGGTCAGTTCATTACAAAAAAGCCAGCACCGCCAAGCGCCAAGACTGAGACCATTCAAGCGTGTCAGATGTTTAATTCTCAGGTCAATCACATGAGTTAGTTCACCATACACTTTCCAGTACTCTACAAGTGCGCCCATGAAGCCATGCTATCAAATATCCCGTTGTGACCGAACTCGTGGAAAAAGTGGACAATGCTGTCGAGTTTGACCACGACTTAATGGCGTACGTCTCTTTCACTTGTACATTAAATTTGATGAATGCAGTTTGTCAGGCTGCAAACATTTTGTCACACCAAGGACCACAGCAAACAAACTTTCTCACAGACTTGAAAGATCTCAATCTACACCTCAAAGTTTAAAAATGAACATTTCAATGTAGCCTGCCAGTCCAGTTCTCTGATTAGGACAAAAACTCCTTTGTATTCCTTTTCCATTGATCTTTGCGGTGAATCTGTAGGTGCGTAATTTTCTTTTGCTTATGAATAGTCGTTAAACTGATGAGGTCGGTGATGCGCTCCGTTATTTTTGGATGGACCGTGACATATACTTCAGGATGATGTAGCACTTAATGTCTCGTATACTGTTGGTCAAAGCATGGTTGTTCAAGTTAAAATTAGAAATTATATCTAGTAACACTGAAACAAAGCCATTCCCCACACATCAATAAGACTGCTATATGTAGTCTGAAATGTTTATAGTTGCAGAATTATAGCAGGTCCCAAATGAATGCAATAATTTACGCAAAAGAAACAATTTATTACAAATTACAGGAAACACATCGTTCACCATCTCCAGGAAAGAGGCAAACGAAAACATTCACAAACTTTCGCAGATTAATTGTTTTTTGACATTGAAAAATTAATTGTAACAATGATTGTCTTCGGTTTGTCTGAGAAGGTCAGAGCTGATAATTTGATTAATTTTGTCCTGAGCTCTGAGAAAAGTTCACTGTGCCTTAAGACAAGGGAACTAACCACTCTCACATTTCCGCTGTGTGTTCTCCAGGCCAGCTGGCATCTGCTGCACGAGCTCTCACGAGCTGATTGTCTGACTGCTTTTTTATTTTTGAACCAGCTCAGAACGTTTGAATGAGATACACATTTTTGCATTGTTTATTTGTACGATCTGATCTAACTTTGTCTACTACATTGACCAGACCCACTGAAGCGCCAGACGAGCAACGCATACGTCAGTGCTCTGATGTCTTCAGGAACACAAAAAATATGTAAACGATGTTCGTCATACAGAAATTAGCTCTGACACGACACTCTATAATGAAGCTGACATCATGGCCTCCATCTTGAATCAGTCGTGTTCTCCATCAGCGCCAGTGATAAGAACTGGTCGATTGAGCAGGCCTATATAAAATTGGAGACTGAAATTTTCTTCTTTTCGTTTACCTGGAGTTCTAAACTTCTAAGCCCCGAACGTTTCGACACTTTTTTTTACACTATCTCTCGGCTCTTCACTGGTCCCAAGACAGCATCATGCAAGATTGATGGGATGTCGAGTGTTTGACTGAGATTTATTCTAACATTGCTGACATCGAGAAAACATCAGGCATTACTTAGACTAGGCTTCATCACTCGGAAGTCAAAAATGCCTGGGAGGACGCTATGACTTTGTTGAGTACTGAACATTCTGTGGCTGAGCAAACATTCGGACTCCGGAACTAACTAAACGGAAGACAAATCTGCAGAGTGGTGTTGACATTTCTGGAGCCTTGGCAAGTGCAAGATTGTTGATATACAGGTGAGAGGTCGTGATGTGTATCATGCATAAAATAATTCTTAAACGCAGTATTTTACTGGGCCTGCCTTGATGTCGATATTGAAAAGACAGCATTTACATTTAGCCTGATTTGATTTCAGTACACACAGACAAGCAAACAAGGTCATGTGCTCATACACACACATACGCACATGAACACGCCACTGCATCAACATTCAGCTGTGTACACTGTACTAATTAACACTGCTGCAATAAACTATTTTTCTACTCTGTTCCTGGATTAAAAAAAACAAAAGAAAAAAAAACAAACAAAAAATGCAATGTTCAGCTCACAATTAATCAATAATCCAACATTATTCATTATCTGCAACTTTTTCAGGCACCGGTGTTATTTTCTTTTCATTGGCTTTCCTTTAACAGCTAACCTTTCGCGCTGTTCTCTTGTCTTTCAGTACTTTTCACCACCTTCCAATTCTTGAACGAAGCACGTGTGTAGATTTGCCCATCCTAGTCACGTTGATTCTGAGGAGAAACTGTAGTGGAAGATTTTGTAATAGACGGTCTCACGTCTCACAGAAAGGTGAGCGGAGATTACAGATTTCACAGTCGATTTTGTAGATCACCACACCTGTGTCTTAATCACAGCAAGGTTTTTGATGAATTTGATGTTGTCTCGAGCATAGTCAGGGATAAAGGCTGTGATCACGTGCCACAGAGTCGCCATGCCGACCAACCTCATGGGAGACCACCAAGCACAGAAAACAAACAGTCACACATTTTTCTCCCTGGTCAACCTGACCTCACCCACAAGGCGGGTGTCCACAGGCTCCAATGGGTATTATTCAGGGAATGAACCGAGTCCTGACCCATCTCCAGTGTCGCCTAAGACGTCTTCCTTGGTGCAGCCAACAGCGTCTGTAAATGGAGGGGATCTGACCATTCCATTTGTGCAAGATTTTAGCCAGCCACCTCCTACAGCCAACATCACTGGAGCTAAACGTGTGAGCAGTTGGTTGGATGTGCCCGCCGCAGCCTGTCTGCCCTACATCTCACTCCCTATTCAATGTAGTGCCAACTCTCAAGGTCATCTAGTGAATGTCCCGTCATTCAAACTGCCGTCTGTCGACCTGACCCAGCACGTCACCTTAGGTCAAGGTCAGCAATTTATTAGTGGCAACAAGGACAGATACCTTACTTTGACCCCTGACCTATTTAAGATGTCGCCTTGTCTGAGATCAGCTGGGTCACCCTGCGCTGACGATCTGGGAAATTACGCCATGCACATCAATCAGTGAGTACTTCTTATGTCCATCTATATGTCTGCCTGTTTGTCTGTCTGTCTGTCTATATCCTTATTTGTATACTACAGGTGTGACCAAACCGCGGCATGCGAGCCACATGCGGCTCTTTGGCCTTCGATATGCGGCTCCTGGAAATGTGTTCGTTCATCTTTTGACCAGATATTAACTAAGACAAAGAAATATCATTTAAATCTGTTTTTTTTTTTTTTGGTACCCTTTTAGCTTTATTTTTGGCAGTCTATTTTTTTTATCGTAATGCAAATTCGCCCGTTTTTCTTTGATGCTCCCGTGGTTCATTACTGTAGTTAATGCCTTCAGTATAATTAAACAGATCATCAGTCAAGATTTTGAAAACATTTAGTACGTATGTTTATTTTGTGATCACCGAAACTAATACAAATCAACAGTTTAAAAACTGCACACATGAGTAAATATTGTTGCATACATGTATTTCTGAGTAATTTTTTGTAACAAAATGTGTATGCAACAATAAAAACGTGTGTGTAAATTTTGATCATATCTTGTGGCTCTGGAACGTCTGTGAGTTTATCGTGTGTGGCTCTTACAGAAAGCAAGTTTGGCCACCCCTGGTATATCAGTTCACATTTGATCTTCTTGTCTGTCAATAGTTACTGGTCTATCAATTTCTACTTCTCCATCCTCTGTTTCTAATCTTGATGAAGTGTGCCTGTGCGTTTATGATCAAAACGTTCTGCATCTGTCTGCCTATCTCTTTATCCATTTTTCTTTTCTTCTGGCCCCGCGGTAAATTGCAATTTTAAAAGAAAAAAAAACGCAAAAAAATGCAATGTTATCACCCTAAAAATTGCAAAAAAATTGCAACCTCTCTAGGTGCATACAAACAAACATCCATCACAAAAATGAAACATTTTTTCCTGTTTCAGCAAGGTTATGCTAGAGAAGGTAATAAGTTTATCATGGGACAGCATTTCTGGATCTGGAAGGGAAAAAATGAAAAATCTAACAACGCGGCTGGGCCTGTAGAAAGAAAACGAAAAGAAAATTGGACAGCTCGGCTGGGCCTGTAGAAAGAAGAAAATGAAAAATCGGACAGCACGGATGGGCCTGTAGGAAGAAAAAATTGAAAAATCGGACAGCACGGCTGTCAAAGTTTGCCCTGTAGGGTCTAGAAGAAAAAAAATGGACAGCCTGAGGAATAGAAAAATGAACATCATCATCTATTTTTAAGTAGATTCTAGATCTACATCTAGGCTTAACCTAATTTTAAAATTTAATTATGGACATAAAATGTTAAGACGATAGATTAAACACCTAGATCTAGATCTACCTTTCGATGCTACAGTGCTGGGCCCTGCAAGGGTTATCATTGTCTGCAGCTTTGCTGGGGTGGACGAATTCTCACCACTGTTCTCTAATTTCCTCTTCTTATGCTTGTCAGTTGTGAAGTGTGCCGAAATACTGGACTTGCGATGATGGTCCAAAACAATATTGCACCATTTACAATACAATAGCCGTTTATCACCCGATACAAAGGTGTCTTTGGCAAACTCTCGTTGACGATCCATTGCCGTCGTCTTAACACCGTGTTTCAGTTTCTTCTGTAAGAATTTGTCCATGATGATTATCTGATAAATCTAGATCTAGGTCTACTGCAGTGCTGGCTTACTACTCAAGTGAACTAACTAAACAATGAACGAATGTCGTCTGTGTACACATATTAGGCTACTCACTTTGATTAGGCTAGAGTGATTTCCCTTCCCCTTCCACTACGCTACTTCACTGAAATCTTCGAGGCCTATGAAACAGGGTTGCCAGATTGGCGATTTTGGTGGCAAATCACCCAAATTTGGCGATTTTTGAAAGCGTTCGGCACTAAATTATACTCTTGGCACTTTGGCGATTTCTTGGCGATTTTCGTTGACTGGTCACTAAATATAAAATTTATGATATATATTTTCTTGGTTTTCTATAAAGTTGCAAGAAATTGCAGATAATCGCAAAAATTGCAATTTCTTGCTGTTCTCAGCAAAAAACGCGCCGCAAGTGCGGCCGCAAGGCCGCGATTTCCTGGGGAGCCAAAATTCTTTGAGTTCGTTTGACTGTCTCACTGTCTTCATGTCTGTCTATGGTCCGCCTGTTTTGAACTTGCCCACGTTCTGAACAACTCTTATCGTGAATGTAACCGTGTTTGTTGATAAATGACTTAAACTAGCAGGCTTTGTTTCTGCACAATATTGTCAGAATTGTTGTTGTTGCATGGTTGTCTTTTGTATGGTTGTTGCTGAAAATGCCGCCGCTGCTGCTGCCACTGGAACCAACCAGTGATCCAGTAATAAGGCAGTCCACACGACGTCATCTTTGCCTTCATTGTCGACAAAGGGAAATTCGGATGAGTTCAAGCTTTCAAGCTATAGTGCCTCTTTTTTAGAATGAGCGGAATCAACGTTGATTTCCCCGACGACTGTCTGTTGGATTGATTTCAAATTTGCATCGGCTCACATTTCACACCAAATCTTATAGAACTGATTTTGTATTTGTTAACCTGCAGCCTAAGCTGGGTTTACATCTTAATCGTTTCGTAAAAAAATAATAACTAGATCTGATCATGATTTTTGAAAAATCGTCTCTACAGTGCTAAACTTTACTGTGCGAAACTAAAAGCGTTTAAACGTGTACTTGAGCGTGCGGAGTACTGTTTTCTGAGTATTCACCAATCGTTTTCCCGGAAACGGTGGACACAAATTTCAGTGTTTCACAGTTTCGGAGAAAACCAATGTTGATCCCGCTCAATCTAAGAAAAGACGTAACAGATCACATGTAGAATAATTTCCAACCAAAACGTTACTGTAGGTGAACGTAACGTACGTAACGTTTTGCTATTTCCTCACCTGAACATGCTGTTTGTTGTTGTGTTTGATGTTTTGTATTACAAAGGAGAATGAATACTTCAGCAGTAATGGTGGCCAATGTACCCTGTCAGAGAAAGACATAGCTGGTAGATCTTGGTACCTGACAGCTATGGTGCAGTCTACATGTTAATTAGATACTATCATCCTGGCTACAAAATTTTACTGGTATGCCCTCAAGGGGCAATAAAACTGTCACTGAAGCTTACAGACATCAGGAATACCTTAACTCACCTCCCGCCTCCCCTTTACCCTGTCTAAGTAGAGATTATATAAAAGTACATACTTTTCGTATACCGGTACTCTTTATCCAGTCACTTTCCGACAGAAGATAGATCAGTGGATGGGTAGGTGGGTGGGCGGATGGAGTGAAGGAGGGAGAGACGGACGGAAGGACGGACGGGTGGGTGGATAGATAGATAGATAGATAGATAGATAGGTAGGTAGGTAGGTAGGTAGGTAGGTAGGTAGGTAGGTAGGTAGGCAGGCAGGCAGGCAGGCAGGCTGGCAGGCAGGTAGGTAGGTAGGTAGGTACGTAGTTAGGTAGATGGGTAGATAGATAGATAGAAGGATAGATAGATAGGTAGGTAGGTTGGCAGGCAGGCAGGCACGCAGGCAGACAGGCAGGCAGGCATGCAGTTAGATGATAGAAGATAGATCGATAGATAGATAGATAGATAGACAGATAGACAGATAGACAGATAGACCGATAGATAGATAGATAGATAGATAGATAGATAGATAGATAGATAGATAGATAGATAGATAGATAGATAGATAGATAGATAGATAGAAAGACAGATAGACAGAGAGATCGACAGATAGATAACACGGAGACAGCTACTTTTGAAATGCAATCAAACAAAAAAATAAACAAATAAAAAAAAGTCTTCGTGCATAATTTGCAACTTTGCTTTTTTTAAATTCAGGCTTTGCATTTCCATACACCCAGGTAGGTTTGTACTGTAGGCGTCATCAGACATTAATTTGTGAAAGATTATACCCGAATGAATCCGGAGGAAGGAATGTGATTGTGAATGGATAGTTGGGGTAATTTTGAATAGCACATAACTGAGACTAACGTGTCTATGGACCGATACTGGTAAACTAATTCTCAGTTAATACACCAACAGAAACTAAATACGCTATCCGTCTTTGTACTCAAATTTCTCCATTTTTTAAACAAATTTTTGTGAGTTTGCTTGAGTGCCTTTTTTTTTCTTTTCTTATTCAAGATCACTTTCCTTTATTATTCGTTTCATTTTTCAGTTTTCTGCATCTCCATTTTCAAATAATACATGCAAGAACTTTTGTCCAGCGTTTTAACTTGGGTGGAAAGTCAGGCGTAATTCCGGGTGCATTGTTAATCTTGAATCCACCCCTCCCCTGAAGTCATCTCGTGTCCATCCCGCTTCTCAGGTCTAATTATAAAGTATCTGTCTTGCCCACCGGTCGTTGATGAGGTTTGAGATAGACACAACTCATGACGAAACATTGACATCATATAAACACTTCACGTGATGCAGATAAAATTCTGATATTTAGATATCATACAACTGGCCTTTGGTTGGAAGTTTCTACCATACAACTGATTCGAAATCTACTCTCCAGGCTAATGGAGGGCCATCACTAGACCTCATCACTGTCATATCTATCTATCTATCTGTCTGTCTGTCTGTCTGTCTGTCTGTCTGTCTGTCTGTCTGTCTGTCTGTCTGTCTGTCTGTCTGTCTGTCTGCCTGTCTGTCTGTCTGTCTGTCTGTCTGTCTATCTATCTATCTATCTATCTATATTGTATACTTCATTAATCCCATTTGGGAAATTTAATTTGCCTCAGTGTCATTGCAGCGCAGTTGCAATTGGAGCAGACACGTGATCGCCATAGTGCAGCACCGGTCGGCGGTTTTTGGGAAGGGGGGTGGGGGTGGGGTGGGGGAGGGAGTGGTAGGGATACATGTTATTTAATTTTTAATATCTGTCTGTCCGTCCTCCCGTTTGTCAGTCTATCTATCTATCTATCTATCTATCTATCTATCTATCTATCTATCTATCTATCTATCTATCTATCTATCTATCTATCTATCTATCTATCTATCTATCTATCTATCTATCTATCTATCTATCTATCTATCTATCTATCTATCTATCTATCTATCTATCTATCTATCTATCTATCTATCTGTTTGCTTGTCTGTCGGTCCATCTCTTTTTCTTGATGTGTCTCACGGTCCTTAACACATGTATTACACACAGGCGCCAGTAGTATAATTTATTACGAACGTACAGTGGGCATACAACTGATCTACTCGTTCTGAAGGTGTCGGAGAACTTCACCTATCTTGGCAGTACACTGTCTTCCGCGGCTCGTGTTGATACTGAAATTCTCTCAAGAATCCGCAAAGCCAGCTCTGCATTTGGCAGGCTTCGAAAGAGAGTGTGGGATGTTGCCGGCATTCGCACAGACACTAAGCTGAAAGTGTACAATGCTGTGGTCCTTCCCACCCTACTCTATGGGGCTGAAACCTGGACAGTGTACCAATCGCATGCCAGAAAGCTAAATCACTTTCATCTGGCCTGCCTTAGAAAGATCCTAAGGGTCAAATGGCAGGATAAAATTCCAGACACTGAGTTCCTCAATCGTGCCAAGGAATTGAGCATCTTCTGCCACCTGAAAAAAATTCAGCTACGTTGGGCAGGACATGTTGTCAGAATGCCCGACTCCAGACTCCCTAAGCAAATCTTCTTCTCTGAGCTCTCCAATGGAACGAGGAATGTTGGGGCCCCAAAGAGACGTTACAAAGACACTCTCAAGCAATCACTGAAGGCCTTTGCCATTGATGTGAGTGAGTGGGAAAAGCTCTCGCTTGATCGTGCAAATTGGAGGGCGGCCCTTACCAGAGGCAGCAAAGCATGGGAAGCTGACCGAGTCCAGCAGGCTATCAAAAAAAGAGAACGGCGCAAGAAAAGGCCCAGTGGTACTGAACTAACGGAGCACTCTTGTCATTTATGCGGAAGGGTCTGCAGGGCAAAAATAGGACTTATCAGTCACATGAGAAGCCATAAGTCATGAAAGAACAGTCTTTCCATTCTGTCCTCTGTGTCCTTTAGTTCTCTTTATTGTCCATGTGTTGAAATTCTCAACAATTTCTGTTCTTTATTCCTCTGGTGTTGTTAAGGTCATCATCATACCTGATGGACGAACTATTATTATTACAGTGGGCAAAAAGAATTCTCGTTTTATGACTCTACAAGGGATATAAGTACAAGGGAGAGAATCATAAATCTGTTTCCTGGTTGCCTGCCTTGGTAGCCATCTGAGACACCTATCAGCTGTGCCCCTCGGACACAGATGTGTTTATCTGGCAAATCAAAGACCACACCGACTTTATTTTTTACGTCACCAGCTTTTTCTGTGCTCCTCCCCCTTTTTCCTATTGACCAATCACATCATGAAAGAACATTTGTAACATGGAAGGCTCTTGTTGTCCTGAGTACCTTAGGCTTGAACGGACAGCTTTATTACATAGTCGCTGTATGGATCCCTTTCGTTTTCATTAGCAAGTTTGTCCGCCCATAGTCTCAGAAAAAAAGTTTATGCAAAATAAGCTGGAGATTATTATCTTCTTCTTCTTCTGGGCGTTGTTCATTCACTGCAGGATGTAACCCTCTACAGATTTCTTCCGTCTGGTTCTGTCATTTGACTGTCCCTGCCATCTTGTGTCCATGTTGCCAACTTCTTGCTGGTCTTCCCTTGGGTCTCTGCCCAGTTCTTGGTTTCCAATCAGTACACTTTTATGTCCATCTATTTTCTTCATTTTTATGTAGAAACGTCGCGTCCTGCCCATTCCCATTAGTACGCATGGAAACTTCCGTACACATGGAAACACTTCTTCTTTTTACTACTTGATGAATTTCTGACGTTTCCGTACACACGAGAGGTTTTGCAACATACGAGAAGCTTTGCAACATAAAACGTTTTGTTTTTGCTACAGTTTGACATAATCATTTAAACTCCGGAAATACCAACGTCCATGCGCCGGGGGCAAGACACCCGCGTAGTGGCTGTCATTAATTCCCCTTACATAGCTCCTGACGTCAGGGAAGCCTGATCTAAATAGCAAGATCTTTGTCAATGAAAGCCTAACAGAAGCTCCCATAACATTTCGTGCGAGATTAGCACTGTTTACACGATCGTCACGTAATGTCATCGGACGGCATCGCAACGGATGAAAGTCACCCAAATAGGTGACGACTTCATAATAGGAAAGGGCAGTAAGTCGAGTGTGACCGGGACGCGCGTCATTTCCGCCAGCTGATCTCCGGGCAAAAGACGAGCAGCGAACCGAACTGTTTCCTTTCGCCAGGCGTTTGCCTACCAAAGAATAGTTTATAGTAAAAGTCATACGTTAAATTTCCATAAAATGAATATCTGATATAATTATTATAGTCTATGATCTCGCCGATCTAATCTAACTAGATGAATTACAAAACGTTAACTGCTTTCCATTTATAGAAATCGGTCTGGAAGGAATAGTTCTTCTGTACCACACATACAACAGTATTGTGATTTTGACATACTACAGTTACCCTTGACGGGGACGATATATTATAGGGACCACGCTTAGAACTAATGACTTTGGTGATTCTCTTCCCCCCCCCCCTCCCTTGCCCCGCTATGGGAGCACCCCTCGCCCCCTCCCGTATGAGCGCCCGGCCATTATAAGGCCTTGATGTTCTAAACTTTTGAGTGACACTTCACGTGGACTCGTTCGTTCTCAGAAACATAATTTTTCCCCTTTTGATCATACAAACTACCTTGTGGAAAAAACAACAACAAATAAACACTATACTGTTTAATTCACTATCACTCAGACCCCCCCCCCCCCGGACTTGCATCTTCTTTGTGGATGTCCCTATGTCGCAGAGGTGTGTGTATGTGTAAGGGGGGGGGTATAACGCGGGGAGGGAAAGAAAGAGCAAGAAGAGGACACGAACAAGCAAATGAGAATTTTGAACTGAAGAAAACGAAAGTACGCAACATAAAACTGGCTTGCCGTTTAACTTTTCTTTTCTATTTCGTAAGCTTATTGTCACCCGCATACATTCTCTCTCCTCCACTCTACCCCATCCCCTCTTCTTCAGTTCGTCCTTTTCACCTTAATCTTTTACCCTTCCATGTTGCCGATACTTAAACTCTCTCTCTCCCCCACCGTACAGTCCCCGCCTCTTGCCCCTTTGTCCCTTGTCTAAAGGCGGCGTAATACACACACACACACACAGGATTTATATCAGCTGGTAGAGGACACGGAGAGGGCAGGCAGGCCGATGCTTGGGGTATGGCCTGGCTGTATATGGTATGGTGGGGGAGGGAGGGGAGGGGGGAAATATGTGTATTCTTATGGTTTTCAGGAGATGGTTTTGGGGGTGGGGGTGGGGGGAAATGGATTGACTGTAGGACAGCGGACAAATGAAGGAGAGGTCTCTAGTCACTTTCACCCACCAATGTCGGGGGGAAATGGAAAAGTGTGGGGGATTTGCACAATATCAGTGACATACAACTTGTAGGTTGCTGGTCACAAGTGCAACTACAGAGTAGATTTTTGTCAGCTGAAGAAAGACAGCTTATCTGGGATGTAAAAATTTCTCGCTCCTTCTCCCGTGGGTTTGTGTCGTCGCTGGGCTAGAAGACCTCAGCATTTAATCACCCTGCATTCCTTCTGCGACTTATCAGTTCATACTGTGTGCTAGTGCTGAATCTGGCGCGGAAGAGGATTTAAAGGCGAAACCTTTACAAAATAATCCAGTTCTGTTTATTTCGGTGATTTAAACCGTGTGTGTTTCTGTGACTGGAGTGGCGGCTGAAAGTTTGACGGAGAGAGGTAAATCTCTGAATATTTCATCTTTCAAAGTGTTTATACAGATAGTATCTCTCCCTTTACTCCATTTAAATCAATCAGACTTTAAATATCAAAATACTTGTCGATGAGTTTACTGAAATGTTTGCATTCTGTGTAATTAACCGAGTGAGACAGATCGTACGTATGCGTCCACAAGGGTTTAAGGCATGTTGCTAGACTGAAGCATTATATCACGGAAGGTCTGGTTTGAAACTTAATAAAGAGGGGTCCATTGAGACAAGTCCCGTGGTTATATCTTTAAGTGCTAGGCAGGGACGTACGTTACTGTATGATTGTGCACATTAAACTCCCATTTTGAAATTTTTACACGGTGCACAAAAAAGATTGTAAAAAGCTGGTCTGCAAATGTTTAATTTCGAGGAAAATGGATTTTAGTACGTGACTGAAGTGCAACACTTCAGATGTCAAATACATGTAGGACTATTGTTTTAAATATATCATGTCTGTAGTGATGGCCCGTCTATTTATAAGCTAAACATTGTGTCTCGAACATCAGAGTTAGGTGGAGAGAAACATTCAGTGACGATGCACATGAGATTATCCATTGATACCACCCGATTGTTCTCTCTTCTATTATGAAGAGATAAGGTACACAGAGGTTCAGTTTGCCATTACAGATCCTGTTCACTAGGCCGTTGTGACATTTAGAACCATGACATTGGGAAAACTGATCGTTATATTTTGGATCTTTTGTCCAGTTAACCCAACAGAAACCACATCCATATGTCCACGTGATCATTGCTTTCATTTGCCAAGTTTCGCATTGTACTCTGAAAAGTTGCAGCTCTGAAATTTTGGAAATTAAATTGTTTGTTTAGGTGCAGTTTAACTTTTCAATGGCGGATCAGTGAGATGTGAACAGCCTTGTGTCTCAGTGACTGTGTACTGTTGACCAATTTCTCACACCAATTATTTGACATTACAAGCCGGAATTATCGTGTTAATTCATAATTGGTCAAGGACTGGCTGCTGCTATCAGATCTACAAGTACTCAGGACTGTAATACCCCCCCCCCACACACACACACAAACACACAATTTCACGACACTGGCAACAAAAGAGTTAAAGATCTATACAACTACAAGTATCAGTTGAATTGTGCACGACCTGGCGCTTAGTTTTATTATTGTGCAATTATAGGGAGCGGGATGTCAAGCTGTCAATTCAGGAATACCATTCTGCCAGATCACGAAAAAAGACCGGACGCTCCAAGAAACAAAATTTTACATGAGCCGCAAAAACATTTTCTTTTACCCCCAGTCCCCCCCCCCCCCCTTTTTTTTTTTTTTTGGTACAGTTTCCAATTCCTGATAACCAGAGGAAACTATCAGTCATACCAAATCATAGTCCTGATAGAAAGATAAAACCCATGTTGTTCTATGAAATGATGTTTAAAAAGGAATTTGACAATAACACAGATTGGCGTATTGGTTCTTTTCCCGCAGCATGGCAGCACTACAATGCCGTGTTGACGTTTCATTAAACTAATTTAAAATGCAGCTCACAGGTGTGCACTTTGTGTGTGAGGTTTCGTGGAATGCATGAAGGCATCTATGTGTACGTACACGTACTTGTCCAGTGTCTTACTGACAGTGCATGCCTTATCTACGTGCAGGCAATTGTAGAATGGAGCTGACCATTATGTCAGTGATTTAACGGCCGCATCTGAAGTGTTCATGAATAGTTCTATCTCGCTATCAGGACGCTGATCTAAAGTCGAGCTAGCCGCGGGTACCGGGTATAGCCTGACCCCTGCTGACCCCTGGATTAGCGAAAGCTAAAAACTAAAACTTCACACCGCCCTATCAAATTACGGTGACGGCCTCAGTTTTCTCGTCCAGCAGAATCAGTTGTAAGTGTAACTTTCGTGCATGGGCGATGGGAAACGGCAATGGTTTTCATACTGTGAACATTCCCGCTGAAATAACGACACTTTCCTGAAACGCTGTAGGGGCAGAGAAGATTGTTTCATTATAAACTATGCACTTTTCGATCGAAATCTTCCGCACTGACTGGGATTTTGCATGCAATTAGAGCCACAAACTGGATGGGGCCTCACTGGGGAGGTGTGGGGAGGTCCGAGAAAGGTTAATCATACCCATGGCAGACAGGGGTTAGACTCCCTCTCTTTCTCTCACTTTCCTCGTGTTTTGTCTCTCTTAACCAATTATAAGCGGTCTTATCATGTCTGCTATTGTAACCCGCTATATTATTACATAAGACATTTTGTTGGACGTAACACTAGACTAAGTGTGGTCTTTCTATTGATGTTTAAGTTATAAGTGGCAATTTATTTATTTCTTCTTAGATGATACTGGCACAGGACATATAGAAGTCGAGCAGATTTGGCCTGTGAAGCATTCGAACATGAGTTTGGGGTGGGGGTGGGGGGGGGGAGATGGGGGCCGGGGGAGGGGGGGGGGTCGGAGGGAAGAAATAATAAATTTTAAGAGTAGAGTAGACATACCTGGCATGACATGTATGTGAGAGGCTCAGGATAACAATTGCAACAGACGGGCTCATACTAATTCTGGCACAGTCATGTAACGTTCAAGTTAGTTAGGTTTGCCTGCGTGTAATGCAGTCGGCAGAACAGGACATCACGTTGTTCTAGATAATCATTCATCTGCCCTATTGTCATGGAAGATGTCACATTTATACTTTATAGTTAAGTTATTTTTCGAAGGGTATTTGTCGTATTGTTGTACGCAATGTTTTGCCGATTTTGTCCTGAAAGTGCAGTGTCATTTCAATCGTTAAAAACTTTTCGAGATGTGTGTTTGTGATATAACGTTTCATGCGTTTTGGCCCGTTTTGCCGACCAAACTTCAATCCTCATTTTCTCGAAAGGCAAAAATGCACATACAGCAATAAAGCAACTACCCGACGTTTTATGGACCACAAGTTCACATACCGATAGAATGAAACGTTAGCATATCCGTTAGTAGTGTACCTTCTGGTCCTTACTGGTTCTCCTTACTGTAGAAAGACAACGCGCATAATTTGTGTGTTACTGACATTGTATCGTACATAATAATAGCATTGTTTTCTGAAGTCAGCAATTTTGACTGTGTTCTGACCGCGGACAGATGCCGTGTCTATGTGAAAGTGGTGAGTGTATTCACAGGTAGGTCAGGGAAAGTGACATGTTCCTGGTCGTGTCTCCAGGTAAATGCAAAACTGACACTATAAACAATAGACAATGTCAGTCACGTCAACAAACTGCTGTCACACCCCCTCCCCTTCCCTACCTCACCCCTCCTTTCAGTATCCCTCTCTGCACGTTATACAGCCAGCAAACCCACTGTAAGGTTACCGTAAACCTCTCACGTCTACACTTGCTGTTTATAATAGTAATTAGACTGACGAAACACCCAGGCTGGAAAACCTGCTTGGCAATT
Organism: Onchidella celtica; assembly: GCA_963931925.1. NCBI lineage: Eukaryota > Metazoa > Mollusca > Gastropoda > Systellommatophora > Onchidiidae > Onchidella > Onchidella celtica. The sequence continues at coordinate 48,117,746 of OZ007578.1, forward strand.
ATAATCACGAGAGAGGCGGAGAATGAAATTTCCGATCATGCCTTTGAATTATCGATGAAAATCTATCTTTTTAGTGGCTAAAAAAATGGATGAGTTCAAAATGGATGAGTCCCGGTAAAAGATCGTCAAAAATTGAGGCAATACACAAAATTTCACGTCTTTTGGTCACGCAATCACAAAGATTTAGGTACCTACATGTTCACTCCCTACCTCCATTGTAGTATAATGTGGTAGTTAAAGATAAAGTTAAAAAAAAAAAGGAAAAAGAACAATCGTTCTAACAGAAACCACTCTCGGGTAGCCCTCCTTCCTCCTTCTACCCCACCCTCTTAAAGTTCCTCTTTTCACCTTGTAATTTTTCTGTACATACACCCTCAATGCACAGACAGATATTCTCAAGCGTAATACATAAGTGCTGCAAGCAGATACTAAAATTGACAAGATAAGACCGCTAGTGCTTTCAGCGTGCACAAATTCAGCACCGCTACTTACCGGTAAATTCACGGAAGCCATGAAAAGTGCGATATTTTATAAAGCCAAATAGTGAAAATATTGAATTTTGTTCGCTGTTGAGCTATCGCTATAGGCCTTGATCGACGTTACTTATTTTGGAATTATAACCTCAATCGCTGTGGGAAAACTCTGGCTATTTTTTTTTTTTTTTAGTGGCAGTAGCACTCTGTCACAATTTTCCATCATAAATTTACCACTATATCAAACATTCTTTTCGTACTATGCGCCGTGGGCCCCACCCCCGATCAGCACGCAGTTTTTGTTTTTTTTTAGTGGTGCGAAGAAGACAGTGTCTCCTCATATAATATCGTTTCTAGTATCTTTGCTGCAAGTAAGTGCGGATGGCTGGTGAGCGCTCCTGTTAGGACCCCTCCTTCTGTCCTATCACTCTATTATATTTTCTATCGTTTTGCCTTTTCCAAAACACAAATTCAAACGCAATTGCAAGTTGGCATAATTATTTTAGCTTTCTTTTTCGCCGGTAAACACGTTTCTGTTCGCGATTGAGGACACTTGGACAAAGCAGAGAATTCCTGGCCGTCACTGGCCTCAGGCCTTGGCCTCCCTAGTGACGTCAGGATGTGAGCCACACACACACAGAAGTGATGACGCCACTCGTTAATCAAGCCGTGTCCTCCACTGGCCACCAGTCGCTGCAGTCGCTACTATAACTTTTCCCGTCAACACAGCACTTCACCAGCATTTACTCAACTGAAGGAAATGTGTCTAATGGATCTAAACACTTACGATAAAGAAGGACAAAGAATAGGTATTTTAGCATTGTTTAACTAACACAAGTATCATTTTGCCGGCAATAAATGTCACCAATATCAAACTAGGTTTAATGCACCATCTTGCATTTTTTTTGGACGGGTTTGATTTTCAAGTGCAGAAACTACATGATTTCATTGTTTCAGAACGCCCAAATCTCTCATTACCCCCCACCCTTCATTATTGCCCCCCCCCCCCCTCCAAGAAATAAGAGATGTGAGTGAGTGGGAAAAGCTCTCGCTTGATCGTGCAAATTGGAGGGCGGCCCTTACCAGAGGCAGCAAAGCATGGGAAGCTGACAGAGTCCAGCAGGCTATCAAAAAAAGAGAACGGCGCAAGAAAAGGCCCAGTGGTACTGAACCAACGGAGCACTCTTGTCATTTATGCGGAATGATCTGCAGGGCAAAAATAGGACTTATCAGTCACATGAGAAGCCATAAGTCATGAAAGAACAGTCTTTCCATTCTGTCCTCTGTGTCCTTTAGTTCTCTTTATTGTCCATGTGTTGAAATTCTCAACAATTTCTGTTCTTTATTCCTCTGGTGTTGTTAAGGTCATCATCATACCTGATGGACGAACTATTATTATTATTATTATAACTAACACAAGTATCATTTTGCCGGCAATAAATGTCACCAATATCAAACTAGGTTTAATGCACCATCTTGCATTTTTTTTGGACGGGTTTGATTTTCAAGTGCAGAAACTACATGATTTCATTGTTTCAGAACGCCCAAATCTCTCATTACCCCCCACCCTTCATTATTGCCCCCCCCCCCTCCAAGAAATAAGAGATGTGAGTGATGGGAAAAAGCTCTCGCTTGATCGTGCAAATTGGAGGGCGGCCCTTACCAGAGGCAGCAAAGCATGGGAAGCTGACAGAGTCCAGCAGGCTATCAAAAAAAGAGAACGGCGCAAGAAAAGGCCCAGTGGTACTGAACCAACGGAGCACTCTTGTCATTTATGCGGAATGATCTGCAGGGCAAAAATAGGACTTATCAGTCACATGAGAAGCCATAAGTCATGAAAGAACAGTCTTTCCATTCTGTCCTCTGTGTCCTTTAGTTCTCTTTATTGTCCATGTGTTGAAATTCTCAACAATTTCTGTTCTTTATTCCTCTGGTGTTGTTAAGGTCATCATCATACCTGATGGACGAACTATTATTATTATTATTATAACTAACACAAGTATCATTTTGCCGGCAATAAATGTCACCAATATCAAACTAGGTTTAATGCACCATCTTGCATTTTTTTTGGACGGGTTTGATTTTCAAGTGCAGAAACTACATGATTTCATTGTTTCAGAACGCCCAAATCTCTCATTACCCCCCACCCTTCATTATTGCCCCCCCCCCCCTCCAAGAAATAAGAGATGTGAGTGATGGGAAAAAGCTCTCGCTTGATCGTGCAAATTGGAGGGCGGCCCTTACCAGAGGCAGCAAAGCATGGGAAGCTGACAGAGTCCAGCAGGCTATCAAAAAAAGAGAACGGCGCAAGAAAAGGCCCAGTGGTACTGAACCAACGGAGCACTCTTGTCATTTATGCGGAATGATCTGCAGGGCAAAAATAGGACTTATCAGTCACATGAGAAGCCATAAGTCATGAAAGAACAGTCTTTCCATTCTGTCCTCTGTGTCCTTTAGTTCTCTTTATTGTCCATGTGTTGAAATTCTCAACAATTTCTGTTCTTTATTCCTCTGGTGTTGTTAAGGTCATCATCATACCTGATGGACGAACTATTATTATTATTATTATAACTAACACAAGTATCATTTTGCCGGCAATAAATGTCACCAATATCAAACTAGGTTTAATGCACCATCTTGCATTTTTTTTGGACGGGTTTGATTTTCAAGTGCAGAAACTACATGATTTCATTGTTTCAGAACGCCCAAATCTCTCATTACCCCCCACCCTTCATTATTGCCCCCCCCCTCCAAGAAATAAGAGAAACCACCCCCCCCCTCAAAAAAATAAAATAAATCCATCCACCCCACATCTCAACTTGCCTTTCGCCCTCGGGACCTTCCCGGGGAGCTTATTTTATGTGCACATTAATTTTGCTTGTTCTAATCTTGTACATCAGCATAGTTTTACGGCCATCAGCATTCATAAATACGCGTTGGTGCGTGTGTGTGTGTGTGTGGTCGGTTGGGGGGGGGGGGGAAGTGTGTGTCTACAGTTTAGTGCATATGTACGTATCAGCCGAGCTTCATACTTGAGGACGACCAGAAGCCTAAATGTTATTCTATTTATGTCGATGATTTTATTGACCGTCATTGAAAGGTCGTGACAATGTCAAACCGGTGACGACTTCTTGAAGTAGAGAGAAGAGCTTTAAACTTTGGGATATCAGGCACCGGTTCACACGTCCAGCATTGTTTTCTCTCCTGTCCGACTTTATATCAACTTGATCTACTTTTTCACGGGTCTCACGACTTTCTCCCCCCCCCCCCCAAACGCCATTTATCCACCTCAAAGCGGAGGTCCGAGCAAGTGCTTCAGGTACACCATTTACGATCATCTGCTGTATGTCTAGGACGAAACGGGTGACCACTTTATTCGAGCTCGTAACGATATCGAAGACACTCATTCACCAGCAGCACTTAAGTCTTCCGGTCAAACATTCATTAACATCACACTTCTTAGTCCCTGAGTGACACCAGAGCTGCCGTGCTACAGAAAAAGACAGTATCAGATAATGCCAGTCAAATCCACTTTTTAAAATACGTTTGGTTTTGTTTTTATTTTGGTCACCACAAAAGTGGATTTGAAGAAATCATAAAGCAGACTGCATCACTGATTTTTGCATCTTCAGTGAACTTTTGCTTTTGGCGCGCACCGTGTTTTCCTATAGTAGGGCAAAGCACTTTAGTGACCGGTGGAAGAACCGTTGATATCCAGATTGCTAATCTACTGAGGAACTCGCCAGGATGGGCAAATGTTTATCACTTATGTGAACAGTGAAACAGCCGAAGAGCACCGAACTGTAAAAAGGTTTCATAATCTGAAGAGAAGGGATGAATAGGGAAGTCAAGATTACTGAATTAGGCAACTGAGGCACGACATTGACACTGGGCAGCAATATTTATTTCAAAGCATGTAACATGCACGGCCTTTTTTTTTTTTAAACATCAGCTGAAGCGTGATGGTTGTACGATCACTTTTGTGGTTAGGCTGAAGTGACGCAGTGCTGACACCATACTATACGACGAGCTAAGAGGGCGAACATGTAAACATCTAGTGCTTGGCAACTATGTGACTACAAGTTATAAAACTTTGGGTAATACGGTACCTCAGGGGGACTTGGCGGTCTAGAGGCAAGGTGCTCGCCCCTCATGCCGAAGGTATCGGGTTCAAATCCCGATCGGTGATAGCATGTTGGAATTTTGGGATTTTTCTCATAATTATTTTCCTGTCACTGATCCTATGGTAGGTAGGATCGAGCACCCAGTCATCTCGGATTAGGACGAAAAATTCGGAGGGCCCGTGTGCACGTTGAGCACATTAAAGATACCTTGGCAGTTGGAAATTGTGAAAAGCAGGCCGTACAAGGCCGCTGCCCGGGCAAAATTCTAAAAAAACAACAACAAACGAATCCATGCCACAATAAGAAAAATAAAAACAAGAGAAATGAGGTGTAATAATGCCAAAAGCAGCGAAACCTCCAGAATAAAGACCTAAACAAAATACGTGACCTCAGTTTTTGGCGATAAATTACGTGGACACATCCATTTTGTACAGAATTCAGTCTTAAATGTGATTTATGTATGATTTTTTGAGCAGAAAGAAAAACGCTCTTTCGTTGAGTAGAAACGAAAAATGGACAAAATATTGCAAAAAGAAAAAAAAGTTGTGTGTCGCAAAGCGTTGCGTAAGAAATGATACAAAAAACGAAGCAATAAAGCGCAAAGGACAAGGAAAGAAAGACAAAGCGACTTTTCGCTATAATTTTTTACCTTTAACGAGGAAAAAAAAAATGTGATCGGACATTTCGTTCTTCGCCTTAACTTTCATACACTGCTGGTCGATAGTTAACGTTAAAAGATCACATTTTGTATTCCCCGAGACAACAGGCCAGCTAGTATTTCGCATTGTTGAAACATATCTCAGATTATTAATTTTATATTGGGTTTGGTGTTAAAAGAGAGAGAGAGAGAGGGGGGGGGGGATGGGAGGAACAAGTGGGAAGTCTGATTATTTGGGGGGGGGGGGGTCTGAGAGCAGATATCCCAGATACTTTCACGTTTTTCAGAAATGAGTTTGCCGCAGTGTAAAATACTTATATTAAACTGAAAGAAATAGGCTGACATAATTACTTTAACCTCAGATATAAATGGAGTTACACCTTTCTACCTTTTCTCAAAACACCCAGACAAATGCACGCACATGCAAGCATGCAAGACTGAACTTGTATTTTCCTGGTAGGAAGGCTTTATTGTTACAAGAAAAGGCTTATGTCCATATTCTGTCCTCATGTCCTCGAGTCTCATTTATCATGGACTTGTCCGTTTCTCAGACTCAAATTGGTCAAGTAAGTACAGTCGTACTCAGAAAGCCAAGAGGAAGTGGCGTGCAATGTGTAGCAAGTTTAGTACTGACCAGCCAAAAGATCCATTTGTCCAGGCTGGTCGCACGTTAGCATAACTTACCTGACCATAGGTCACATAAATCAACGGCTGTCATGGCAGTGGATAGCACACGTGTAAATGTTGAATGTTCCCCCAAAATAACAATATGTACAAACGTAGATCTTAGTCTGAGGGAATCGCTTGCATTCGGAACATCGGGGTAGTTCTTCATGTCATATACTATATTTATATTTCTTTTTTTTTTTTTTAAATTGTATTATGTTATTTAAAAAAAAAAGTGGCAGGAATAATTCACCGTGGTACTCTTTCAGCCCCTCTTTTGTTCAATGCTACAGCTTCAATAGCACTTTCTAAAAGTATAAAATGAATTTTCCTCAGTGCCAACTGATCTAACGCAAATCGCGTTCGTATTGTCCTATTTTTTTCATTCAAGTGTGAGGGATTTTTTTGTTTTTTAGTTATAAAAATGTAATATACAGTGACCTCTTTTTGTTCTCCGGTTGATGAGCCCTCCGCACGGGGAGACTGTATTTGACCATTGTCCATTGGTGCATAGTTCCCTGCCGTGCATGAGATCTAAGACAGTGAATTATTATGCAAAGTCAAAATTTGGCAAAAAGAAAAAGTTCTATGTAGCAAAGCGTCGCGTAAGAAATAATACCCTAACGGTACAATGTAACGCAAACTAAAAGAGTAGAAACTACATACAACTTTTTCTTTTTGCCAAACTTTGATTTTGCATATAAGCCTTGCTGCAACCCCACAGTTTTTCTGTGATTTTTATAATATCAGTGGATTTATTACGTCAAATTGTCGAGATCTCAGAGAGGGAGAGGGGAGGGTAGAAACACCCTTTTATCACAGATAATGCCAGGTACTTCGATCTAATCGTTGAAATGATTCTAGATCTCTACCTACTCACGATTGAACTGCGAGAGTAAATAATATTTAGATCTAGTTTGTGAAATGGTCTGATAGTATCCCTTCACTCTATCAGGCTGGCAATTTTAAAAGCCGAGTAAGGAAGGAGTCGAACTGGCGTGTCAGACAGACTTGCACCACTCTGGTCGCACTCTAAGACAGAGACCCCACAGATCCGTTTTCCTTGAAGCCTTTCAAATCCATGTTAAGTCCTTTAAAAATCCTTCATTTTCAATCATTTTCAAAATGTGTCCAGAGATCCGTTAAAAGTCCTTACGTATCCCCGATTTATAGGCTCCAGTGAAAAACGTGATTGGACGTATCGGCGATTTATATTGTCCTCTACATTCAGTTGTCTTTTATTCAATGTATAACATTTTACTTTACTATCAATACTTTTTTTCCTTTAAGCATTTTTCTGAACCATGCTGTTTTTTCCCAAAGTGGGAAAAACTTAATTACGTCCAGACTTGACCGAAGCCTCCAACATTTACGTCCTGAAAGAGTTAAAATATAACACAGCCATCGCTTTTCTTTATTATGTTGCTTTATGGCAAATTTCGCCATTTTTGTTTCTTTCTAATTTGATAACAGCATTTCCAATTTAGAGGGAGGAGTACGTTAATGTTCCCTAAAACTGTACTCATCGGTTTTGGCTATCTTTCAGTGGAAAAATAAACCGTTTAAAACTGTTTCAAAAACTGTTCGGTGAATTTTTGTAAGTGAGGTTATTTTTCGGTTCATGAGACTATAACCAAAATCATTCGATGCGACTTTGAATGTACTTGATTATAATAATGTGAAAATCGAGTAATCGAGTTTTTGAGTTACTACAGTCTAGGGGATCGGTTTTGTCCACTAAAACGTCCTAATTTTTTGTACAGAAAGTCCTTAAATTTGATTTTAAAAGAGCTGTGGGAAACCTGGCGAGGCTTCCTGACATGAACAATGTCTTGTTGTTGACATTTTAGTGTGGTTGGTGGGTCGGGACATGCTCAGAGGGATGCAATCTTCGTGGATCAACAGGAGAACAAAGTGACACGTGGATGAATGAAGAATTACAATGACTGTGTTGACAGTATAAACCGCTGCTTGTTGTCTTACCTTATGAATGCATTAAAATCACCTCTCTCATACCATTGTATTCCACACTGAATTGCGGAGGGGGGGGGGGGTGAATATGTAGGTTTTACTTAATAGATTAGAAGTATATAGATAGATAGATAGACAGACAGACAGACAGACAGACAGACAGACAGATAGAAAGATAGGTAGAAAGAGAGAGAGAGAAAATGGAGAGAAAGAGAGAGAGAGAGAGAGAAAATGGAGAGAAAGAGAGAGAGAAACAGAAAATGGAGAGAAAGAGAGAAACAGAGAGAGGAGAGAGAGACGGAGACAGACAGACAGACAGACAGAGGGACTCTTGTGACGAGGGCAGACGCAGGGGAGGACAAAATGGAAAGGGAAGCCTAGAAAAAGGAGATGAAGAAGTGAACAGAGACAGCGAAAGGGAAAAGGACGAAAGAGAGAGAAAGAAAGACAGAGGGAATAAGGAAGAAAAAAGAAAGAAAGAAAAGAAATGAAAAGAAAAAAGAGACGGCAAAAGAGAAATAAAATTGAAGAGGGGGAAGAAGGGGGGGGGGGAATTGGGAGGGAAAGCGAGAGAACGAGAGAAAGAGAAGCGCGGGGGGGGGGGAGACTAGAACAATGTAACATGGTAAAGAACACAATCATATAATAATAGTAATGTTTACCTGTGACAAGTCCATTCATCAGGCTATGAAAGCGGAAGACACTCTAATCTCTTTGACTGACATGACTGACAATTTTCTATTTCTCGGAAATTTATGCTGGCCCATGGGGTTCCCAGAGGGGGTGAGGTTGGGGAAGGATTGGGGGGTGGGGTAATTTTCTTGTTTGTTTTTCTTTTGTCAAATGTTGGTTTGTTTCACATAATCTATATATATATTTTGGTAACTCGAAACTTTGCTCACCTAAGGTTCAGGAACCGCATCACACTGAGGCTTCAAACTTTGCACAGCAGCATATTATTATTATCAAGGCAAAATTAACATAGGCTATATTAGACATTATGAAATGTTCAGGCTTCTACGTTTCATTTTTCATTGTTTTGGCATCATTTAGATCTATAAAATTTCGAGTCATGGTTCGCCATTTTTAGTACCGTGACGCAGTTCCCCTCATCGTTCATTCGCTGAAGGAAGCAAATTGTGGATTAACGAAAACATGGATCCCCCGTAAACTTTACCGAAAAAGGGTAAACAAACTCAGTCCAAAGTAGGCGCGGAATCAGAGCCGATACTGATTCTGTCATTATATTTTTTGTGTCTGTGGAAGGAACTTTACTTTGTGTACTAGAGCTAGATCATTATCTAATTACATATTACGCACTTTCTTCACCTTTGAACGCAAAAGGCTTTTTTATTTTGCCATCTACAGTCACTATATTTTACATGTTCATTTCAAATATCGCGGAGGGTGCACGGAAGTTTTTATTATTATGCTTAGTTTTGGTTCTTGAATTTATAGAAAATGCATTGTTTCATCGTGCTGTCAATAGCTCTAATTTTCATCCTCCATCTTGGCTCCATTCTGTTATAGTACCGTGCATGTCATAAAAAGTAACCATATCAAGCGTTCAGTTTGGTGCGTAGTGTCCTGGCGCGTATGAGATCTGAAGCAAGACTGCAGATTACTATCTTTTATTATAAGAGAGAGAGAGAGAGAGAGAGAGAGAGAGAGAGAGAGAGAGAGAGAGAGAGAGAGAGAGAGAGAGAGAGAGAGAGAGAGAGAGCACAAGATTGTTTATTCCGGGCAATGCCCGGTACGTCATCTAGTAAGTAATAAGGATATTTCTCTCGGGCAAGGCCGGGTAACTCAGCTAGTACTATACATCAATCAAATTTTGATATTGACCGCTGAAGGTAAGGAATACATTCTCAGTAAAAACGTTTTTTTCCTCTGCCTTAACCCCTTTACTTCTACATGCTTTCCCTCGCTGTATGCTGGACAGCACACTGTAACTTTTGATTTTAAGATGCACGGGTGGGTACACAGTGCACACGTGCTATCAACTTTAGAACGGACGCTTTGCGTCCGCAGTGCACACGTAATATCAACTTTAATGCGTACGGTGTGCACCCGCAGCACACAGTTTTTATCAGCTTTCGAGCGTACGGTGTGAATCCACAGCGCAGTGAATGAGTTGAAATAAAGTGCTTAACACTTGTGAAGTTTCATGAATAGATCAGCGATAGAGTGCATGTTCTGGGTGGCTTTGACGTGTGCTAAATGACATAACATACACCTGAGAACTCCCCAGTAGAGCTTACATAGAAATTACACAATAGCAGTCTCCGGATACCTGGAGCAGTATACTATGGCCTCCCACCGAGAGAGGTGAGGGATTATTTATTTAGTGACTAGAAAACTCCACAACAGATTTTTCACAACTTGTGAATTGTGAAACAGCAGGCGGCCATGAGCAGAAATGTTCTTTTGATGTCTGGGCAAGGAATGATGTAAGGCTGACATTTTTGTCATAACGTATAAGTACTCGTATACACTGTCACCGTTCGCTAAAACTGTTATAATCGATTTGGCTACTTTTCAGGAGAGCGAATAACTGTTTTTATTTTAGCGCAATGGGTTTGGTTAAGGTACATTTTTGAGTAGAATTTTCGATTTTTTTATACTAGTCGTAGGGAACGGTGACGATACCGTCGTCCATCTCGAGTACTGGAGAATCGATGCTTTTGAAGGTTTTGAGTTATGACGACTTTGTCATTGCTCATGAAGATCGATATTCTCACTAAGTACCGTGTCGATATCTTTAATGGGTTTCGAGTTATACGCAGATGTGTTTTTGCCACCCCCAAGAATAACAAAAGTGACCAAAACTTCGAAACATTCAGCCGTAAAATAAGAAAATTGTTAATACGCTACAGTACGTAAGCTTACGAGAGGTGTCGACACGCATCATGGACAGATTACAGGGAATCAGGTATTGGGGGAGTTAGACAGAAGTAAATTTTCATATGGTCAGTGGGATTACCGTAGGGCAAGGTTCCTCACATCAGACCGTCGTCGACAAGATGTCCTACATGCTGGATTCCCGTACAGTTGCTAGCTGGCATGTGACAGCATGGAAAGCGATTATACTGTCTGCGTATTGTTATCTTTGTCCTAAAGACATATGGAAACCTGAAAATTCGAAACACTGTTAATGCAAGAACACCCCCTCTCCACTCTTCTCCATTACTTCAACTTCAAGATAAGATAATGTACCAGATCCCTGAACATTGTTCCAGTGACGCATTTACATACTGACAATAGAGAGAAATTGTGAATGGAAAACAAAAAAAGACTGTGAAGGAAAGAACTTTAAAAACAAAGCAAAACAAAGCTCTTTTCTATCGCATTAAGAGGCTGAAGTATTTGGTTATTGAAACAACATCATCAACATCAGCACCAACAACAACAAGAAAAAACAACAATAACAACAACTGCATTTGGAAGCTATTTTAATTCTGATACATTCATCACTGACAGTGATTTGGGATCACGTGATCACATGGGACACTTTGTAAAGCCTCGCGTTGAACTATTTTGTCACATTCCCCGCCCTGCCTCGTCCCCCCCCCCCCCTAAAATCTCCTCTCTCGTGCAGTAATAACAAAGTGAATATTATGCTGCACTGTGGATAGAAGATCGGCAATCTTTTCTCTGTAAGGATGGCGCTCCAGCGGTTATGTCGACGAAAATGTCCTGGTATTTTTTTTTCTTTTGGATGGGTAAAGGCCAGGGTTATGGTTACGGTAACCCATCTGCAAAATTCGTCATTATGCTGTTTAACGTATCTGTGCTGTCATTTTACGTCACATCTACCCGGCCAGAATAACGTTTTACTCCTATTGTAACACTGACTTTGTGTTGTGTAAGATTTGCTGGGTAAGGAAATACCTTACGAATCTGTAAACTGACAGCGGCTGTTATTCTGTTCTGTAGAAAGTGAGGTAGACATTTCACGTAATGCGTCATTTGTGAAGGGTTAAACGTCAGAGTTTACTGGATGGTGAGGTGATCTAACTACTGAACCGTGGTATTTCAAAACGCCGCAACGAATGCTCTCATGACTTTCAAAATGTTGAAAATGGCGTCACATTGTTAAAGATAATAATATTAACAAAATATCATTACCATGATAATAATAACAACATACGATAATTTAATAGGAATATATTTAAATAATGATAATAATAATATTAATAGTGAAATACAGGGCGAAAAACACGTGTAAGTGAAGTAATTTTATTCGTTCTTAGTAATAATCATAGTTATTTAATAATAATGATAATTAGTCATTAATATATACAACCTCAGTAAAAGCTCCATTTTTCGTTTCCTTCAAGTATTTGAGCTTTACATTTAGTGCCTTTTGATTTCTTGACTCCTCATTTAGTACATTGCACAGTCCAAGTTTACAGTCAAAGAAAATTATAGAAATTAATAGATCGGCTCTCTTTCCCTCTTTCATTATGATCATTATTGTTGGCAGTGACTTCAGAGAGCAAAAACCGCAACAAACTTCGGTGATATCGGACGGGTAATCCGAACTTTCCAACATTTCACTGCAGAGGCGGATCTACTATGAAACTAATGAAGCTTAAGCTTCGGGCCACTTGATCCCGGAGAGGCCCCGAAGAAGCTTTTACTAATGAGTGAATTTTGGATGCTGCACTATTGTTGGTGGTTGCGAAGGGGCCCCATAACAGTTCAAACTTCAGGGTCCCAAAACCGTAGGTCCGACACTGCTTCACTACACTACAATAAACACATAATTCGACGAAACCTCGCTAGAACAATGCTGGAGACTAGTGATAATTTACGATCTACCCATGACTCCTTGTTATTGCTGGCGACAGTTCACCGTTTAGGTCCTGTGTATGTGTGTTGTGTATCCGGGGTAGAACAACAGTCACCCCATATCCGTAATGTATACAACAGTGGTTGACATAAACCTCGGATCTTAGAATTACACTGTCATAGACACGGGTTGTATGTGAACAACAATGTGTTATACTATACATACAATTTTATATTATGATACTGACGTCGTAAATATAACTTGAACTGATTCCCAGCGTGTGTTCAGCAAGCCTTTAAGGTATTGTTTGTGGTGACTTCACAAACACATTTTCCATTCTTTAATTTCTCACTTGTGCAGCCCAGAGGCAGCTCCTATATCATTGCTACACCCGATAATAGTTACAGGAGGAAAAGTACTTTTCTCTCTGAGTTTTAATGTCTGTCGTAGCTTAAATAGGTTTATGATCTGGTTTCATGATCATCATTAAAAAAACTGTCTCTGATTCGCCTCATGTAGTGGTAAAAGAACTGTGTTGTTGTTTACTTTTTGACCCTAAAATCGACTGTGCTTGTCTGCGACTCCAGGCAGCTTTGATGAGCTATCGTGACGTGCAAGGAAAGTGATTGTTTCTGACAGAGTGCTGGAGTTGAACCGTTTGTGAATGACTTGTGAAACTGTGAGCTGGTGGATAGAATTGTCGTGAAGTAGAATATTTGGTGATATACAACATTGGAAACTCAATTGCCTTCCAGTTACAGAGTTTTATGCAATATTATCAGTTACGATTATTGCCATATTATCATTATTATTAGCTATTAATTGACTGCCCCTCGGAGACTCAGAACAAATACGAGATACGTCACGTGACATCAGTTTGATTTACACGTCGTCACGATCACGTGACCAGCTACTGTCAGAATGTTGCTGACACCGGAAGATGGCATGATGGGCAAAAGTGCCACTTCATCGCTTGCAGCTCTCGCAGCGTTGACCAATGTGAACAATATAAATGGGCTGACCAATGTGTCTAATGTAAGTGGCATGACCAGTGTGCCCAATCTAAGTGGCTTGACCAATGTGTCCAATCTAGGTGGCTTGACCAATTTGTCCAATCTAAGTGGCTTGACCAGTGTGTCCAATCTAAGTGCCCTGACCAACGTAAGCAATGTGAGTGCTTTGACCAACGTGAGTAATGTGACGGGAGTGACCACACCTTCCACCATCACGAAAGTGACATTACTGAACGAACTGGTGCCAATTCTGCCCTATGGCTTGCCAGTCAGTACCACGCCAGTCTCACCTTCACAAACGTAAGTACCTAACGTAAATGTCCTGTGTCTCCAACGTGATGTCTTGTGTCTCCTAAAGTGATGTTTTGTGTCTCCTAACATGATGTCTTGTTCCTCCTGATGACGTCCCGTGTCTCCTAACTTGATGTCTTGTGTCTCCTGACATGATGTCTTGGGTTTGCTAACGTGATGTCTTGTGTCTGCCAGTATAATGTACAAAACAGATCAGGGTCAGTGATGACACTGTGGTAGCCGAACCACTGTCCCTGCTTTCCTGTATACTGGCCTGTGTTCAGGTGTGCCTAGATTGTAACGTCTTGTATAACGTTGTATAAAATGATTATTTCAGTCCATTTGACCGGATGCCTGCCAGAATTGTATCATGAATGATGACGGTTTTGACTTTAGCATTGTGTGTGTGTGTGTGTGTGTGTGTCTGTCTGTGTGAGCGCTTCCAAGTACCACTGTCATCGTGGTAATGCAAATCTTGCTGAGGGACAGAACTGTACAAGGTTTTAAATATGCCATCAATGTCAGCATTTGTTTCGAAATCGTCATCATTGTCTTTATCATCATACCTGTCATTATCATCCCATGTCCCATAATTCCTACCATCATCATCATTGTTATCCTCATTGTCGTCATCTGACCATCTCACTGAGCCATCCCTGAGAATGTCTCAGGCCACTTTCGGAACAGATTAAAGGTGAGTGATGTTAAGTCCAGGCTTTGTCCGGCACTGTGAGCGAGAGTAGATAGTTCCACCCGAAGATTACACAAACCCGACATTTGGGAGTTCTGAGTTTCACAAAGTGGTTATTCACTTTTGAGGTTTCAGACTTGTTGAAACCGTTTTACTCCTCCGGTAGATTGAAGTTTGCGTGACGGGATATTGGTTGATAAGATCTGTCGTGTTAAGTAAAACGACCGTGTAATCTCGGTCAAATTCACTGTTTAAATCATTGTATAGAATGAAACGTATCCTACCTGTCTATCTGGGTTATAGACTTGTACAATTAAAAGTGGGTTTTCATGTGTTACGCAGACGGAAACCGCAACGGAAATGTCAAAAACCGTTCAAGTAGTGAAACAGAAAGAATGTTTTCATATGTACGGACACCACGCCATTTCCGTACACATGGAGACACTCGTTCTTTTCACTGGTTGAAGGATTTTTGCCATGGATTCCTAGTTTTCTGTTGCCAATTCCTTTTCCGTACACATGGAAACATGACTTAATAGTTCTTTAGGCCATCACAAAATTGAACTCGAACAAAGAGTAAAGCGGAGCGGAACCAGTTAATGCTTAGTGTGTCTTAGGTAAAAATGTTTTTGATGCATATGGTGTTCTTGCATAACAGGACAGAGATGTGATCAAACGTAAAGTAATAGGAATAGTTTCCTGTGTACACTGGAGTTTTGTGAAGAAGGAATCCTACTGTAATGGGACTAGAGAGTGAATATGTAAGCACCTACAACTTAGTGAATATGGACCAAAAATTCAAAATTTGGCAGTAAAAAACATTGTATGTAGCACATTGGCGGACGTGCTTCCATGTTGCAATACAAACAAGAACTCATAGCTCAGTAGACATAACCTGTTTAGATTCTATATATTTCATATTCAAATGTTTTAATGTTCGATTGTTTTTTTCTGTCCAATTTTCCATTTTTAAATATTTTTTTTCCCCTTGTAAAAGGCTGTTGCCGAAATATCGGCCATTTTGACTGTATCATTTGGGTATTATTTCTCACTCGAGACTTTGCTACATACAACTTTTTATTTTTGCCAAATTTTGGCTTTGCATATAGCCTTGCTAAGAGCCCACAGTTTTTCTGTAGTTTTTATAATATTTGGACCCAAATTGCGTGTATGAAATTGTTGTGTACTGTCTCAATATTGTTCATTATGAGTGACGTGCAGGCATCCATAAGGGACGAAATTCAGTCTTGACTATTATTTAATGAATATTTCTTTTAGCCGCTAATAAGCGACGCAATTTTCATCAAGTAGAGTTGAAAAGTATGATCTGAAATTTCATAGTGACACTATGTGGCCACTGTTCTGCAAAGAATTATTGTTACAAGAACGTACGTTTTTTGGTCTAAGGATACGTATTTTAAAGCCTTTTGTGACCCCAGAGCTACAGGGCTCCTCCCGAAATACTCCTAACCACAGCCTTAATTAATTATTCTTGCAGATTTTCTTTTTGTTTTCCCCCTGCTTTTTGGTTGGACGGGTAAGGAGCAGGGTTAGGCATTCGCTAAGATTTGTATAGGCGCCCGACAAAATGAGGCACATTTCGGAACTACTCGATTCGAGAAAATCGTTAAAAGGCATCATAAGGTCAATTTTATCGATTTTGCGTTTTCAGTTGTTCTTTTTTTTTTTTTTTGAAAAGTTTAACCTGTTTACTATCACTTTTCCAAATGATAATCCTGTTTGAGAAGGGTAAATGCCCCAAAACTGTCTCTGAATCGAGTTACCATCAATAATTTTGACTAAAAGTTGAAATTTTAAAAGTGTTTTTCGCAAAACTGCGGTTCTGTCACTTCCTGCCTTTAAGATGCCATATCTTCTCTGCTAATCAAATTACAGCAAAATGTTTTTGTACCAAATGAAAGGACTTTGAATAACCTATTTGGTGATAGCAATGTCTCCATACCACCAAAATGCACGAAGTGATTCATTTTGTTAGGGAGAGAGACGTTTACGTAGGCGCCCCTAGCGCAGAACGCTTGGGGACAATACGTATATTAACCATAGCTTTCTTCAAACGCCACAATAGCTAGTTGATGTAAAGAAGAATGGTGACAAGTCGTGTAAGTCTCTAGTATCTTTGGTATATAAGTACGAGAATGCCGCAATTCACGTGATGTAAAAGCTGTTTCACGTTAGTGCTTTCACGTGTCGTCAGTGTCCCAACATAACGTGGTTGCTGTGATGTTTGACAGCTTGATGTACGGTTGGGAACTGTGTAGAAACAAACAGGTCCTCGGTGACTTGCTGTGGAGGAAACCCGGGTTTCGCTGCTTACAGCTACCCTGGTGTTTATTGTGTGCGCTGCACCTGATCATGTCATCAAGTGTAAAAACCGACAAAATCAGAAAGTCGATCGACCTCTTTTAAATACGGCTGAGCCCTCCGCCCCCCCCCCTTCCCCAGTGACATTGACCTGGCCGAGGTCATAAGAAGATATTCCAGCATTAGCGGCTCTTTATAACTGTCATACTTTAGGAAATTTTTCTGAAATTGAAGAGAGGACACTTTAGGCAGAATCTGAGACAATAATACACCCGCGCCTCCCTTCTCACATAACACTGATATTTTATATTTTTTCTTTACAAAAAGGTGAGATTAATTAAGAAAAGAAATGCCTTTCCATCGAAAGCAAAGCCAATGGAATGATAAATCGTTGATGTGTTCAAGTAGGGCTGATGTTTTGTGCGATATTTCTTGGTTTCATCCTGTTCTGAGTTGACAGTTCTTGTTTTTTTTTTTATTCAGCGACAGTACATGTCTGCAACATAACATTATGGTTACCTGTTCTTTTCCTCTAAACGGACAAGCGCACATTTACCTCGGTTCCGTTGTTTTTTAACAATAGTTTGCTTTTAGGTTGCCTAATGGGGAAATACGAAATCTTTCCAAGGATTCCACTGGCAGGAAATAAAGCAGTTTCAACATTTTAAGACACCTGGTGGTTTCAGGGTATATTAATTGTTCCCAGACTAGACATTTTGCTTGTATTCACGATGATTCTTCGGGATCCAGGCTAATCTGAGAGGTTTGATATTAAAAGAGTGATTTCCTCCTGCTGCACGATCCATGACCTACATCAGGCCTGGTATCTCCACTGTTGGCAAGAAAGGCCATATTTACCGAGGTCTCAAGTACCAGAAGTTAAAGTGAAGTGTCCCACTGTCAATCCAGCCTTAGGCATCTCTTAAACAAAACTCCCAGTAATGTTTTTATCATGCAGTCTTCTCTTCACTTTTGAGACACTTCGCTTCTTATCTCACATGAGACCAGACAAAGCTGTTTTCTCTCCCTAAGCACTGGCACGGCGAACTTCTTCACTGTGTTGTCTACAGAGATAAAGATCGAACTAGGAACACTGTAGATTTAAAACAGAGATGCTATAATTGTCATTTTGGTCTCTTTCATTTTGGGTGCTAGATTAAGTTAGAGTGTGCTTCAAGTGTTTGGCTTACCCTCGGCCCCCCCCCAGAAAAGTCTGTTGTTCTTCAAGCATTCCGGTCGTCAAGAGTGCTGAAAAGCTAATCAAGTCACAATTTTCACCCCTACATCTCCATCCATGTCAAGTGCGAGTCCAGTTTGCTTGCAGGCGAGTGACCTTTATCTCCTTACCAATTGAATCCATGATATTTCTTGCCTTACAGCCTTCACAGTGGTCTGTGCTCTTCACCAAAGATCTAAGCGTGGAAATGTTGAGCAGGCGAAAGAAAATGATTATTGTCTTCGCGCCTGTATTTTTTTGCTGCTGGTCATCAAGTTCTTCATCAACGAATCACATGATATCACGATAATCGGTACTGTGCTTTGTGCGGCAACTGTGTCCCTTCCCAACCCCCTCCCTTTTTTCGGAGTGAAAGAGTAACACGGCTACTGGTAGTAAAAAGTGTGGTCTTTGCAGTGTTTTTGCAATGTTGAACAGGAATTTTAGTCTGGGTCAGTTCCAGACACAGGCAAGGAAATTCCCATCAACAAACAACTGCTGCCTCTGTCACGAGTGGAGTGAGTGCAATTAAGGGGATTGCTACAGAGCGGGTGTAGAGTAAGAAGGGCTCACAGTAGACAGCAAGTTAAGCGTGCTGTTGTGAGTAGTGGGGGAGGTCTGAATGAGGCGAAAGCGCTGTATAACTATCACTGCAAGTTAGAAGGTCCTACGGAGCGGACCTGTGAATAAGAGCCCATCGGGCGGACATAAAAGGGAGCAGTCGAGAAGACTAGTGAGAGAGTCTTTCCAGTAATGACTGGTATGTAGAACGTCGATTGATTATTATGATTGATGTATTATATTATATTCGTCTATTACCATGATGTGAATAAGTATATGTGAGGAATGTGGAAGTCCTTGATATTGGATATAGCAATGTGCGCCACGAGCGATAGATGAAAGTGAGTTCATGGATTTGTAGCGCGAGTGAGTAGTGTGTACTCCGATGGAGGTGTGTTACCGTAAGATGTGTGGTGAGTGAAAGGTGAACTAGTGTGTGTACGCTTCATGGATTGTAAGGAGAGGTGGAGTGAATAGAAATGGTAGGGTATTATACCAATGTAATGTTATTCTTGTAGGTGTCGGGGACGGGCCGAAGAGCCACCTCGATGAGCACAAGTGATAGGCCAGCATAGGGCCGGAGGCCACACATAGGCCAGAAGTGAGGCTGTCAGTGCAGGACAGGAGAAGCACATAAAGTCGTGGCAGTCAGGCCACGGACAGGGACGTAGATATGAGAGTGAATGAGATACTATATTATTGCCATGATGATGGGCGAGTGAACTGATAAGTTGTATGGCAATCGGAAGGTGATGTTGAGAGACTGCGGTGCCAGTGAATCATTAATGTACTATTAAGACCCTGAGGGGAGAGGCTGAGGCCGAAGTGCCTTTAGGAGTAACTACCGGATTGTGGATCCGAGGGAGAGTGTGTGTGAGAGTGAGGCCGTTGTACGGCAGTTCATTTCAATAATATAATGTATGTAATTGCGCTATTATATGTATAATTATGTTTAATAAATGTGTGAGTCTGATGGGTTGTTTTGTTAAGTGTTAAACTTGTTTGTTCGTGATTGTCGTCCTGTCATAAACTATTACATCTCCCAGTCTGGGATTTGTGACAGCCTCCTCACCTCTAAGAGACTTTGTCATTAGTGCCCTGCGGAATTTTGTCCTTTTCTTGTCAGTGATGCTACAACTCTGAAGTTTCTCACACTCACCTAAGACCATTGTTTGGCTCGTGTTCGACCACTCCAGTAATATTGCCTAATGAAAGCAGCTATTTCTGATGTACGTTTGGATAGCCTGGATTTCATAGAGCACTTCAGACTCCGAAACATGGTCTCTCTCTCTCTCTCTTTCTCTCTCGCCCCCCCGCCCTCTCTCTGTCTCCCCCACTCTCTCTCTCTCTCTTTCTCTCTCTCTCTCTCTGTCTGTCTCTCTGTCTCTGTCTCTCTTTCTCTCTCTCTCTCTCTCTCTCTCGCACCAGAATGAAAGTTAAATACTTTGAAAACTGAAAGGCGAGCACTGACAAATTTTAGATCCGATGTTTAAAGACTGGATAGTTATAGTTACCATAACCAGGATTTTGGAATAAATCTACTGCGATGAGCACATTAAAGACAACTTTTCGACTGATGCGACTTGGGCAAAATTGCTGCATAAATATTGGACACCGGAGTATACGTAAAAGGCAACACCTTGTCTACACAGAAGTAAGGCAGTCTAGATTTGTAGTTCCCCGTAACTTTTCCCAGTCTGTTTACATTGTCTTATGTGTGTTTCAATAAGACGTTAAAGAGATTTTAGTGTCCATAGCCTTTGTTATTCAACATTCTACAACATCGTTCTTTGGGTTTTTCTTCTTAAGTGACTGAATATCGATTTCTGATCACTCTACACACTCTAGTGTCATAAATATTGTAATATCTATCAAACAGTAGTGTATCCGTCTCGCCCCTTCTCTCTCTCCCCCCCCCCCCGACACACACACACACACACATACCATTCATGATCTACTTCATTGTCTAAACCTATCCGATCCTGCCTTTCCTTCGTCAGTCATAAATGTCAGTTCATCAGCATAGATTAAGTGTTTCACGAACCATAAAAACGTCATATATATATATAGATCCATACCCGGTACTACATGTAATTCCACTGCAGCCTGTTGACACACAAGCAACAAACAGTATGGCAATTATGCATTACCCACAGCTAATCAAGGATGTAAGTCTGGCATAGCAGGATGACACTCGTACAATGTAGTATTCTGGCTAAAGAGATGGTCATCTCATAGTCTGTAGCTCATGTTGGCAGGGATTGATATATGGATGTGGAATAAAACGAGCAGAACATTCACAAACCTCCATTGTCTGTGTCACGAGTGGAGTGATTGCAATTAAGGGGATTGCTACAGAGCGGGTGTAGAGTAAGAATGACTCACAGTAGACAGCAAGTTAAGCGTGCTGTTGTGAGTAGTGGGGGCGGGGTCTGAATGAGGCGAAAGCGCGGTATTACTATCACTGCAAGTTAGAAGGTCCTACGGATCGGACCTGTGAATAAAAGCCCATCGGGCGGACATAAAGGGAAGCAGTCGAGAAGACTAGTGAGAGTCTTTCCAGTTATGACTGGTATGTAGAACGTTGATTGATTATTATGATTGATGTATTATATTATATTCGTCTATTACCATGATGTGAATAAGTATATGTGAGGAATGTGGAAGTCCTTGATATTGGATATAGCAATGTGCGCCATGAGCGATAGATGAAAGTGAGTTCATGGATTTGTAGCGCGAGTGAGTAGTGTGTACTCCGATGGAGGTGTGTTACCGTAAGATGTGTGGTGAGTGAAAGGTGAACTAGTGTGTGTACGCTTCATGGGTTGTAAGGAGAGGTGGAGTGAATAGAAATGGTAGGGTATTATACCAATGTAATGTTATTCTTGTAGGTGTCGGGGACGGGCCGCAGAGCCACCTCGATGAGCACAGGGGATAGGCCAGCATAGGGCCGGAGGCCACACATAGGCCAGAAGTGAGGCTGTCAGTACAGGACAGTAGAGGCACATAAAGTCGTGGCAGTCAGGCCACGGACAGGGACGTAGATATGAGAGTGAATGAGATACTATATTGTTGCCATGTTGATAGGCTAGTGAACTGATATTATGTTGTTGCCATGTTGATGGCTATGGAAATAATAATGTGTTATTGCCCTGCTGAGGTGCTAGGGGAGTGTTAAGGTGTATGACAATAGGAAGGGGATATTGAGAGACTGCGGTGCCAGTAAATTATTAATGTACTATTAAGACCCTGAGGGGAGAGGCTGAGGCCGAAGTGCCTTAGGAGTAACTACCGGATTGTGGATCCGAGGGAGAGTGTGTGTGAGAATAAGGCCGTTGTACGGCAGTCATTTCAATAATATAATGTATGTAATTGCGCTATTATATGTATAATTATGTTTAATAAATGTGTGAGTCTGATGGGTTGTTTTGTTAAGTGTTAAACTTGTTTGTTCGTGATTGTCGTCCTGTCATAAACTATTACATCTCCCAGTCTGGGATTTGTGACAGTCTGGACGAGTAGGTTGGCGGGGATGGGTGGTGGGGGTGGGTGGGGTGGGGAGAGAATATTTTGGGGATGGGAGAAACGCCTAACCTGACATTGTATTTATTTGTTTATACTCGCTAAGCAAGTAAAACATTAATAATTTCGCCACCACATCTTTTTCCTTTCTCGCAAATGTGAAAACTAATGATGTCAATAATGTTTTATGTGTGTTTGTGTATGTAGGTGTGTGTGTTTCTCAAATCCATGGCTCAATATCATAAATAACGATGGATTCCAGCACAAAAACAATGAATATGTACATTGGTGGACGGGATAAAGAACGGGATTCATTGGGAGGGGAAGGGAGGGGGCTCGCATTTCTCCATGTCAGCGAGCCAGAAATCTCCAATCTGACAACTGATCTTTTGTGTGTTACCCATGTCATGGAAGAAAATCTGGCGTGATGTATAGACCAGATCATAGTACATTCTTTGACGAAACGTACCAATCACAGCGATGTCTTCTGTTTTCAGACTCTGTTTCCCCTTGAATTGCTGTGTGTGTTTCCCCTTGCAGCTTGAATTGCTTGTCTGTAGTTCTGTCGAAAACATTATTGAACAACTAAAAAAAAAAACGACTAGGGACGATCTAGCTGATGAGTTACGGCCATCGTCACTTTCATCAGCTTCATGATTACATCACACTATACCTAGAGCTTCAGTGTGAACATGTCCGCAGCGAATATTTCGTGAATATTTGACCAAAGATTGTAAAATTTTGTGTGCTGCCGCGATTTTAGTAGATAAATTGCGTGGATACATCCACTTTGGACAAAATCTAGCCTTTCATTTTAGATATCTACCATTTTCATTTTCAGCCGCAAAGAAACAGACCTGTGAGGTGCGAAAACCCGACGCTTTGCGCAAAGAGTACATCCGAGATATAACCTGAAATAGGTGAAACCCTGACCTCGGGGTCAAATTGGGTTAAGGGCCAAAGGCTGCCAGAGAATTCTATTTCAACCATACATCAACTGCGCAAAGGATTTTGTTGAATTCGATCTATAAATGTGTAAAAATTGTGTTTTTTTAGGGCCATTCTGAAGTAAAAATTTGGAAAAATCGGAAAAATTTTCGAAAATTTTGTCTTTCCGATTCAGCCACTTTTTGTCGCGGAAAAACAAAATAAAAACAAAAGTACCACGTTCCTATTTGTCCCTTTTTTTACGCTCTTTCTATTTTTCACATTTGACGGTGTTATAACTGTATTAAGAGACGTTTTTTTTCGAGTTTTCGTTGTTGTGTTGGTGTTGTTACGGTAAACAAGATGGCGGCGCCCAGTCAGAGAAGAGAGAAAGAGATAGCGGAGATGTTGAATGGGTTGAAGGAGATCGGCATGGGAGTTTTGATGGATGATGATGGTGTGATGGACGTTATTGGAGACTACTTTTGTGGGAGGGATAAGAGCAGTGACGAGGAAGATGGACTGGAGGAGTGTTCTAGATCTAGATCAAGTTCTAATTTTAAATTTGATTTTCTCTGTTTTGTATTTTTCTGTTTTCGTCACCTAAAATGGTCATAACTTCGTTAATAATGAAGGTATTGACAAAATTCAAGTTGCATGTTGTTCAGGAATGTCGCCTTTTCATGTCTATGCATTTAACTCAAAATCCATGATTTTCGCAAATAGTAGAGTTTTTCCAGATCACCTCACACATATTTTCGTGGAGTAAAATGTAATATGATCGGGAATTTTGTCCATTGTCTGTCTTTACACATTGCAGGACGAAAACCAGCTTTGTCACATCTGTAAATTGTGCAAGGAATTGTTATGTAACAGTAAGTTCTATTTCTCTTTGTATCAAATCCAAGTGGTGTTATTAAAGTGGCATGTGTACGGCTTTGTACAAACAGTTTGCGAGATTCATCTTGCTCAGGTCGGCGTCTGTAGTTCCGATTTCTAGAGGTTCGCATGATTGTGTGTGTGTGTTTGTGTGTGTGAGTGAGAGAGAGAGAGAGAGAGAGAGAGAGAGAGAGAGAGAGAGAGAGAGAGAGAGAGAGAGAGAGAGAGACTCGCTGGATAGTTTCGTAACGGATAATTAAAAGCCTATTTATTGTAAGAGCCTTACTGAGCAAAGGTTGAGGTCGTTTCTTATTGATACTTGACACAGGAAGAGGTTGGAGAAAAATAAACTCAGGAACTAGAAAGTGAGACATTAGTGTCACGAGTGGAGTGAGTGCAATTAAGGGGATTGCTACAGAGCGGGTGTAGAGTAAGAAGGGCTCACAGTAGACAGCAAGTTAAGCGTGCTGTTGTGAGTAGTGGGGGGGTCTGAATGAGGCGAAAGCGCGGTATTACTATCACTGCAAGTTAGAAGGTCCTACGGATCGGACCTGTGAATAAGAGCCCATCGGGCGGACATAAAGGGAGCAGTCGAGAAGACTAGTGAGAGAGTCTTTCCAGTAATGACTGGTGTCGAGGACGGGCCGCAGAGCCACCTCGATGAGCACAGGGGATAGGCCAGCATAGGGCCGGAGGCCACACATAGGCCAGAAGTGAGGCTGTCAGTGCAGGACAGTAGAGGCACATAAAGTCGTGGCAGTCAGGCCACGGACAGGGACGTAGATATGAGAGTGAATGAGATACTATATTATCGCCATGATGATGGGCGAGTGAACTGATAAGTTGTATGGCAATAGGAAGGTGATGTTGAGAGACTGCGGTGCCAGTGAATCATTAATGTACTATTAAGACCCTGAGGGGAGAGGCTGAGGCCGAAGTGCCTTTAGGAGTAACTACCGGATTGTGGATCCGAGGGAGAGTGTGTGTGAGAATAAGGCCGTTGTACGGCACTTCATTTCAATAATATAATGTATGTAATTGCGCTATTATATGTATAATTATGTTTAATAAATGTGTGAGTCTGATGGGTTGTTTTGTTAAGTGTTAACTTGTTTGTTCGTGATTGTCGTCCTGTCATAAACTATTACATCTCCCAGTCTGGGATTTGTGACACTGGGGGCTCGTCCGTTGTGACACTGGGGGCTCGTCCGTTGTGACACTGGGGGCTCGTCCTGTTTACCTGTGGTCATTTTGACATTGTGTAGTCGTTATATCTAGTTGTTTTTCTGTTGTGCTAGGAATTCGTGCTGTTGTCTTTGTTCGTGGGATGAATGGAAATTTCAGGATGATATGATTTATGTATATTTATGAATATGTATTGATGCATGTATTTTGATGAATATGTATTAATGTGTACTTAAATTTCTGCAGAGTGTGTGTGCCAGCCTGAGGAGTCAAGCGGCCAGAGCTCCGATTAAGGGGAGGAGTTAAACTCAAAATTTTAAAGTTAAGTAAAAGTCAAAATTTTTGTGCCCTGGATTGTGGGCTGTTCCTTTAATCTGTCTTTTTCCCTGTTTTTGCTGTTTTTGTTGTCGTTATAGGTTGTACGGGCGGTGGCGCGGGTTTGCTGTGGTGAGCGTAGTTTATCCTCTTCGGGAGGTGGGCTAATCTAGGAACTTCGTTCATCACAGTGAACAGTTCTGTAGGGACCTGTAATTTTGTTTAGATTGTAGCGTCGACATCTTCTCTGTTCCGCAGGAAGACGTATTCTCTTGTCCCTCTTTCTACCTATCTATAGATACGTTCTTTTTTTTCAGACTCTGTTCTTGTTCGTACCGTGTTGTGTAATCGGCGTAGTAGGTTGCATTTTTTTTTCCATTATAGTTTTTTTTTGGTTTTTTTTGTAGAAGCTTTGTCCTAGTCTGGTTCGTTGTCCTTGACGTACTTGTGGTCCTTCTACTGTATTTCTTCATTCTTGTCGTTCTATTTTCTTTTATAATTAATAGTGCTATACATTTTATAGATATAGAATTAGTTGTGCTGTAAAGGTAAATTTCTGAATTGTATTTGGGACAATTGGGTATTGTTATATCTGGTGTGATCTCAGGTCTCTGGTCGTGTCGTTAGTGATCATACCGGCAGGTTAGCCGCTCTTATAATACATACCATAACCAGAAATCTGTGAAATGGCGGAACTCCAACAACTAATGAAGTTGGGTAAGGAACTTGGCCTGGAGGGAGAGGAGCTACGCGGCTGGATTAAAGAACAGCAGGCGGATTTGCGCGATGAGCGTGCTAAGGATAGAGAGCGAGAAAAAGAGGCTAAGGCTCAGGAGGAGGAAAGGGAGTTTAAGCAACAGGAGAGAGAGGCTAAGGATAAGGAGCAGGAAAGAGAGTTTAAGTTAAAGGAGTTAGAAGCTCAGCAACAGGAGAGGGAGTTAAAGTTAAAGGAGATAGAAGCTCAAGAGCGGGAGACAGACGCGCGAGTAAGAATCGCGGAATTAGAACTCAAAAAGAATGCGCCAACAGAAACAGTTGAGCGGCAGGTACACAATAAAGGTGGCGTTAGGATTAAGCTCCCTACGTTCGACGACCGGAAGGACGACATAGACGCCTTCCTTTACAGGTTCGAACTGAACGCACAATTGCAATGGGGGGAAAATAAGGAATTATGGGCCACGTACCTGGCGTCGCTATTGCAGGGGCGAGCGTTAACATACTTTAAAGAGCTACAGCGCGAAGACGTGCAAGATTACGATAAGCTGAAGGCTTTGCTGCTTCGCCGATTTGCGCGTACCGAGGAATACTTCCGGGAGCAGTTTAGGCGGGCACGTGCAGATACCAGGGAGGACTTTGCTGCCTTCGTCGCGAGACTAACGGAGTATTTCGCGAACTGGGTAGACTTGGCGCATGTGGGCACGGATTTTGCTAAACTGAAAGACTTAATGATCCGTGACCAGCTGTACGCGTCGTGCCACAAAGATCTGGTGGCTTTCCTGAAAGAGAACGAACCCGCGACGGTGCAGGAGGCGTCTAAGTTGGCGGAAGCATACCGTACGGCACATCCGTCCAAACCAGTCGCCAGGGCGTACGTCCAAGATGCTGGGTACGTCGCCGTTGTCGAGGGGTCGCCGGCAGGACTTAGGGACAGGTCGCGTCAGCGTGGTGCCTATAGCGGGCAAGCCCAGGGGCAGCGTAGGGGCTATCACCAATCACCGGCATATGGATCCGGTAAGTTTGACCGAGCAGGAGGGCTAGATCGCGGTAATGGCCGGGGGCGAATTGTGACCTTTGCCGATGACCGACGGCATAGGGACTCTAGTTCCGGTCGCGATGGGTCACGGGGACCCAGGCCTAGTACAGCACAGGGAGCGGAGTGTTGGACTTGCGGACGCGTGGGTCACTTTTCACGCGAGTGTAGGGCCGCGAAGTGTTGGAACTGCGGAAGAGCAGACCACATCAGCGTGAACTGCCCTGCAGGTAGGATAGCGGCGAACGTGGACAGTAGCTCCAGTCCATGTTCCCCAAATAAATTTCATCATGCGGCTGCGTGTGTTACATCGGACAACGGAGGCGGACAGTATTCTAAGTGTCCCAGTTGTGAGAAGTTATTATCTTCCGGTGTTTTACCTTGTGGGAGAAAGATCCCCGTTATAAATTCATGTCATACAGGAGGTGGTCTTAGGGTTTATCCGGGGTTTGTTGGGGACGAACCGGTCTCGGTTTTACGAGATACAGGATCTACCGTTGTGGGAGTGCATAGGGATTGCATTCGGGATTCACAGCTTACAGGTGAGACTGTCCCGTGCATCCAATTTTCGGGGGCCATTGAGAAATTACCCATGGCAAGAATAATGATAGATACACCTTTCCTTAGCGGGGAAGTCGAAGCAGTCGTTGGTTGTTTTCCAGGCGCCCAGCTCATCATTGGGAATGTATCACGGGTGGTTTCCCCTTCCGATGAGAACGTGCAAGCATGGTCGCAATCAAAAGGTATTGACTTTTGCGCCGCGGTCGAAACACGTCGACGGGTAGCTGATAAAGATAAGATTAGACCTTTGGCGACGCCAGCGGTCAACCTAGATATCACGCCAGAGCGCTTGGCGAGATTACAAAGGGAGGATCCATCATTAAACCCATGTTTTGGGGAAGCGCGAACCGAGAAAACGAGGAGATATAAGAACGGGTCGTCCTCCTTTATTGTTCAGGCGGGCATTCTGTTCCGTAAGTATGTAACGGTGTCCTCAATTTTAAAGCAGGTCGTTGTGCCAGCGTTGCCTATCGCAACAGTATTGCACTTGGCACATGATGTCCCATTAGCGGGTCATATGGGGATAGCTAGAACCAAAGAAAGGGTTCTAAAAAACTTTTACTGGCCATCGATCCACAGAGATGTGCAGGTCTATTGTAAGACGTGCAGTGCGTGCCAAAAGACGACGCATAAGGGTCGTACACCCCAGGCTCCTCTTCAGAAGATCCCCACGGTCTCGGAACCGTTTAAAAAGGTCTCGATAGACCTTGTTGGCCCCATTCACCCAGCGACCGATAGGGGGAATCGATTTTTCTTAACGGTCATATGTAATGCTACGAGATGGCCAGAGGCGGTTCCTCTGCGGACCATAACGTCTGAGGCAGTCGCGGAAGCGTTGTTTGCAATTTTCGCTAGGGTAGGAATACCAGAGCAAATTCTGTCTGATAGGGGCGCGCAATTTACGTCGCAGATGATGAAGGAATTGTTCCGCTTATTCAGCATACAACCCATCACTACCACCCCTTATCATCCGCAGGCTAATGGCATGTGCGAGAGATTGAACTCGACGTTAAAGTCGATGCTGCGTAAGGTAGCTGCTGATCGCCCTAAAGATTGGGATAGATACATCCCTGCAGTGTTATTCGCGTACAGAGAGGTACGGCAGGAGTCAACGGGATTCTCGCCGTTCGAAATGATGTACGGTCGTAGTCCTAGGGGCCCAAATGATGTTCTTCGGGACATGATGACGTCGCCATCATCGGGAGACGATGAGCAGATTTCGGTGTTTCAGTACCTTGTTGATTTAAGAGAAAGACTATCTTCAGCGCGCACTATAGCAGAAGAAGCTTCTGGTATCGCTTCGAAAAGAGCAAAAGACTATAAAGATAGAGGTTCCAAACTGAGAATTTTTAAGCCAGGAGACAAGGTTCTGTTGTTGTTACCTACGGACCATAATAAGTTATTGATGACATGGAAAGGTCCTTATGTTATTGAGCGAGTTGTTTCAAAGGTAGATTACGCTATCCACATTGATGGAGCGAGTAAGGTTTTCCATGTTAATATGCTACAGAGATTTTATGAGAGACCACAGTATCTGTGCGCACAGACAAGACCAGAGGAGACTGTCTTCTCTACTGCTTGTACGGGGGTCGTAGACCAGTTGGACTGTGACGTAAGCGACACCGAGGCGCAGGAAGAGTTACAAATTCAATTGCCGGAGTTAACTCCGACACAAGGTTACAGGGACGTAAAAATTAACCCTGACCTTACGAGTTCGAGGAGTAGGGAACTTGAGACCCTGTTAGCGTCATTTCCGGATGTTGTTACGGATTTGCCAGGTCGCACTACGGTGATCCAGCACCAAATAAAGTTGACTTCGGATAAGCCAGTATTTCTTAGACCGTATCCGCTGCCTTTTTCTTCGAGAGATAGAGTCATAAAGGAAGTTGAGTCAATGTTGAAGTTAGATGTGATAGAACCATCAACATCGCCGTATTCATCACCCATCGTCCTCGTGAAAAAACTTGATGGATCGGTGCGGTTCTGTATTGATTTTCGAAGACTGAACACTATTACGGTAGGCGATAGGGAGCCTATCCCGTTTCAGGAGGAATTAATAGCTTCATTGGCCGGGTCCACGTGGTTTTCCAAGATAGATTTAACGTAAGGTTATTGGGAAATCCCGCTTACTGAGGAGTCTAAACAATACACGGCGTTCCAAACGCCCATTGGATTATTCCAATTTAAGGTCATGCCATTTGGGTTGGTAAACGCGCCAGCGACGTTTGCACGATTAATGAGATTAGTGTTGAAGGACATACCTAATGTCGTGTCATTCTTTGACGATATAGCATGCCATACGTCGACATGGTCTGATCATATTCAGACACTAACAGTAATTTTTCAACGATTACGCCATTTTGGGTTAACTGCTAAACCCGCAAAGATGGATTTGGCATGTCCAGAGATAATATTCTTAGGACATATTGTGGGTAGAGGTGTTCAGAGACCTGAAGTAACAAAAATTGACAAGTTAGTAGGGTTGCAAATCCCTAAAACAAAGAAACAAGTCAGAAGCTTAGTGGGAATTTTAAATTACTACAGAAAGTTCATTCCAAATTTTTCCTCCTTGTCATCTTCTCTTACTGACCTTACTAAGAAGGGACAACCCGATAAGGTCCAGTGGACGTCTGAATGTCAGACATCATTTGATAATTTGGTGACAGCATTATCATCGTCACCCATTCTGATATTACCCGATTTTCGATCTAATTTTATCCTCAGAACGGATGCGTCGGACTCTGGTGTCGGCGCTTGTCTTCTACAGGAGAAGAACGAATGTCTCCATCCGGTATGTTATGTCAGTAGGAAGTTATTGCAGAGAGAAAGAAAGTATTCTGTGATAGAGCGTGAGTGTCTTGCCATTGTCTGGTCCGTCCAGAAACTAGGACGTTATCTCATGGGACGAGAATTTTGTATCCAGACAGACCACAAGCCACTGACATTTTTGTCGAAGAATCGTTCGTCCAGCCCACGCTTGTCTAGATGGGCATTGGCTTTGCAGCCGTATACCTTCGTTATTCAACCAATTCCAGGAACCAGCAATCATATCGCCGACTACCTTAGTCGAGCCTAGGGGAAGATTTCAGGAGCTTATACATCGGAGGACAGGAACATTGACAGGATCTGTGTGAATGAGTCGACTTTAAAATATTGACATTATAAATATGATATGAAGAATGGTTGATAGGTTGAATGGTTTTTGATTCTGTATTAAGTATGGTGGTTAGTTAGCTATTCATGATGTGACACATGTATGCATATTTCAGGCCATATTGATCCCCATATTTTCCCCTGATTTCGGTATTTTATATACTAGGGGAACTGCTAGGTCATTTTTTTTAGTGTAGGTATTGCTCACGCTCACTCGTTGACAGTCATCTTGATGCGATTTGAAATTAATTGCATTAATTTTTTTGGGGTGGGGATGATGTCACGAGTGGAGTGATTGCAATTAAGGGGATTGCTACAGAGCGGGTGTAGAGTAAGAAGGGCTCACAGTAGACAGCAAGTTAAGCGTGCTGTTGTGAGTAGTGGGGGGGGGGGTCTGAATGAGGCGAAAGCGCGGTATTACTATCACTGCAAGTTAGAAGGTCCTACGGATCGGACCTGTGAATAAGAGCCCATCGGGCGGACATAAAGGGAGCAGTCGAGAAGACTAGTGAGAGAGTCTTTCCAGTAATGACTGGTGTCGAGGACGGGCCGCAGAGCCACCTCGATGAGCACAGGGGATAGGCCAGCATAGGGCCGGAGGTCACACATAGGCCAGAAGTGAGGCTGTCAGTGCAGGACAGTAGAGGCACATAAAGTCGTGGCAGTCAGGCCACGGACAGGGACGTAGATATGAGAGTGAATGAGATACTATATTATCGCCATGATGATGGGCGAGTGAACTGATAAGTTGTATGGCAATAGGAAGGTGATGTTGAGAGACTGCGGTGCCAGTGAATCATTAATGTACTATTAAGACCCTGAGGGGAGAGGCTGAGGCCGAAGTGCCTTTAGGAGTAACTACCGGATTGTGGATCCGAGGGAGAGTGTGTGTGAGAATAAGGCCGTTGTACGGCAGTTCATTTCAATAATATAATGTATGTAATTGCGCTATTATATGTATAATTATGTTTAATAAATGTGTGAGTCTGATGGGTTGTTTTGTTAAGTGTTAACTTGTTTGTTCGTGATTGTCGTCCTGTCATAAACTATTACATCTCCCAGTCTGGGATTTGTGACAATTAGGCTACCCAGCATGAGGTGGATTAGTTATTATAAATAACGCTTATAAACACTGACAGATTAAGCACGATGAATGTCAAACGGGAACTCTGAGAAAGATCCTTCTTAGAAAAACAAGGAGAACAAATGAAACTTACACTGTTCTTGGTCAAGCAATCAATTTTCTGTAGGATAATTTGTGACGTGTGGAGCCAGTAGTGGCCTTAGCTTTGTTTTAACCTGTCTGGGGTCAGTAAATCTGAGGTGACAGGACTAGTAGTAAATCATGACCAGGTCTGAATGAATGAGGGACTAGAGACAGCGGACACAGGTCAGAAGTCATGGTCAAACTAGAAAGCATTCCTGACATTGGTCACATTTAAAACCAGCCCGCGGCTGCTTATGCTAGAAGGAATACTTACTGTGGCCAAAAATAAAATTGATGTGATGTCACATTTAAGCGCCGATATCCCATTTTGTTGTGAAGAAAAAGGTGGCGGTGAAAAAAAGTGGCAAAGGGTCATTTCTATTACAGTGTCGTGTATCTAATGAGGGCATCATTGGTTATTTTCACATAGTGTGTTCCTTCCTCATTTCACCCAACAAGTTCTTTTGTTCACCAGTGGATGTCTGAAGTGGCAATAGTTTTTCCCTGTGGCTTTTACCCAGCTGATATTCACCCATGTCATTTACCACTTGGACACATTTCCTTGGTCAGTCTGAAAAATATCTGATCATTTTTCATCTTTACTGTTTCTCCACCCCCCCCCCTCCTTTTTCCCATCCCATTCCCTAGCCTTCAATTTCCCAGCTCAGTCTCCTAATTTTCTTACTGCAGTTTTTCTCTTGAGCCTTTCCTGCTGTGTGTTTCATTTCCCATCAAGCAAATTTTGCCTTTTCGGACATTCATCAATGGGCTTACAACTTCGACTTAATCTATATCCACTCGCAAACAAGCATGTTGCAAATTCAACGATAGATTGAAAGAGATTGATATTTCAGTTATCCTATCCTCTTGGATAATTCAGATGCGAGTCTTAACTCCAGACCACAAAAGGCATGTTGTTATATACAAACATAGCTTGAAAGAGATTAATACTTCATTTATCCTACCCCTCTCAGATAGTTCAAGTTGGCGGTCTGAACTCCAGGTCAGCCCCACGCAAATCTAGATGTCCCTGTTGTTTCTTTCCCTCAGGCTCTTCAAATGTGATAAAATATATATGTAAAGCGTAGAAGTGGACGCTCAGTGATCTGGACAAGACAATCAAAACTGGAAAGAACGAATATAATACTGAAGAAAACATCAACATCACACAAATAACAAGATCACTTAGGCGGTTCTAGATTAAGAAACACAATATTCGTGTCTTGTTCCCGCAACTCCAGGTAACCATGACAACGCATTACTACCATGGAAGTCTGTAACCTGAAGACTGTGCGCTGCCATCTTACGATAAAAAACTGTATGTGTACGTCAATCTAGGATCAACTTCATTATTCTTTAAACATCATTTGATTAAATGAAATGTTGTTTGTGTTTCTATCTGTATTAATATAATTTTGTACATGTAATCGTTTCTTTTGATTACCCAAAATGGAAACTATAGTGCAGAGCGCGAAAGACGTGGAAGACTTTTTTTTTTTTTTTTAATTTCCTGTAAAATGTCTTTTTGGTTTATATACTTTTCTTCCATAACACGACAGCGCCCTCCACCGACAGTACTAGCGATTAGTTCTTTTTATCTGTTTGTTTTGCTGATAACATGCTGGAATGTCTCTTTATAATCTTTTGTAAACATTTATTCTGTTTGTGAAACCTTTAACTGAAGGAAGAAATCTTCTCTCCTGATATTTAAATTTTGATAGTTAGAATGAAACCTGATCAGAATAATTAGAGAAAGTCAACAATTATCAATACAATTTTCGCTTTTTTTATATTTTTTGATAGCATAACGCGCAAGGTTTCAATAATGGTCTAGGGAACGGGAAAGCTGCTGGAAAATATGTAGGCCCTATTCTTTAAGTTTTCAAAAGCCGAATGCTCTGTGGGGGTCTCAATTATGCGATATTTGGTGACTTAGACCGAGATTTAACCTTACACAAGGCTGAAAATACCATTTTTATTTGGAAATATTCATGACACATTGTCATGACACTTTATCCTTTTCGACGCATACAACATCACGCCTGAAAGTGGTTATTAGTTAAGTGGTTTATTTGTATTCATTAGTAAATGGATTCATCATGGAGTCAGAATGGACTTGAAACAAAATTTAATTCTCTTCCATTGTTCAAAGTGCTGAAGACTTTACTTTGTTTTCACATCATTATTATTTACGTTTGTATGGCTGTGGCATATTTGAATAACGAATTGTGCGATATTTGGGAGACGACACAGGACACCATACGTGTCAATAACTTTCCTTTTTCCAAAAGAGAAAATAAATTAAGGCTGTTATATAATTTATGAATCTACCTGACCATGAACTTGTTAAGTAACAGTTGAGGAAGAAAACACTCAACTATCCAGTAGCTGACAGGCAGAAGATGTTACACACTTTGATGTCAACACGAAAGGGCATTAATCAAGGACAGGTGAAGCTGAAATGTGATGACTGCGCCCCCGAAATGTAATTCCCAGTCTCTTAGTAATACTACACAAAGGCTGTCAACACAGTGGTTGTTTTCATTTGAATCTTTGCGGAAAAAAACAACAACAAAAAACATTCCCTGTGACTGGATATTGTCACAGAAACATGTTTTACGGGCTTTGTCTAAGATTCCTGTAGAATCCCCAGAATTTTGGACGGTGCCTGTACATTTGACACGACCATAGGATATGAGACATTGTTTAGAATTTGGACATGAACTGTTAACTATTCTTTAACTGTTTGACTGTGTGTTGTTCAGCGGTGGCTTGTATTAAAAAAAAAAATATTTGGGAGGCTGGGGGGGGGGGAGAGGGGTGTTTGGGGATTGGAATTGGGGAGGCTTGAACACCTCGTTCCTCAGTAGCATGTTTGCTGTCCTTATGGCACATGTTAATACACAAATGAATCACTTCAAATGTTGTGTGAATCACTGAATATGTCCAAAATAGAAAATGAAAAAAAGTTAACCTGGTGTTGGGAATGATTGACATTCTCCATGTATTCCCTCCAGTTATAATACCCTGAGCGGTCCGGTGTAAACTTGCTCTCTCTGCCATAGTTGGACTCGTTATTGATGAACTTGTTTTACTGTTTCCTTCTTGGTTTGTGCCCGGTCACATGTAATCAGAGCTGCCCACGCGGAGTAGAACTTGGCCGACATGCGGATGTAGATGATAAAGTTGGCACCAGAGTTGATGGCCTGGAACAGATCGTCAATGGTCAACAGGACGGTAAAGTCGGACTGAGTGTAGACTGACCCGTGGCAAATCTGTAGGCGAAGATACCACCCGAGTACAAACGTGTGGAGACGTATAGTAGACATACAACCATCAACATCAAGGATACTTTGACGTCATACTGATGCTTCCCTGACGTCATTTTCTGACGTTGTTTGCCCATGACCACCAACTTGTACAGAACGGCCACACAACACACTATGACTGTGATCAGTTTGGCGTAAGATATAATAAATGCCATCACCAGCGTATTAAATGTTTCTAGACCTTTACGGTGTCGGAGATAGAAGTCTGACAAGCGGACGCCGAGAATAGTCGTGTTGAGGGAGGCGTCAAATGTTTCCGTGAATGTCATACTGGAGACATAAGGAGAAAACATGGAGATGCCGGTCAGATAGACCAGAAATAAGACAACTTTGACCCGTTTTGCAGTGATCCAGGTCTGAGCTTGGAATGGAAAGATGACCACAAGAAATCTCTCCACAGCGATGACGGTGGTGTGGTGGGAGGACAGGACCATCATCAGACGACTGACCAGAGAGATGCCGTACACCTGTGTGTATGCCTTGTACCTGTGGCCTAGCACAGGGTCAAACCTGTGTACCAGACACTCCGCTCTGTGCACAGCCAAGGTCAGCAGGTACAGAAGGTCACACACCGCCATGGAGGCCAGAATGAGGTTAGTGGTGTCCTTGAAGCCTGTCTTGTGGAGGACCAGGACAGTCAACAAACTGCCCGTCATACCCAGCACAGCTAGCACCTGCACCAGGAAACATTTAATGACGATCTGCAGAATGACCAAGTGGTCAGTTTGGTCACCGCCGGAGCCGGAACTTCCTGCAGAACTCTCAGATTCCACCTGCATGGGCAGATATGAACTTGCATTCATGATGACGTTCAAGGCGGTTCACTGAGCTCCTACAATGCAAACAAACGGTTAGTCCTCCCTACACTGTGGACCGAGTTCACAAAATGAGGACAAAATTATCTAGGACATTAAGAATGGCCCAGTGTCGTAGAGGTTCGATTGATACCCTTGAGATAAAATGTACAAAGTAATCACCCTTGCACATCTACTATACCACAGTGAATAACTGTATGGTAAAGCACAAAGAGGCTGCCGGCTATTGTCATCAAAGAGTATATACACTCAACTGATTATGTATGACTTCAGTTGTAACTGAAATGGTTGGGTGTCTCCTCTGTCTTGTCATTTCAGTAGCTGAAGAAACCATAACCAGCAAACAGCTGCAGTTACTATTTCTGACTAGTCCATAGGGTAGGTCTGGCTAATGGCTAGAAAGCCTAAATCACTTTCATGCAACAGAGAAACTTGACTATTTTTTTGGCTTGGTTATATTCTCTACCCAGATAATGTTGTTACTGCTCGCCACTGTCATCATGTCGCTTATCAACCATCATAATTTTGTTTAGCTTCACTTTGTAATTGCCAGATGCAATAGTCTGTGCTACTCTAATTTATACTTTATCCACGTCATTTGCAAACTAACCATGGTCGTACTGAAGATTTACTGTATAATATTGCTGCGATGATGTCTGAATCAGTGTTTGTGAAAGTGCACGCCCAAATGTTTGTGTACTTGCGTGTATGTGCATGAGTGTGCGTGAGTGGCTGCGTGAGTGACTGCGTGCTTGTGTATATGTGATCATATGTTTGAATGTATGCATTTGTGATATAAGAAGTTAGTTACATAGCGATACCAAAGACGATATACTACAAACGACCTTGTGTTCAAGAGCGAGACTAGTCCTCAGCTTACACAAACATTCAATTAGACTGATGTTAATCCAGTGTATACACTTGCGACCCATTTTTCTTTCTTACAATCAATGTAAATAAGACTCGAGTTTCCAACCCCTTAATTTTTCTTTCATAAGATGAAAAGCAGTCATTATTACCGTGTAACTGAGGAGATGTTGAAGTATAGTTATCTGTGTTTGTGTATGCATTCTCACTGGCAAGGTCTCTGATGACTTTACATGTTTGTAGCAACCACAAATTCAAAGCTATTAAATCAGTGGTTCTCAACCCTTTTCAGGCAATCGTTTCTTTAGGCTCCAGATTTTCTTTCACCGCCCCCTTCTCTCGTTTCCCCCCTCAACCCCCATCGCCATTCGCCCAATCCCTACTCAAATAGGTTAGATTTTTCACAAAGCCTCATCAGTAACAATAAACGTGTTGGTTACTCATTATAAAACAGAGAGCATTCTTTATCAAATGGACTTTAAAAATATAGGCGTTTTCTGCTCATAAAACGTGCTGTTAACAAGACAGTGACTGCCCTGCATTTGCCCCCAACTCGTCTTCCATTCTCGTTTTCGCCTTTCGCCCCTTTGT
This sequence comes from Onchidella celtica, assembly GCA_963931925.1. Lineage (NCBI taxonomy): Eukaryota > Metazoa > Mollusca > Gastropoda > Systellommatophora > Onchidiidae > Onchidella > Onchidella celtica. The sequence continues at coordinate 48,155,628 of OZ007578.1, forward strand.
CGCCCCTTTCTCCTTTTTCGCCCCCCCCCCGGGCGATAGGCGATATCGCCCACGTTGAGAACCACTACGGTAAACCCTTTCTTGTAATTATATGTCATTTTAGAACTGTCAATTTATGTCTTCTTTGTTGTTTCGCTCTTCACAAACTTTAATGACAAGCCAGATATTACCGCATGTGACTTACTGACAAACGAGTTGGTGCCTGAGAACAACGTCTCTTGCGTGGTAAATGATCAGACTAGCCATGAAATGTTCACCACGGTCTTTGCTACGCTACCTCACAGTGCACCAGTCGGTACATAAGCTGCATCTTGGGTATCATTCTACATCTTAGCTTCAGTACCTCAACCATGAGACTCAGCTATTACCATCTGAGAATCTCAGGAAAATTTCATACCAGTTCCTCATTCTTCAAAGAAAATTACAGAGTGTAATTTATGTAATAGTCTTATATTCTTTGGGATTCTTTTATTCATCTTCAGGTATTGCTTTATTTCTTATATCGTTTTTTTTTTTTTTTGACCTGACGAAGGACACGTGTTTAATTCTTTGAAATTCATGACATTTTATTCCTTTTCCTTGTCTCTAACGCGAGGCTTCTCCGACATATATATATATATATTTTTTTTTTTTACTAACAGTTCTTGAAAAATGAAATGGAAGTATGTTTCTAGAAAAGGACAGCTTTGCGTCCCTTTCAGACATGTTTTGAGGCTTTCATACTTCCGATATGGCCGTTACGTCCGTTAATTAATTAAGTCTGGACGGTGTTGAACTGATCATCTGACATCATAAATAAATGTAGATCTATGTATTTTGACATCATTGTTTACTACATAAATTCACATACGTATGGTAACATCGATGTTTAATGTCCTATTATCATGAGTATGGACGTGATTGACTGACATAACCTGGCTACAACACTTCTATCATCATCGTCAATGTCTGTCTGTGTTGACGGACTATGAGTGTACAGTCCGGCTTGCGTTTGACATGCTGATCCAAGCTGGCATTGCTGGTCATACAACACGGGATTACATGGTCGCGTATTGCCATATTATTGTATGTGCATTTTTGCCTTTTCGAGAAAACGAGAATTGAAGTTTGGTCGGCAAAATGACTGAAACGCATAAAACATTACGTCACAAAAACATAATTCTTGAAAACTTTTTAAACGATTGGAATGACACTTATACATAATGAAATTAGGAGAGAATCACTTTCTTAACAGAGGCTGGCCCATGATAGAGAGGGATGGAAAGTGTTTGTTGGTGGCCTATACCCTGATCCAGGGTGAGAAAGGCAATGATGATGATGACGACTTTCTTAACAAAACCTCAAAATCGGCAAAACAATATGGCAAATACCCCTCGACATTACCTCTCGGCGAAGACGCTATAGAAATTGCTGATTATTTATGAAAAATAAATTAATGCAAACTGCCAACATGATACATACACACCTATGAACGAAAAAGAGGAAGTGTGGGGGGGGGGGGGGGAGGGGGGGGGCTGTAAGAAAGAAAAACTGACAAACAAACGGTAGACTTGCTGACCGAGTTTTGTGCTGTGTCGGGGTAATTAGCAATGCCGTGGCTGTAGGTGCATGTGTCGTGTCAAAACAATACAGTTCCCGTATCAAAAAAGTTTATGCAGTCATTCCTGAACGGGAACCCTGCTAAAAAAACACAAAATCATTGTGAAATTCCGAAGTTATTTTTTAAAATATCGTCGACGTGCGGAGATCCATCTTTATTTCGGTCGCGCATTCTGTGTATTACAAACACATAATACAGTATTATAGAGATCAGGGAGATCATCAAATGCTTACCACTGTAACTAATGCTAGTATCTCATGATGGATACCACTGACAGAATCGTGATGTACATTTCTGACACTGCCTTGAAAGGCTGATAACTGATCTGGAAAACTCTAGAACTCAGTGGTTGGTAAAGGTTTAATAAGATTTGTGGTTCTTGAAAGAATATTTTGCCAAAAAGTGATTGTTAAGTTGTAACCAATAAGAAAACGACCCCTACCCCTCCCCCACCCGTTTTCCCCCCTTCTTTTCTTAGAATGGCCCCCCACACCTCATTATGCAATACTAAATCTATGTCACTGTAACATGCTGAAAAGTCGGTTGGAAAGTGTCAAGCGGTAGTTAAAACGTCTTGTATTGTAAATCAATACAAACGGTCACATAGAAATACATTTTTTGCACCAATGAACATCCTGTCACCTGGTGCGCTTTGAGGCTGAAGGTCACAGTGATGTGTGGATCGTCTCAATACACGCCGTTCTGTCTCATAGAAACAGCCCGGAACTGGCAAATGAATAATGTTAATTCGAGAGAAATATAATAAAGCACACATGATCCATGTTTACTACACATTTTGTGTCGCAGTTAGATCAGACATGCTGGGAAGCCAGTTCTTTGCATTTAAAGTTGCCCTAAAGGGTAGGGAAAGTGTGTCTTTTGTCCTTCAGTAAGTTACGACGTTCACTGCTAGAGCAAAATGCTGTAGTGCTGTACGTGTACGAATACGGCTATACATACACTGTAAAATTGGGCGAAGAAACGAAGCTTCCAGGGCTTTCATATTGGTTACCGTTAGTTAACCCTTGTGAGAGACCATTTATTTACAAATGTTTAAGTCATTGAGTGTGTGCAGTGCTGGTCTCTGAGTGCAGTCGTGTGTACCTATATTTGTGTGTGTGTGTGTGTGTGTGTATCGGTGTATGTATGTATACATGTATGTATGTTCGTTTGTATGTGTGTGGGCATGTATTTACCAGAGAAACAGATTTGGAGGGCAAGAATGAAAGGGCCCATAGCAAGTATTTCCGCCTCTGCACAATGTGAAGTATTGTTTCTCCAATAAGATATTGTATGGGTACATTTGACATGTATTTAATGCAAATAAACAAATTTGACGTGTGTTTGTACTATGTTTGTATGCCCTGATGTGTATGTACGAGTATCTCTGTATGTGTGCATGTTTGTATGTGTATGTCCACGTATGTTAATCATGTCTTTTCCCCAGTCCGTCCCTCGAACACGGTAAATGAAATGAAAATTAGATTTAGAACCTGTCTGCATGTCTACATGAACACCCGAGCCGAGGGTGCTCTCTGACAAGCTGCATGTTGTAAATAACCTTATCCACAGAACATGTTCTAGCATAGCGGTTCTCAACGTGCACGTTTTTGATTTCCAAGGGGGGGGGGGGGCTCGACAAGGGCAACAAAGGGAAGAAAATAATGAAAGGGGGTTGGAGGCGATTTGGGGGGCAAACACAGGACAGCCGCTGACTCGTTCAACAGCACGCGTAGGTATGTTTAATAAACAGGAAAGGCAAACTTTCTTTTTTTTTCAATGCATTTGATAAAGAATGCGTTCTGTGTTATAATGAATCACCAACACGCATAATGTCATTAACAAAGCTTTAAAAACTTAACATTATAATCTGTGTGTAGCCTGTCTTCTTGTGAAATGTATCTGCTGGGTTTGGGGTAGGGATTTGGGAGGGGGGGGGGGGGAGAAGGTGGGCAATGATAGAAAATTTGGAGCCCTTTAGGGGGCGGTCGTCTGAAAAAGGTTGAGAACCACTGTTCTAGCACTTGTGAGGGGTGGGAGGGGGCGAGAGGGTTGCGAAGAGTTAAAAAAGGACATGTGTCACGGGGAGAGGTAAGAGGAAGCTGTCGTCTCTGTCGTTATTCAGTGTAGAATTTATGTTACCCCCTCTTCACTTATGATTCAGAGGAAATTTAAATGCTGATATAAACCTCTCAGAGGAGGAACTTTGGTCTGTAGCGATAGATATCTTCTGTAGGGGTTGAAAGTCCTCTGGTCTCAGCGCCGCTCGGCGTGCTTATGTCCTCTATTTCAACCTTTCAAGGACAAAGTTGCACCAATTTACTTCACCAATAAACTGATGTGTTTTTCTCGCTGCACTGACAATCAGAACTCGCGGCTGCTGCCTATGTTTATGTCTGCAAAATTTCCGTTTCTCTCACCTTCTTCAATTGCATGTCTTTTTTTAAAAAGTCGGCCGACCTATTTACTCAACCGCTACCTCCTTATCAGCTCAATTCTGAGATTCCATACAAAAGCCCCTAACTGTAAGATTGGTAGTGTTTTTTTTGTTTTTTTAAGTTAGTACACTGAGAGCAGTGAGAAGTAAGTATAACTGGAGATAGAGATGTGATGAGACGAAGAAGGCTGGGAGAGGGGGGGGGGGGGGAAGGGAGAGGAAGAGATAGATGAAAATGTCAACTTTATTTCCCAGAAATGTGAGTGAAAGGAAAATAAAATATTCTACATACAAATTGTTTTTTTAAAAAGGCGATGACGAAAGAAGAAAAATCGGTATGATGTCCTAAGTTGCATGACTCGAAGTAATTTTGTATTTTACCGACTTTTCCCAACTATCGATAAGTTTATTGTTCGCTTGCAATATGTCACTTTTTTGGTCCCATCTTGCAGCCTGTCGATAATGGAAATACAAAGATGAACATGTCCAAATGTTCTAAATGGTATTCTATATTATTTATACACTATATCTTTTGTACTATATTATATAAAATATATTTTTTTTATATCAGTCTTTATCATGTTTTTTCCACTGTACATTGTATATATGTTTATTTGTCAAACTGAGAACACGACCAAATATGAAAATAGACCACATGCCTATACTGAACTATAAAACCGTCAGCTGATAAAGAAATGACCGAGTTAGGGTTCAAGAACGGCCGACAACATAGAGTTCAGTTGACAATTTTGGCCAAAGACTTCATGTAGATCCGACACTCAGAATAGTCATGACAGAAAGCTGGTCAAGCTATAGAAGGGTTTATCTATTTATGTATTTATTTACCAGCTTAATCATTTAGTGATCCATTCATTTACTTATTCTATCTTTCAGATTATTCATTTATTTATTTAACTAATACATGTATTTATGTATTTTTTTATTTATTTATTTATTGTTTATTTACTTTTTATTTATTTACCTATGTATTTATTTATTTATATATTTTGTTTATTTACTGATGTATTCTGTCATCCGCTCTATTCAATATAAAGTTCACGGAGCCATGCAATCGATGGTTATAGACCAACTCGCATTTCAATCTGAGTCAAAAAAAAAACAAAACAACCTTTCCCAGAATATTCTATGGTTGAAACGTCGTCTTCTTTCGCATCTCCTTCTTCTGAGGTCCGGATATTTTGATGAATTGTTTTCATAAATTTAATCCGAGTCTCTTATATCTGACAAGTCTGGATTTGAGGTCTTTATTTTAGGAGGTTCGCTGCCCTTGGCATTAACACCTCACTTTACTTGGTTTTTATTATTTCTTGTTCTGGCGGGGGGGGGGGGGACGCAGCGGCCTTTCGGCCTGCTCTTTACGATTTCCAACTGCCAAAGTATCTTTAACGTGCGCAACGTGCACACGGGCCCTCCGAATTTTTTCGTCCTTATCCGAGAAGACTAGGTACTCGATCCTACCCCCCAATAGGACCAGGGACTTGAAAATATGAGAAAAATCCAATTTCCAAGAACTACTCGATCCTACCCCCCAACAGGACCAGTATCTGACAAGTCTGGATGCTTTGATGGTTTTTATGAATTTAGTCAGTCTCCTCTTTCTGGCAATTCTTGATATTTTGATGGTTTTTATGAATTTAGTCAGTCTCCTCTTTCTGGCAATTCTTGATATTTTGATGGTTTTTATGAATTTAGTCAGTCTCCTCTTTCTGGCAATTCTTGATATTTTGATGGTTTTTATGAATTTAGTCAGTCTCCTCTTTCTGGCAATTCTTGATATTTTGATGTTTTTTATGAATTTAGTCAGTCTCCTCTTTCTGGCAATTCTTGATATTTTGATGGTTTTTATGAATTTAGTCCGTCTCCTCTTTCTGGCAATTCTTCATAATTATGATGATGGTTTTTATATGCTCTTACTCCTTCTTTATCGTTGCATGCACATGTATTTGATAGCCATGATGTTAACTGCGTTGTTTGTTTTCTCTCTCGCTCTCTCAACATCTCTCTCTCTCTGTCTCTTTTCTCTCTTTCTCTTCTCTCTCTCTTCTCTGTCTCTGTCTGTCTCTCTGTCTGTCTGTCTCTCTGTCCGTATCTCTCTCTTCTCTCTCTCTCTCTTCTCTCTTTCTCTGAACATCTCTCTCTCTCTCTGAACATCTCTCTCTCTCTCTCAACATCTCTCTCTCTCTCTCTCAACATCTCTCTCTCTCTCTCTCTCTCTCAACATCTCTCTCTTTTCTCTCTCTCTCTGTCTCCTCTCTCTTTCTTTGAAAAAAAAACGAGAGGTGAATTATTTTCTACTTTAACAAAACCTATCTCAGCGGTAGCAGCGTTGACTTCATCAACGTCAGCAACTGTGTTATCATTGCCAACCGCCAGCAGCAGCAGCAGCACATAGACATCTCCAAAATAATCAGATTGCTTTACGCTGGTAATTCATCTCAAACCTTGTGGACGTCAAAGAATGTGTTTTAAGAGTACATTGTTGGGGAGAACTACGTCTCTTTAGATATTGTTTCCATTGTTATTGTATTATCACTGTTTCAACACCTTTGTACCCACAGCACCATTACTATGCCGTCACATAATAATATACCATGTCACAATAGAGAGAAGATGAAGGCAAAGTCTATAATTTAGCCTACACGAACTGCATTATAGGACAGATAGTACATTAATTTCAACGTTGCTTTCGTCACGGCTATCATTCATCATCGTTAGAATTGTCCCAGACATTAACCACATTCACAAACATTAACATCACCATCATCTGAATCTGCAAAAACAACATGACCGTCGTCTTTATTAACATCTACAATCTGTGACAGTTTTTCGAGATGATTTTGATATTGACATTATTGAAAGGATAAACGTGTTAAAAGCACTACTCTGTTATGGTGTTGAGATTAAATCTTTGCCCCTGCAATGCAAATAATAGTTGCAATGACAAACGTAATTGTACGACAAATGCAAAGTCACAGTGCAAGACTGACAGTAGAGCTAGCAAGTTGATATACAGGGGAGATCATGGTTAATATCTTATACTTATTCTGATCTTTCTAAGGTTATCTCCCATGGCCACCTCGCTTGTCCCAGTCATCCTCAAACGAAATCGCCATTTTTTTGTTAAGAGCGAATAGCGAATTTAAGTCTAGAACCATTATTAAAACCAAGAAACATGAGGGTTTCCTCCTGAATTCACAAAAATTGTTTGCGAAGGTCGAATGATATTAAATTATTAAACTTACACATTCGTATTATGCTCAGCGAGTACAACTTTCGAAGTTGAGCCTTTCCGAATGAAGACCTTTCTTTCTCGGGGCTCTCACCCTAATGCTGTGTGCCCCCCGTTTTGTTACTGAATTTGCGTGTTCGTCTTTTCTTGCTTATTTTTCTCTCTGTCTGTCTCCACAGTAGCCGCCAATAGGCGCAGGTCGATCTTTTCTTCTCTGGATCTGATCCTATTTTTCAATTCCATTACAAAAAAAAAAATAATAATTTTCATATTATGCCCTTTAAACACTGAAATTTGTTGTCTTTGTTTAATCTACGGAACATTCATTTGAGCACATGACCACCCAGACACAGACTTTGATAATTGTGTAAATTTTAATTATCAATTTTTTTTTTAAATTATTAAAAATGGAAAACAACGACAAAGAGTCAAAAACCTTTGTTATGATTGGCAAACAACAAGTCTTTAATTGTATACTTAATTACTAATTAAATTAATTAGTTAATTAACATAAACAAAACATTAAATGCGTTTGACTAACCAAATCAGCTTTACGGCATTTCCGGGACTATAATTTACATCTATCTATTTTTTGTGTGCCTTTATTGTGTCTGCATGAGTGTAAACTGTTCTAATGCATTAATTGAATTTCTGAATGGTATAACAATGTATAAACATTAGCAAGACAATAGTGTCGCTGTTGTAGATGAGATAAAATTCTATAAGTGCTAATTTGAGGAGATAAACTATCGTACACAAATTTGATAGAACAGACAGTTAGCTACTCTAGCAATAGGATTTGATAGAGACATTTTAAAACAACAAAAACAAATGAACTATTAAGGGTTTATGTGTGGAAAAAAGAAACAGCAAGAGCGAGAGATTCAAATTTAATTGGGGGGAAGTGATTTATTTGAAGGGGGGGGGGGAGGGGGGGGATCTCTCACAGTTTATTATTAGTTAATTATTAGCCCTACATCTGTTTTCAAAGTGAGTTTTCCGATAGGTCCATTAATTTTTGTGTAGATTTGTGTTTTCTAAATTCATCCTGTCTCTTTGAACTCATGAGACCACACACAACATAGACCGCACACCCATCCACTGACGTCCATTAAGTCCACAGTTAAAATGCTTCCTCAGCCGGGGAAAGACGATGATGAGGAAGGCGTATGATGTTTTGTGGTTGATGTGGTATCTAGGGACGCACAGGATGCACCGGCAAAACATTCACGGATTTCTGCGTGTATTCATGTCGTCGTGTGAGCTCCGTTACTCTTATTTTGTAGAAAAAATAATCTATGTAAAAATATAAATGAAATCAAAGTTTAAATTTATTTCCATTACTGAAGTGCATACGTACGGTCCTCTGAACACCCCCACCCCCATGGCTGCTTTCCATAGTGCTGCCCCCACCCCCACCCTCCTTCCGAGCGACTCATGTATGTCCTCCAATCGAAACTCGTACTTTGATCAGATATGGTTGTGGAAGACAGGTGACAGAATTCCGTTCAGGTAACAAAGATAAGATTGATTGTCTTGTATGTGAATGCAGGGATGCGGATGGATGCACTTGGCAGATTCAATGCACCTAATTTAACCCACGGAGTCAGGTCTACAGTAAAGCAATGCTTTTCTACATTTATATGTACACACTGGTGGGTCTACATTGCTTACTATCCTGTCGACCACACATACAAACACACACACACACACACAGAAAACCACAGTCATGAACTGTATACTAACCAGGTAACACACAGACACAGAGAAACACCTAGAATGTTCTACTGTCCTCTATACACCTGGACGAGTCGCCTTTATTTTTGTCAAGGTAATTTATTTAGAACTCACTTTGAACGTCCGCGACCCACTGGCTCCCTTGTCAGCAATGCATTTTGAAGCCTTGAAACTAAAATGGTTGTAAATAAGGCAGACCTTTCATCTGTGACCTTTGTTTCAGTTTGGTGTGGCGGGCGAGGGCAGAAGATTGAACCATTGTTTTGAATTCTATTTCATGTACAATCCATGTTTCACTTATTAAATAGTTCCCTTATAGCTCATTCATTCTCGTGGCTGTATACCACAAGCATTGCTGTAACTAGCAGGCTGTTAACCTGAGACAAAAGGGTTGGCTGCCTGCTAGGCCTACCAACGCATATATATGGCCCCTTAAGAACAAGCAAGCCGCCTTTACAGAGAGCAGTGAAAATGATGTGTCTTACCACAAAAGTGAGAACAGTGATAGGTATGACAAATGTTTCAGTGAAAAATGGGTCTGGGGGACTCCAGGGACGTCAAAGATCTTATTTCATTTTTTTGCCATTACTTTTACCCGGCCATCCAGCCACTGGACAGTGCAAGTCTCTCCCCCCCCCCCCCCCCCACTCATTCCCCACTCCCAATATCGTCGTTCTGACCTGACTACCACATCGGCATGAAAGGGACGCGCAACTTATATAGGTGGTTGCTCCTCTACTCCCACTCCCTGATTCAGCCGACCCACCTGTTCCCAGTAAAGACAACATCAACGAAATTTTTGCCTATTCCCAACACTGTCCATTAATACCCCCGCCAAACTTACTCTGCAGTTAGTAATTTTCAGCAAACAGCTGGGAAAAATCACATGAGGCAGAAGAAATAATGCTCCATCTGCAAAACAAAATTAAAGCAAGAAATAAAGAAATAATTATAGGCAACGACACTAGAGTCAACTCTTCTCAGGTCAATGCCGTAATTGATAACTCTATCACTGGAGTAGTGCCCCCTTGGCGCCCTCAACTGCGTGCTATCACAGCCAATAGGGCTTCGGTTATCTGCCCGGAAGCCGCCAAGTACTCTCCACTACAGCTCGCAAGTGTAGCCAGGACCGCGCTTGCCTGCTGACTGACGTGAATGGGTCAGATCTGTCTCCGTTTTGACTTTTGCATGTCTTTGTGTGGTCCCAGGAGCAGCAAGCAACGACATGCTTATTTGTCTTGGTTAACTTGACATGTAACTATCATTGTGTGCAACACATTTTTTTTTAAATACAGTATTAATAGTTCTGTATATGATAGCAAAGGAAAGAAATGATAAATAGAAGGCAGAGAGGCAGAGTGCATAAGAGAAAGAGAGAGAGAGATAGGGGGTTGGGGGAGGGGGGAATTGAGACAGACAGATAGATAGACAGTTAGACATACGAAGCAGAGAGAGACAGACAGACAAACAGACACACACACACAGATCAGGAAGATGTTTCGTGATGTATAGGAGGATCGGCAGCACTCTCACACTGAACACCGAATAAGTTGAATACAGACCACTGTGCAATGTTGTGATGGACTGGTGAAGTACACCTTCATGTAACGTTTGGCATATCAGCTTGTAATACAAACTGATGCCGGGATAGCTAATCTGGATGGGGCAAGCTGATGTAAAAGAACGGTTCAATAAAGATGCGATGCGACGGTATTATGTTGAGGTATTATTGTGGAAGATGAGTAAGACACAGGTGACAATGGTCTGTAGAGAGCTGATACCACAGAATAAAGGCGTCCTCCTAGTCTGTAGTTGATTAATTCTAAGTGCACCAATTCAAAGACTACCTGCCATATTGTTGTGAAATTGCCTCTCAGAATAAAAGTATATTATAATCATCGAGAGTTGGCAACCAGAATGTTAAAAGCCCAAAATAGTCAATTTGAGAAAAACGAGTTTGAAATTTGTAACCTTAATGAAAATTCAAATTTGTAGCCGCCCGACAAAATGCGGCACATTTCGGCACTATCTGATTCGAGAAAATCGTTAAAAGGCATCGTAGGGTCAATGTTATCCATTTTGTGTTTTCAGTATTTTAAAAAAGTTTAACCTCTTTCCAAATGATAATGATAATCCTATTTGAGAAGGGTAAATACCTCAAAATTGACTGAATCGGGTCACCATCAATAATTTTGACTAAAAACTGAAACTTGAAAAGCGTTTTTTCTCAAAACAGTAATTGTGTCACTTCCTGTCTTTGACAGGCCATAATCGTCTTTGCTAATTAAGTTACAGCAACATTTTTTTTCGCCAAATGAAAGGGCTTTGAATAGCCTTATTTTGGTGATACCAATATCTCCCTACCATCAAAATGCACGAAGTGCCTCATTTTGTCGGGCGGCTACACAAATAATTGCCGTAACTTCAATATGGATGGTTCTATTAGGTTATGAAATAAAATGACACACCTTGGGTCTTAGATACCTACAAGCATTTAAGAACAATGATTAAACTGGGACATAACACATTCTGGCTAATAACCTTCGATAAATTATCTCTGTCAACAGTGTCCGATTCAGCTGCAGCCCTTTACTGCCACTTATTTCCTCTTATTGTCCGTTACATCTGAATGTGTCACCTGGTTTGCCCGAACCGTGGACGATGGGACCAGATTTATTAATATTACGTATTACAAAAGATAGTGCCTTCTTCAAGCTGTAACAGTTGATATTTTCTTTTTCAACTATGTTTATTTGTATGCCAAATTTCTATAAAGCATCGCGCTGAAGTGTTCTAAAAACGATTTCATCCTTTCATATGGAGGGGGTATATTGCCATATTGTTGATTGCGACATTTTGCCGATTCTGAGGTTTTGTAACGAAAGTGGATCTCTCACTCCTAATTTTATTCTGTGTAAGTGTCATTCCAGCCGTTTAAAATCTTTTCGAGATATGTGTTTGTGATGTAATGGTTTATGTGTAGAAATGCTCTTTTGTCGACCAAACTTCAATCTTTATTTATTTTCTCGAAAAGAAAGAAAAAATGCACATACAACAATTTGGCAAATACTCGACGATATTAATATGTTCGTGGCAGAATTATCTTGGCTGACGTGAGGTAGTAAATTGATGCCATAGCATATAGGACTCAATTATTTGTGCAGTCTACAAACTTTTCCAGAGCATGAAACTAGTGTCTTATATAAAACTGACAAAGTTGAACGTCCTTCTTCACGGCGCTTGTTACAAGGTCACAAAATAATAATGTACTTTACCGCATTAGTACTTGCTTACAGTGTCTCCAATAACCCTGAATAACGCCCCTTTTTATGCAATCTTTCCGTTCATCCACTCAACTCTTTATTCGCCTATTCATTTGTTCATGTATCCACCTTGAACCACCACATCCATAGTATTAAGTCCATCTAACATTCTACAAGTCTCACGATTCAACCTTCATCGGACAAACTTAACGCATCCCCAGCCGCAAAATCGGCTACATCAAACATCTCCCAGCATCATTTATCTGCCTTTCGAGCGTGTGTTATGTACAGAACAAATTTACTTTCGTACAATTATCATATCTATCTGTCCGACTGACGTGCAAATATCCCATTCTCCCGACACAAAAGATGTGCACGGAACTCCGCGGCTTGAACGGCGGTGCAGAATGAACCGCAAGGGGATTTCCCTGCTCACTCGCTGGTTTATGGCAAGAAAGTCGATGTTCTACACTGTATGGGACTTGAACTGGAGAGTACAGAGCCTGGCACAAGAAAGGTAATTGCGTAATTATTCATTTTTTTAGTGGGGGGAGGGGGGGGGGGCGAGGTAAAGTGCCCAACATGACCTTTCCATTGTATACCTTCTGGTGGCAGTTAATGGTAAAGTTGAATCTGCGCACGAATAAATCACATAATTTTCGTCACCGGTCCCTACGGCTGTAGCAGCTCAAACATTCTAAATGTCGGTTTTATATAATATTTATATACATTATTTATATTCAAGTGCATTCAAAGCCGTTTAGAATGATCTTGGTTATAGACTCCTAAGCCCAAAAAGAACAGAATGGCAAAATGTCAAAAATTGATCATAACTAGACTTTTGTGCTGAAATAAAATAGCTTCTCCTCAAAAATAGTCAAAACTGATTACTACAATATTTTAGGAAATAGTAACGATAACATGCAGAGGAAAACGAAACCAAAAACAAATTCTTCCTACATTAAAGAATAAACATAAGTCTTTTTCGCTGTAACACGATAATTTCAAGGGAGGATTAAAATTTATTGTTAGCACAGAAATAAATTTTTCGTTCATCATAAATTTTAATCTTGTTGTGTTCAGCAGGAAAAAAACCATGTCATGTCACAAAGGAGGTGAATATTGCCACAGCGACAGGGAAACCTTTGAAATCTGTAACGTGTTACACATTCATGCTGTTCAGTTTTCTGCACGGTGAAACATGACAACTGGCAATTCTGACCCGTAACCGTGTAATCAGGGAGGAATTAATGGATATTTTAGGGGATTTTTTTGTCAGGGGAGGGGGGATGAGGGGCGACATGACAGGACATTTAGTTGTCATCATTTGGTTGTCTAAACTGCATGGCATCAACTAGATATCCTGTCTGGTTTTCTATTGCATGTTAGGTTTTTTTGGGGGGTTGAAACGTTAGACGAAGTTGTAACGTGTAACAGTGTCTTTCTGTTGTTGTTAACATTATTTTATTGTATTGTTAACATTATCTTTATTGTTGTTGTTGTCAACATTATCTTTATTAGTATTGTTAATATTATCTTTATTGTTGTTGTTGTCAACATTATCTTTATTAGTATTGTTGACGTTATCTTTATTGTTGTTGTTAACATTATCTTTATTAGTATTGTGAACATTATCTTTATTGTTGTTGTTGTTGTTGTTAATATTATCTTTGTTGTTGTTGTTAACATTATCTGTATTAGTTTTGTGAACATTATCTTTAATAGCATTATTAACATTATCTTTATTGTTGTTGTTGTTGTTGTTAATATTATCTTTATTGTTGCTGTTAACATTATCTTTATTAGTTTTGTGAACATTATCTTTATTGTTACGTTGTGGTTTCTGTGTGGCGTTCTTGTGATTTCTTTTTGCTCATGACACGTTTTGTTCCAGTGCTGTGTTGTTGTTGTTTTTTTTTTTATAAAGGATGCTTTATTTGTCTTTCTGTGTCTCTGTTTTCATAATTTGCCCTCTCTTGCTTTACCTTGTTTTTCCCAGACAAAACAAAACGCTAATTAGACATCATAAATTTCTTCTTAGGTGTGTGTGTTTGTATGTATGTATGTGTGAAAGCGTGTGTGTGTGTGAATTTACGTATACCAGAATATGTGTAGCCCCTAACAGTGGCGGACCTAGATTTTTGGGATCCTGAAGCTTTAATTGTTGTGGGACCCTTTCGGAACCAGCAACTATAGGGCAACATCCAAAGTTTTTTACTCATTAAAAAAGTTTCTTCAGGACTCATCCGGGATTAGGAGCCTTGAAGCTTAAAGTTTCATTAGTTTCATGGTAGATCCGACACTGCCCCTTACCGCAGGAGAGAAGATGAGCATAACGAGTGATTTGTCAGAGATATGAAATTGACCATGACAGACTTTCCCCACTCGGCAAATCAGGGTCTATCCCATGACAGCACGGAGAGAAACCCCGGAGTGTCAGGGCAAACCACGGAACCAAAGACGGATTGGGATTCCACTCGCAAACTCGTCCATGGAAATTCTATCTGTAATGATAACTTTGTGTCAATGTGGAGTTTACCTGACGATACATATATGAAAATTGGGTCTTCAACAAAGCAGAGCATGACCTTTGGTGGCGAAAGTGTGAGAGTTCACACGTGACGACGCATGAATGCGCCGAGAGAATATGAGGATCGCTTGTTGACGGGTTTTACCGACATAATTATGTTTGCCCTGATGTTGCAATGTAAAGTCGCGGTGTTGGTGAATCTTCACTGGTCTGTGGATTTGACGGATAGCTCAGGGACTGGTTAGATATGCAATGTGATTTTTATAAGTGTGAAATAACGATCTGCACAGGGGCCATCTGTCAAGTATGAATGCTCAGAACAAAGGGGGGGGGGGGGAAACCCAGCCTGCAACCCTACGAAAATCCAACGCGTAGAATTGACGACGTTCCTAGGTAGATGCGCTGGTGACGACATAACACCGACGTTAGACTGATGTAGGGAACCCACTCAAATCCCAATCGTACCAGTCCTACGGAAAAAATTATGTCGGAATAACGTAGGGTAGCTGCTTGGGTTTTCATCCCCAGAGTATGAAAAAGTGAACTTTAGGGCCGGGGGGGGGGGGGGGGTTCTGGGAGCAGTTGTTTGTTTCTAAATTATTTCATCTATGATAGTCAAGAAACAAAAAAGAAGCTTTCTTTTCTTTTTTTTTCTTTTTAAAAAAAAAAGTAAGTTGTAAGATTATATAAAAATAAAATCATGTTTGTAACGAAACAATGTAACTTTCCATGCAAATTGTCGCTTAAAGTTTTACAACTCGAACGTTTATTCATGGACAGTTAGGGATCAAGGGAACTTGCCCGGAGAATGCGAAAAGCTTACATGTGGAGGGGCCGGGTGGGGGTCAAAATAGCCCAAATCCAGCATAGGCAGTTTATGGATGGACGGATATACACTTTCTTTTGAAATACATTGCAGTTTCCACATGCATGAAACGACAGTCTGACCATTGTTGACCTTCTTTGATCGGCATCCTGTGACTTCTCTTTCCAAATAAACATCAAAGCAAACAGAGAAAGATACATAAGATAAATTTTTGTCCTCCGCATTTCCCCTCATATAATCTTATATCATCTAGATGTGTGCCAGATTTTACGAGGGTTCAGAACTATGGTACATCATGTAATAAGCCCGCTACTGAGTTATGATATGTTTATGTAAGGATGTGTCAGACGTGTACTCTACCATGTAAAACTATGTGCACTTAAACACTCTGTGAAAGTGAATTTCCACATGGGATAATAAAGCGATTCTTTTTTGTCTTTTTTATTCGTATCTTAATTGGTCTTTCATTATCATTCATAATTATTCAAAATCATTGGAAAAGTAAAAATTCAGACGCCAAGTGGCGAAAGTGAAACAAAATTTTGTATTGTATATTGGATATTGATAAGCGATAACGATAAAAGAATGAGAGCAAAGGAAAAAAAAAAACATATATTATAATGACTCTCATAATTATCACCTGCAGTCTTAATCATGTAACCTTCAGTGTTGACATTAGAATTTTAATTAATGCTAATTAGGACTGCCTAAGAAAAGTACATTCTGAACTGATTTGAACAAAAGGGCTGTGAGGGAGGAGGGGGGGGGGGTGTGCGTTAAAAGCGGGGAAGGGGCCGTGATGCTCCTTGCGGTTGGTCTGTAAGGTCAGGTAACTCCAGGCTGTAGTGAAGCCACTTCAGATCGGGTATAACAACATTAGTCAAGGGAGAATACTGTGGATACGGTGTGATGTTGCATAAAAATTCCTCTCCTCCCCACCTCTCCCTTTCTCCTCTCCTCGGCCAGTTCCTAGTGGGAAAACGGTCATGATTCTTATAAGATATGAGAAGATAAGCATCACTTTATTACCCTATGAAAGGGACTTCATTTTCATAGAGTGTTGAAGGGTACATTCCATAATTTATACATCTTACCCAGTCAGCGACCGTACTAAAGACATCCGACGGCAGGATAGACGTCAAGTTTGTACTTGGGAATGACGTGGTTCCTACTTAGTTCCGCTGGTTACTACATCGCACTGACTTCGTTTTGGCATAGAGAACCCGACCCTACATTAATCTTACCAATCCTATAGAAATCTACGTTGGATTGACGTAGGGTTACTGACTGGATACGTATTAATACATGAACATGTCATAACTAAATAAAAAATATAACACAAGAAGTAACAACAGGTGCAGATTCTCCCAAAACAAAGGCCTCAAACCACATCAGGTAATAAGGAGCGGGATCTTAATAACACAATATGGCACAGATATTGCTAGTATGCGCTGTTGAGGCGAGTCGCAGATGGTAAAAAAAAAAAAATGGTGCGTACTATGTAGGTAGATGCTGCTGATATTCCTATGTATGAACTGGCTAGTTTCATTCGAATAATATGTCCATTCATTCTTAAATAATGGTCAGTGATCTCTTACATTTTATGTGTAGGCCTATAAAGGTATGCAAGCGCGGATGTAAGGCGGTGGAGGAGCGGAGGGTGAGGGTTTTGCCCTCACGGTATGAAACACGTACTTGGGCGGAGGGGGGATTCTGGGATACACTAAGTGTGCTTTTTAGATACCTTATTGAATGAAAATCTTTGGGTTTATTTACCATTTTTCAGAAATTTTAGATATAGTTAGTAAGTTAGTCACCTGTCACCTGTCGGCTTCATCGTCATCGATGTTAGCTGCTACAGTGGATGTCACGACAAAATCTCCTCCACCCAATCCTGTCCTTAGCTTTCCTAGTTAGTTCACTTATTTCCAGCTGGCTGACTTTCTTGATGTTATCGTGATATGTAATGGGTGGTCTTCCTTGTTTTCTCTTTGTTTCTGTCTTTCCTTGAAGGATTGATATCATAAGGGCCGTGCTTTTGTTTCGGGCCGCGTGGCCGATGTATGCAAGTCTTCTTTTATTTATTTCAGGTGTTATTCTTCTGGTGGTGCCAAGCTGTTCTAAGATGCTTGTATTTGTTCTCCTTTCTGTCCAACTTATTCTGAGTAGCCTTCTGTAAAGCCACATTTCAGCTGCCTCCAATCTTGTTATGTCTGCCTTTTTGAGTGTCCAGGCTTCACAACCATATAGTAGGACTGGCCAGATCAAGCACTTAAGTATGTTCGCTTTGAGTTCCGTTGGTGTGCCTCTATCCTTCCAAATGTTGTTTAGTTGAACCATTTTGTGTTTTGCCATTCCTATCCTTGTTTTTATGTCCTTTGAGCAGCTTCCATCTTGCGATTTATGTGATCCTAGGTATTTGAAATCAGTCACTTTTTCTAGTGCTGTTTTGTTTACTAGTATCTCCTGGTGTTCATGGTGCCCTGTTCCAGTATGCATGACTTTCGTTTTCTTAGCATTTAGGCGTAGGCCTGCTGTCTTGCCCGCTTCATCCACTCTGTGCAACACTCTTTTCATGCTGGTGATGTTATCTGACATAAGAGCTGTGTCATCAGCGTAGCGAAGGTTTGTGATGTTTCGGCCTCCGATCTTTATTCCCATATCTTCTATGTCTGCGTTTCTCATGATCTGCTCAGTATAAATATTGAAAAGATGAGGTGAAAGTATGCAACCCTGTCTGACTCCTTTCTCGATGTTGAAATATGGACAGTTCTCATTGTTCCATCTAATCGTTGCCTTTTGTTCGTGGTATAGTGCAGCGATGAGGGTCACAAGGTGTTTCGGGAATCCCATCTTAATCATTATATCGAACAGGTGATGGTGCCTAACGCTGTCGAACGCTTTGCTGTAGTCTATGAACGTGATGAAGGCTTCGTTTCCATTACTTCTTATCTGTTCAATCATTATTTGTAGTATGAAGAGCATGTCAGCGGTTCCTCTGTTGGTCCTGTAACCAGCTTGACATTCTGATAGTTCCTCTTCTACCTTAGATTTCATTCTGTTGAGTATGATGATGAGCAGGATTTTGCTGGTGTGACTGATGAGGGCGATGGTTCTATAATTTCCACAGTCTTTGACATTGCCGCTTTTGTATAGCATGACGAATTCTTGTAGCTTCCAGCCTGTTGGCCATTCATTTGTCTGCCAAATTTTGCAGATCATTTGGTGGAGTGCTTTTATTCCTGATTCGCTGGTATGTTTCAGGAGTTCATCTGGTATGTTGTCTAATCCAGGGGATTTTCCATTCTTTATTTGTTTTATTGCAGCCTGTACTTCCTCCAAGAGAGGTTCTGGTTCTTTATCTTAGTATACTACATAAAAATCATGTTTCTAATGAAACAACCAAATAGCCCTTCCATTCTATTTAGGACTGAAACTCCTGTGGCAAATGTCTGCCTTTGGTGATTTTTCCTCCTGCCAGATTTCGTATCCGGTACATCTGAGTTATTGTGGCAGTTTTCTGCAGCCAAACAAGTATTTATCTGAATTTAGAACTTTTGGTATTATTCTTTTGCTGACACACGGAATAAGAAGTCAAAATATGGCAAAAAGAAAATTTTTAATGTATCAAAGACTCTACGCGAAGCTTTCCTTGAAAAATACGTCGGTCATATTTGGATTTTGCTTCAAGCTTTGCTGCGACTCTACTGATTTTCTGTGGTATATGTAATATCTCGTCTATTCACAGAACAAAAAGCCCACTCAGATCACTGATCCATTTGAATACACCATTTTGTTGTCAGATGAGAACAGTTGCCTGTGAAAATGTTCTACGATTTGGATGTCCGCCATGTTGAGCTGTGCGATAGGGCGTGGCCCTTGTGTTTACGAGAAGGCTAGCTAAACTAATGCTCGGCCTCACAACTATTTATAGTAGAGCTGTGACACTAAATGTGTGAGACCTGGCAGGCAGGTTGGTTTGGGGGGGGGGGGTCGCCGCTCACCTGTTGCAGTTGTTATGTTTTAGGGGTTTGTTATAGCTGTTTTAGTTGGACATGTTGCTATGATGACGCCATATTATGTCTTTAAACACATACACACACACACACACACACAAAACAAAATGTTACAGTCTGTTCGTGTCAAGACAGACAACGGAATATTTCCTCCTTACCGCAAACATTTCCCTTCTCCTCCGCGCCTAGCCAGACAAACAGACAAACAAAGATTCCATTCTTGCAGAATCTTTTTCTGGCAGTAAATTTGAGGGGCAATTGCTTCACCGTGTAAGTTAAAAAAGATATCCATCCATCCACCCATCAACTCACTCACCCCCACCCCCTGTCATCCATCCATCCATCCATCTATCCATCCATCCACCCACCATCCATCCAGCCATCCATCCATTGAAGGAAAAATTCCCTCCACCCAAGGGGATAAATTTACTGAATCTTAAGTTCTTCATACATAAGTGAAAAAACATTTTTATATTGCTTTTATTAATGTTTTTTTGTTACTTGAACTGAAAATAACAGTGTTAAAAACAGTAGTTCAAAACGTTCCCTTTGTCGGCTGCTTTATTTAGAAATGCGAACAAAACTTGATAAACAAAGCAGGAGGGGGATTGGGGGGGGGGGGGGGGAGAGAAGGTTTGCCAGTGGTAATCGGGATGGAAAAAGGTTGAGGACCCCTGCACTATCTGTGTGAGGGAAACGATGCTGTTGCTGCTGCATGTAGCTGTTGGATGCTGTAGTGGCAGTCAGCGTTTGATTTCAATTCAACAAACATTTTTAACCCAATCAAAGCCTTAGTGTAGCCTCATTGTACTTATCGTTCTCAGGCAGCCAAGTGCACCATTGCGCCCCTTGCCATGCTGTTCTTTAAGTTATATGTTTGACTTTGGGCTTTACAGCGCGTCTCATCCACAACGGCCGTACCGCGCCAGGCACGGTTTGTTGACGAAGTCCAGTCGCTGAAATATGATTTGTTGAATGGGCTAGAGGTTTAGCTATTGAAAGGACAAATTTGTATACACAGAATTGAAAATATTGCCTTAAAATAGACGAAGTAAAAGTTGTAGACGTGCCTTCACATAGGAGCAAGACAGGGAAGTGCAAACTTTGTTGAGGTCATCATCAATCGTATCACATCTACCAGTTTTCTTAAACAGGAACGGATCATCGTCGACAAGGAGCCGCTGTTGGACACGTGGGTCAAGAGGCAAGATGCTAGCCTCTCACGCTGAAGGTACCGGGTCCGATTCCCAGTCGGTGCAGGCATGTTGGAATTTTGAGGGGAAAATTCCTGTACCTGATCTTATGGTAGGCAGAGTCCAGCACCTAGTCTTCTCGGATAAGGACGAAAAACTCGGGGGGTCCTTGTGCACATTTGTTACGTTAAAGATACCGTGGCCGTTGGAAATTGAAAAGAGCAGGCGTAACAATGCCGCAGCTCGGGCAAAACTTAAAAACAACAACAAAATAATTCCGACCACAAAATCACACAAAAACATGAACAAGAAAAATGAAAACAAAAAAAGTGAGGTGTAAATGCCAAAAGCCTCGAATCTCCCAAAATAAAGACTGAAACAACTTCTTCAAAGAGCAGTTAATTTCTTCATAGACCAGCTTGTATAATAAAACATTTGGGTGTCGGCAAATATAAGATTGTCCTCCTGTACAGAAAGAGCGGGTCCTCGATGGACGTTTCTGGTAGGATCTTCTTCTGTCCTGTTATTTTGCTACTCTGTTATGTCTATCGTCTTGCTTCTTTCTAGCGCAAAATGGCCGTCATCGTGTAGACTCGCTTACTCCAAAGTCCAAATTCAAACTTTACAGAAAGAAGGATAAGAGAAGATGTTTGCTGGCTTGTTGGTAGGTAGCTGGGGATGTTCCTTTTGCATGGGGATATCTTGTCTAACTGACAGTGGCAGAGAACATTTCATGGACTGCAGAGATCAGGCCGGGTTTACTATGAGAAATGACCACCAATACGAATGGGACATCTTCCTATGGAGCTTAGTGAACCAATGTATCGCTCATGTTTCGGCTTGTTACCTTCGTTTGTCTGCAAATGTCTTATGGTACTCAAAAATAAAGCTGCAAAAAAAAATAAAAAAATCCTGAACTGGAAGAAAATAAACATGGTGGGGCATTGTTCATGTGATCACCACAAAGCCTGTATACTGTATACTGTCCTGAACACAATGTTCAGCGAGAACATACTACAAAATTGCCGTTGCCAAAGAGTAAATCAAAGCAAGCAGAAGTTTGCGGAAGAAAGAGGAATGAGAAATTAAATCAGACAAAGGTGAGGTGTGTAGAAACGTAGGCCTAGTTAGTGCTCAGAAACAATGGGAGTGAAAGAATGAAAGAAAACCAGTGACTGGGGTGAGGGGGGGGGGGCTCAAGCCTGCGACCTCTGCCACAGCACCAACCAGTTGTACAGGGTACAAAATACACTGTTGGACAGATCTCCTCTTTTTGTTTGAAGGTGGGGTCCTTTGCCTATTGCAGTCATCGCAGATACATTAAAGTTGAGTAACATTGCCTCTGCACAACTCCAGACAGGTTTAATTGTATACTTGATCTGACTAATAGAAAAACATGGATAGAGGTTTTCTAAACTTAGTATCCTTTCCAGCTATGTTTTTTTGCAGCCATTAACCCCGTCAGGGTCAGTGGCACCATAGAGAAATCTGGTTATTACCCCAGTCTTTACAATAGAATGACCGTCATTTTTTACTCCCTCACAGCGCCTAGCCCGTCCTTAACGTGGTCTCAGCTGTACATTATACCTTCAACACTCCTCAAATAAAGTTCCCCAGACTGTGTTGCCCACACACCAAAGAAAAGGTCTACCATAAAAACCGATCCGTCAAGTGTTTGTTTCTCCGAGTGGTCACAAATCTGGTACACATGATGGACTTTGTTATGTCTAACTCGAGACATTTGTCCACCGATTAATTACTGACCCTTCCAGGCGTCTCCATCATGCAGATAATGAATTGACACCATCATTTTACACGGTTTGTGTGTGGCCAGGACCGTACGTCATGGTGGGAGAAGAATTTTCGTGTATCTGGCCCGTCTACGGTTCCCTTTCTTTACGTGGACATAAAAAGAAAGACACACACACACACGCACACACACACACACACACACACACACACACACACAGAAAGAGAGTCATTCTCTCTGTCTCTTCTCCTAGGTCGCCACATTCATAGTTATGTAGTGTAAAAAGTATCGTTTTTATGTGTATATAAATAAATATCATCGGGAGGTTTATTTGGTTGGTCTGGGGGTAGTGTGGTGGTGCGGGGGGTGGAGGGGGGTGGATGGAAGTGCGGGGGGGGGGGGGTTAAGGGTGTACCACCCATATATCTACGCAGTGGGCAACATGGTTGCCTGGCAGTTCCTGAACAATATCCCCACCCCCTCTAGCGCACATTCCCTTTGCCTGGTATTGCCGACCACTGAGACATACGGACTTCATTAAGACAATCTTAAAATGCGGCACATTACATTTTTTCTTATCTCGCTAATTTTCCTTTCCCTGTCTCCCTCCATGTACCGTCATGTCTTCATGCACGTACATCAGACCAAAGACTTTGTCTTCCTTCAGTGGAGATCTCCAGTTCTGTCTTCCCGGTATTCTTTTCCTGTAACTCCATTTCTCTCCCTGTCGTCCCTTTTTCTACCTCCTCCTTCTAATTTGTACCCTCTTCTCTGTCATCCCTACTTCCTCCACGTCACTTCTGCCTCCTGCCTATCATCCCTACCTCCTCCCCATCACCTATGCCTCCTCACTCACATCTCTATCTCCCTGCCCCCACAATGACTATCCAGACGCAACTGGATGTTTAAAGTGAACTGACATTATTAAACTACGTATACTACAGATACCCACAGAGTAGATGTTACTGCCAGTTAACTCTACCATCATTACACATAAGCAAACACTTTGTACTGTTCCATCCCAACTCTGACTAATTTGGTGTTTACACGCTCAGATGACTTCACGCTAGAAAATGAAAACGAAACTAATATAGAGATATCAGCCTAATCGCTAGTATATTATTCCCCCAAACCGCAGCCACCCCCTCTACATCCAGCCACTACTGCCAACAATGCCTCATTGCCCGTCCGTGCCACTGCCAACCACCGCTACGGCCAGCCAACCACGGGTATCGCCGGGGCCCTCCAACAGTTACCCTACGGTGAAGGTCGCGCTCTAGTCAGTTCCACTCACAGTGACTGTGGGAATCGCTGACACTGGCAGAAAGAACAGTCGCCAGGGAGTCTCACACCCTTCTTTTCCCGTTGTCTCCTTTCAAATGGACACGGAGAATCACACATTCACTCTACCTCAGTTTTCCTTCCCCTTCCATAAAGAAAAGAAAAAAAAATTCTCCAAAGAATCATTAACCCTTTACTTACCAAAGCATTCCTACTTCTCGCTATCAGTAATAGCATTTGAGTAGGAAAAGGTTCGGAGTTTGTTATGAAACAGTTTTTAGTAAATGTACGTCATTTCTGTCGCAATCATCAACATTATGATTAAGAAATTTGACAAAGTAAATGATATCTCGGTGAGAAAAGGATTAATGCGGTACGATGAAACTCTTCGGCGACCTCCACTTCATACGGTGATTTGGTTTTTCTTTGCATTGCATGTTGCAAATTGATTACATTTCATAATTCTTCAAAGTACCAAATTGGCCATGAGGTTCTTGTTTAATGTGCAGTCATGCCCAGATTTGTTGATAACATTTTGGCATGTCAAGTGTGTAGTACATGTGTACCAGTACAATGTCACTGTCTACAGAATTAATGAAAAAAATTTCTGTTACCTTCAAGTAATAAGCCTGTTATAATTAAGTTATGATACCAGTGTATGTTTATGTAATGATGCCTAAGATGCTTTTCTACCATTTATGTGTTTCTTGATAAACGCTCTGTGAAAGAGAATTTCAATCATGGGATAATAAAGTAATTCTTATCTTATCTTATCTCACCTTATGGTATCTTATCTTAACTAACCTCTGACGAGTTAGAACTAAACTAAGGGGAAGTGTAAGCCGTAAAACTGCTTCGCTCCCCGATGTGACGGCGTACCAGTTTTAGAATCAATGACTGTGGCCCTGCTGAGCACCGGGTGTATGAGTGCGGGTGACGGCGAATGATGCAGCTAATACCCCTCTCTCTACCCCAGTATTATATAGTGCTGCTAACTGATGTCTATATAAGACTCGTGGATTTTGTGCTATGCTTGCTTTATGGATAATTTATATAAAATTTTCATTTCTTACGCAAATGTATCGGTGACTCCAGGACAACACTTGGCTGTACGGTAGTGGTAAGAGCAGGTTATGTATCTATCATTGTGGTCATTGGACATGGCCGTATCGGTAGCCAATTTTATCTGACATAATTGATCTCTGTGATTTCCTCCGTCCGGATTTCTTGACTGTTAACTCTAAACTTTCGATTGCTGAAGATACAGTAATTTCTGTCTGCAATATTTTAAAATTATATTATTTTAATTCTTTTCTTTTCCCTTTTCCTTGTATTCTTTCTTTCTCTCCCTTTTTCTGCCTGTCTTTCTGTCTGTCTGTCTGTCTCTTCCCCGTGCTTTTTCTTCGTCATTTTTATTTTTGCTCTTTATTTCACTCTTAGATATCCGCATACCAAAGAATAATTTTCCGAGCAAGCGCTTTTATTATACCCACGCGCATGTCTGCACCTGGTCATCTCGTGTCCACTATCTTCTGTCTTCTTAACTTACATTTCTGTCCGTCCATCTTACTTTCTTTCTGTACACATGTTCTTAAAAAGGGTCTTGCACCTCTCATCCATTTCTTTCTTTCATTCCTGCCTATTTGGCGCTCGCTCTCACATTCCTCCCCCCCCCCCCCCCCCGTACCTCTGGCCATCCCTGTACATTTTCTCTGGAGCATTTTCTCTCTTTCCCATCTCTCTCTCCGTCCCTCTCTTCTTCCCTGTCACATGGTATCAGAAATTCTTGTTATCACGAAGGAAATGTTCCAGAAAGACTCTCTCTCCCTGATCGCAGATGTTGTTATCTGGCCTCTCTTCCTCCCCTCTTTGTTATTTCGTCTGTCCACCCGCCCCTCCGACTGCTTTCCCAGACTTTTCCAGCGCTGTCCCCACCCCTCCCCGTATTTCCATGTTCGTCTACAGCCTCCATCCTTTGCTCATTTATTTCTGATCCCTGCCGATGACCAGCCTACACTGCCAGTAGCCACCTTAACATTTGCAGATAAATAGGAAAGGGTGGGGGTGAAGGGTGGACAGGGGCTGCCGGGGGTGAACAGAAGTGTGAGAGTTTGTCCTCTCCTTGTCTAACCATTCTGACACTTACCTAGGATTATTGTACTAGACAGAGGTCAGCGTTGAGTTTGGACAAAGGTTCTCAAGTTACGCAGTAGGAAAGCTCTATTGATCTCCCTCATGACCGACTCCATTGTTTGATTCTAGATCAAAGTGCATGCAACTCAGGGAGAGTGACTTGCAACTTTTGATAAGGTTTCTTCTCCTGACTGAAGAATACGTTCACTTATTACAAAATATAGAGGTGTGTCCAGACCTCCACCTGCACCGCAGTCATATGGGAAATGAGCACAGGACTGGTTGTCTTCTGTACTAGTTTATGTATACTGTACACTGGATTGTCTGCTGTTTATTTGTATAATGTACACGGTATTGTCTGCTGTACTGTACAGGGGATTATTATCTCCTGTTTACATGTGTACTGTACACGGGATATACATGCCTGCGTCCGTTCAAGATCAGCCGTTTTATCGTGTCACTGACCCTAAACAGGCCGTTTGTTCCACCACACCAACAACACATCTCAGCATAATGGCATAATCGTTTTGACAGAAATCCACAGGACACCGTTTTTTTAGGGGAAGAAGGGGGAAGGGGGGTCCACGGGGATGCCTATGTTTGTGTTTACATTTAAAATGTCATTATGTGGCGATATCTCAGATGGGTTAGGAAGATACAGCTGAGCTGCTAACATTATTTCTCTTCGTTTTTGTGTGTATTTTCGTTTGAACATCGTTTGGAAAACGCAGATAAGACCGTATAAGAACGTAGTTTGTTTAAATGAAATTCGGTATAAGGACAAGGTGGTCTAGAGGTAAGGTGCTCGCCTCTCATGCCAAGGGTCCCGGGTTCTAAACCCGGGCAGTGCAGGCATGTTGGAAAGTGGATTTTTCTCATATTTTCAGGTCCCTGGTCCTATTGGGGGGTAGGATCGAGTAGTTCTTGGAAATTGGATTTTTCTCATATTTTCAAGTCCCTGGTCCTATTGGGGGGTAGGATTGAGTACCTAGTCTTCTCGGATAAGGACGAAAAAATTCGGAGGGCCCGTGTGCACGTTGCGCACGTTAAAGATACCTTGGCAGTTGGAAATCGTAAAGAGCAGGCCGAAAGGCCGCTGCCCGGGCAAAATTGAAATTAATAGATTAAAATGTATCCATATCATCTCCCCCCGCCCCCCCCCCCCCCCGCCAGAACAAGAAATAATAAAACAAGTAAAGTGAGGTGTAAATGCCAAGGGCAGCGAACCTCCTAAAATAAAGACCTCAAATACGAAATTCGGTATGAATAATTTGTATCCAAATATTTGGCAATGTTTCCTGGTTTGATTTGGATCCTGTGGTTTTTTTTAGAAAATGGATGTTTAAATGGACGTGAGATTTAATTAGTTTTACCTCCCTGCAAAAGGTTGAAAGTTCATAAACCTGAGCTAGGTTACATTAATTTAGTTACATCCGTTAATGAGATGAACTATACAAAGAAGTTGCTGTTTTCAAAGTCCGTGTTTTGTTATTACAATTGTGATGTGCTGTTGCTATTTTTAAAATCGACCCCGTATGTAGTTCATCGTGACGAAGATGTCAAAATTACCAAATCCGGGTTAATCTAATGCTGCAAATCCAAAAACTTTATCTGTCAATGAATTAAAATATTTGTTATTCTTTCAACGCCGTGCTAGTCGGGTCAGGTTTGTTTGGATAATAGCAATCTGGGTTGTTGTTGCTTTTGAACGTATAATTGGAACGTAATATCGTGCCCAAGCTACGGACAAAACAACCCAGACAGTCAATAATGTGTTTTCACGCATGCTGTGACTCTGAAATCTTCAGCTCTTCAAGTCGTCTCATTCTATTCATTACAGTCCTAGGTTAATGTGCCTTGTACAGAAGACAGTTTTTATACTGGCGGATCTTTATGCAGAACTACACAGTTTGTTTTGTTACCCGTGGACTTTTGCATTGTAAAAAACTGTGCCCCTTTAGTTGTAGTTAAAGTACACACACTAAAAGTAAAAGATGTAGATCATCTAGCAAAGTTTGAACACTACTTTCCTGCTTCAGAAAGGACAAGTTAACCAGAAAATATGCTCGGTCACTCCAGCCCAAACTTCTCTAGCGACACAGTGACGTCCTGGATGGGAAAAAACGTCCCTTATCTGTAGAACCACGGTCAGGTCATAAATTTTTAACTTAAGACACGATTTGATTTTGGCATATCTCACCTGTTTCTTCATTTGAAGGCCAGGCTGAGATCGGAAATGTCCTATCCAGCCTGACTTTGAGGTGAGACGGGAAGCGAACGGAGAAACAAACCAAAAAAAAAAAGCTTAATCTAGGATTCTTGCTGAGTCATCTCTCATAACTCTTTCGTGACAGACACACCTTCGTTTTCTTCTGTTGGCGATGATGGTTGTACATTGGAACAGAAAATAGTTTTACAGAATTTAATTGCATGTAAACATGTAATGTTTGCCCTACGTTCTGTCCTTCTTATTGGTATTTTCTCTTCAAATTATGTCCCGGCTGTGTACATATTATCTCCTCTAATCAATGTCCAAATCTAGTTAAGGCATATTGACCAGATACGGTCGAACATAGTGTCCAACCAGGAAAAGCATGTGATCCATTGTGAAAGTACAGGAAATATGAATCAGCAGTCCCGGTAGTGCAGATCCTTGGGGCAATTCCGACCTTTCCGACACTACACGTTTACCCGTTACTTGCCCTAAGTTTAACTGTTTGTTGGGAGGTTGACTGTAGATAAGCTGAAATAAGGCCCGGATCTCACGTGTACAATAGAGTACTCCGATGTCATCAGTGCCCCCGTGTCGAGTGCTTTATCTTCAGGCAGGAAACAGTGACAGTTTTCTGAGCTGCCGTACATGTAACTGAATTATCTCACCACAAGCACGTGGTCTAAAACTGTCCTGTGTATGTCAGGTCTAGCGTTGATAGTTTTGTGTTTGTGATTCGTGGGAACAGTTGTTGTTTTTCTCTGTTTTCTTCTGTGAGAAATGACAACAAAGTGTAAACGGTGCAGGAACCAGCAGAATGGATGTGACAAATCGATTAACAGCAGGTGATTTGAGAGTAAGTACCAACGATAACGAATTTGAGTTTGGGTTTTACGGCGCTTCGGTAGGATAACGGCAAATGTGCGCCTTTGCGCGGTCTTTCTTGGGTACTCTATTTATGTTTGCTTTTCAGAGCTTCGTCATTTTTAGGTTTCACGAGTAGAAGTAAACAGTTCCTTTACAACATTATGACATTGGTGAAATGCTGAGAATTCTATGGTTTTGAAATGGATATTTTGAATGTGCATAAATGTTTTTAAATCAAATTGTAGAAAGGGCAAGACGTTCTGTGGGTCCACGTCAGATAATAATTGTTTCACGGATCCGCAGGCACAGTGCCTTCTTCGCATATGCACGAAGTCTAAGTTGTTCATGAAGGTGTTAAACTGACAGAGTGAATAAAGTTTGGCATTCTGATTCCCGTGTTCGTTTAGGTTTGAGTCGTATGGTATAGTCCATTGGTACCGCAAAGTCCGCTGTGGAAAGTGAAAATTAGCATGGTCTTTGAAATTTTGTTTTGTTTTATTTTCCTGAAATGCCCTTATCATCCGAATGAAAGTTTATCAGTTTCTTTATTGGAGCCTTTTACTTTCCTTCTGGGTCTTTCATATCAGTAGCTGAGTTTGAGTTTGGGTATAGCGGCGGGTCAGCGGCGTAACGGCCACTCTGCGCCTTTCATTTTGCTGGCAAACGATGCATTTAAAGACAGACAAGGAATCACTGACAGACAAGGAATCACTGTCACTCCAAGCGGTATGAATGAGATGCGCGCGTATTCCTGTTGGTGAAGCAGTAAATACCCTGGCATAAAGGGGACCGAGAGATGACGTGTGTGTCCAAGAAACCACCGTCCACTCGGCAAGTGGTGACGGTAAAGTCTCGGAACTTTGATCATGGCATGTTGCTTTTAAGTATCCATACTTCTCTTGTTAAACGTGTTTACACTGCCATATCACGACGAAGAGAGACAGCACACATTCAGGTGATAGGTTGTAACCAGAGGTCAAGGGGTCACGTGAATGTGTGATGTGGCCTGGCCGGTACCAGCTCTGGCCAGTATTGTATGCACAAGAAACAGAACATTGCTTGACAAGCATGACACTGCATGGCGAAAAGAACACTTTTGTTCCTCTTTCTCACTAGAGTTTGGTTTCACTCAATGTCTAGGGAAATTCGCTTCTCGCAAATTCTAAGACAAGCAGACCGGTTGGTAGACAGACAGACAGACAGACAGACAGATAGATAGATAGATAGATAGATAGATAGATAGATAGATAGATAGATAGATAGATAGATAGATTTAGCCTGAACTCCAAACTTCAGTATGAACGACGTGGAAGCATGCGCTTATTTTACAATTCCAGCAAGTCACAAATTTGCCACTGCACGTACGGGAGAAACGTGTTATCTCGGCGCTCAGCATTACCGTTTCTGACCTTTTGTACTTTCAAAACAGTCACGAGACATAGCAGTTACGAGCCCGTGCACCGATCATCCTTGACTGCACACAGTTGTGTAAGCCACTGCACACGCAGCCGTGTTTCACTCGGGACAGGTTGTTTTTTTTGTTTTTGCGACAAAAATATGTTTCTTGGTAGTTCTCAAGGTCAGGGGTCAAGGCTGACAGAATTGGGTGAGAAGGTAATAAAATTCAGATTTCTTCTCACACGCTCTAGACCGGCATTTTTCGACTCAGCAGCCGAGGTCTCCGTACATTTTTGATCCAGTCTAGCGAGGGACTATCATAATTTCAAATGGCAAAATGTTTGCGTGTCAATTCTGAAGTGAGTAAATCTAAACGTTCTGTGGGGTGACCGCATTAACGGAACCAGCCAACCCGGCAGGGATTTATAAAGAGGTTGGTAAATGGCCGCTTGAGGAGTCAATTCCGCCTCCAGCTCGACGCTTTCAGGAAAGGCGGAGAATAAAATTTCCGACCATACTGTTTGATTCTACCCCCAATAAAATGCGGTTTTGTTTTGTGTTTTTAGACCCGGAGGTTTGGATGCTTGCGTGTTCAGCCTGTTGTTCCATTATAGTATGATGTTGATGGTGGTTGGTGGTGACGTTGATAAGAACAGAACTGTCTGTTAAACTGGAAAGTTCCCCTTTACCCTCACCCCCCTGTTTCCCCTTTCCTCACTTGCGACATCTACGTCCAACTCATGCCTACACGGTCAGTTACTGCAGGTCACATTCTCAGGGACATCCAGCATGCGATGACGATGGTAGAACTGTAGGGGATTCAAGAGCAAGAATGGTTACTAAATCACGAGAACTCAGAGGGCAATACGTTGGCTGTGCAGTGATTTAAAGTCCGCCACTGTCATGTCGTGTGGAAATGACATTATGTGGACCGAAGTTCGCGGGCCATTCAATTGTATTGAAATTTCTGTGCCTTTGAAAACGAATGTAACACCAATAACCGGTTGCAGTACAGGTAAACATTCCTGCACTCAGCGTTACACTATTGGCCCTGGAAGATGAATGGTGACAACAGATTACTAACTAGGAAATCCATTTACTTTGTAGGTACCAGTTCCCCATACCTCTCCTCTCCTCCTTGCCTGGTGTCTCTGCTTGTGGTGAATCCAAGTAAAATAATTTCCATATGACCCGCAGTATCCATACAAGACGGTTTGAAGGTCACGGTGTAATAAATGTTGCTGTGCCAGGCAAATATACCGGGAATACACTTGTAAGAGGGACCGGGAGGGGCGGGCCGTATCGAAACCACGAAACTCCCAGAACTGTAATTATTGAGTATTGGTGGGTGCATTATCCATGCCATTTAAATGTTTTCCTCTTTGTGTAATACATAAAGATGATTGGTGAAAAACAAGCGTGGTCACGAGAATGGTCACCTTAGTTGTTGTTTGTTGTATCTCCATTTCCTGAAAAATTGGAGATCTTCTGTCGTGTAGAAATGATATATCACATAATACACACTTTGACACTGGTTTAAAATGTGCTGAAGAACTTATCCAACCAGTTCCCGTTTAACCTAACTCCTTATTATCTTTAAATTGAGAAATATATTATTCATAACATTTATACATTTATTTTACATAATGGGGATCTCTGAGGCATCAAGGATTACATGAAAGGGTCAATGATCTAATAAAAAATGCCGACCCCTGTCCTAAAAGGACAAAATGGTTGTATGTGCTAAATACCATTACATTCTTGCACACAAAGTTTTTATACTTCAATCGGTTCACCATTTTGTCAAAACCTGCCACTTAACATTCTCTTGAACCAGCGGAGGGTTAACACTATAGCTACACACTAACAGTAACACATTTAAACAACATATCCAGACAGCTTGGACCATTCATAAGTTGTTAAATATCGAGAGCTCAGTAATGGACTCGGTCTTTAGAATACGCGTTCATTTTGACAATCGTTCCGGTTCGATACTTCGGCCAGTGAGTACAGCAGAACCATTTTCTTGCCCCCCAGCATTGAGGAGAATGTAAATAAAGAGGTTCTTGGCGACACCTCAACCCGGACATACATTCAGTCCGCCAACCTTTCAACTATTGAATAACTCTTCAAAGTGCAGGATTTGGATCACACTAGAAAAGATCTCCGAGTTGTAAAAACGTGACCAAATGGAGCATGGAAAAAACACCGTATTTACATAGACAAATGGACCAGCCGGCCATGAATGAAGTGATTTAAGGTTAAGAAAATAATGAAATTGTATTGACTTTGTATAAATCTCTTGTAACAGGAGTTGGAAAGGGGGGGGGATGGGGATGGGGTGGGTGGGGGTGGAAGCGGCTTCTAAATGAAAACTTCCTTTATTTGAATGTCGGGAATTTCTACAGATAGATCAAGAGGAAAAGATAACTATCTATCTATCTATCTATCTATCTATCTATCTATCTATCTATCTATCTATCCATCCATCCATCCATCCGTCCGTCCGTCCGTCCGTCCGTCCGTCCGTCCGTCCGTCCGTCCGTCCGTCCGTCCGTCCGCCCGCCCGCCCGTCCGTCCGTCCGTCCGTCCGTCCGTCTGTCTGTCTGTCTGTCTGTTTGTCTGTCTGTTATTTTTATCTGTCTATCTATCTCTTTCTCTCCTCTCCCTTTCTCTCTGTCTCTATCTATTGATACCATTATAACACTAAAGCCATCGCCTTCCGGTGAAAAAAAAATGGGGGGGGGGGGAGGGGGGAGGTTGAGGGATATTCATATAACTGATGTAGTTACACAACCCCATCAGCGTTTGCTGTTGATAATGTACGTTTAAAACGTGATGCCTGATTTTTGTGTCGGATTAGCCATCTCTCTCCATCTGTGTGTACAATAGTCTGATGTCTCTCTGGGCCATTTGCGCATGATGGCGTGTCAAAGTTTGTATATTGTCCCACATCCGTACATGTGTACATTTCAAGTGTTTAATGACGCCTAGTCTAACTTCTGTCAAGCTTGGGTTGGATGGCAAACTTGGGGGGCGGGGAAGACAAAGGGGGAGGGGGGTGGGGGCGGAGTAATGGACGGGTGTAAGGAGTTGGGGGTGGGGGTCGGGGGTGGGGGCAATTCTGTATAACAAGTTAATCGGGACAGGTCTACAGTGCAGTGGGCTATTAAATTTTCGACTTCGACCACGAGAATATTGTCGTATGTCAAAATCACTAGTTTTCATGACCAAAAAACAACAACAAAAAGGGTTTTATTCCTTTTGTATGAGCCATACACAGGGATTATTAATTCCAAACTGAAAAAGAAGCAGCTATAGTCCTGCATTAAACAAAAAAAAAAAATTCTGGGTAAATCAGGGAGGTCAGAAAGTGTAATATTATCACAATTTCTTTTTGGGGAAACTTTGCAGTGTGACCGTTTTCCTTGACTTCCTCCCGTCCTTGAGCGTACCGCCCGTGGCAGCTGTGTGACTCCTACCCTGGCCTGAACTGTGACGTGATTACCTGATTACTCACAACGCATGATCCTGTTGTGTGGAATCTTGCTGACTCTGTTACTCTGCATCCTGCAAGTCCGTGACAGATTGGAACATGAGGAAATTTAAACCTGAGAGTTTACCATCTCTGGGTATTTTATCTGTTCATTTCTGTCCTGACATAAGGATAGGGGGAAGGTAAAGGTTTACCTTCACATAAACTTAGAAATCTTACTTACACCATTATAGTTCACCCACATCCGTGCTATATATATCACATAATTTTTCCTAGCATGTCTGTCTGTCTGTCTGTCTGTTTGTCTGTCTGTCTGTCTGTCTGTCTGTCTGTCTGTCTGTCTGTCTGTCTGTCTGTCTGCCTGCCTGCCTGCCTGCCTGCCTGCCTGCCTGCCTGCCTGCCTGCCTGTCCGCCTATCTGTTCATGATTGTGTTCCTAAGGTGCAGGAAAAGATCGTTCAAGCACTGACTTCTATAAAACTGCAGAGCTGAACATTGTCCAGGCCATAATTATGCGAACACCCGAACTTCTCAAGTACCTGTAGACATGTAAATAGATAGGGCATTCCCCTCTGTTTGCCACTATTGGCAGTTAGCGACATGAAAGCTCATTGGAGCATATCAACAGTTTCATGAATTGGAACAGAAGCAATTGGCGGAGGCAAAAAGAAAAATTGAAAAAAATAATTGCTTAAAGGGGAGAAGGATGAAAAGGAAAAAATTAAAGAAAAGGAAAACATAAAATACATCATGGTTGAATGGTTTTGGCTTTATGTGGAAAGTGTATGTGGTATTTAGATCATAACATTCAATGTGCAAAACTGCGGTGTGCATCAAAAAATAATATCTTGACAGAGAGAAACGTTGAAGGGCTGTAGATTTGGGTATAATTCAGATACAGCCCTGGTTTCTGTTGTGTAGAGGTTCCCTACAGGCACTGGTAATAGTCGTGTTTCTTCCTTGTAGTATGTATGGAAGTTATCAGTGAGTGGATTATGTCAGGAACTATCAGTGAGTACATTAATGTCACAACTGCCAATTGGTTGCCTGTGTCAGAACGTGTTAATATATTTCGGAGGCTCTAAGTCGATTACGCCATATCATTATGTAAAAATCAATTTCAAAATCCTTATTGCCTCACATATACCTCTGGTTAGTTCTTATATAATTACACATTATGCAAATTAAATCAATTTTTAAAATTTATTATTATATATTTTTTATTTTTTCATATTTAAAAAAAAAAAATTCTGTGGCAACTTACATTTCAGACTGAATGGTATCATGGTATTATAGGACATATCTATTCACACCAATGTCACTAGAGACCAAAACTGTGTACTCGTGTAAAATCTGATCACATTTCTAACTGTTTCATAAATTTAACAAACACTAAGAAGGCGAAAATATACAACATACAGTAAAAAGATCAACAAAAGATGCAGTAAAATAAATCATCAATTATTTAGACTGAGACCGATTCTTCTTCAATGCAGAATTAAGCAGAGAAATTTAGGCTGCATTGTCATGTACAAAGGCAGTGACTGACCCTGGTTTAGAATGGACGAGTGGTGTTCACACAAGGGAGTAATAATTATGGTAAATAAAGGTGTTCTGGCAGGGGAAAACATAATCCAGCTAGATATCCTACACCCATCCGAGGTAGATTGGTTGGGATATCGTAGGGGTAGATTCCTTACATCAAACCGATATCGGCATAATGTCATAGACGGCTGATCTACGTAGGAACGATGTCATTCTTAACTGTAAACTTGACGTCAACCCTTTGCGTCGGAATTACGTAAGATTGCTGGGTAGAACATGTGCACATTATGATTTACTTCGGGAAAAAAAAATCAGCTATAGCCTAATTAACTCTAACCACGAAGTTCTACATTTAGCAGTGCATATGTCCTTTGCGGCTTGCAAGATATTGTGAACGTCTGTGATCCAATTTGTGACAGTTAAAAAACACGGACATACATATTGTGCATTGGGCTGTAGATAGAGGAAAGAGAACAGGGGACCTTTCAGATAGAGATGTATGCATGTGAGATTACTGTTTGTATGGGAAACCATGCACATCCTGTGTCTACCGGAGATCTTAGTGTGTTCAGTAACGGCGTTTTCTGTTCCTGTTGGCTGATTTCCAACGTTTTACAAAGTACAAATCTTGTGATTTCAACATTTCTTCTCATGCGGGATTCGTAGTACACCGGCATGTCGTTTCCCAAAGCCAAGCCCTTTCTGAAATGAATCCGATGTCGTTCACTTGTTTGGTCAGTTTCTGAAGTGAGCGCTGGGATTCTGAAATGTTGAGTTACTGTGGTATTCTGGAGATTTACCATTGGACTTATGGCGGAATTGGTGTAAGTTCAAAATAAAATGTGTCGGCTTCTTGTATTTATTGTTATGATCCATGTAATCCGCATATATCCTGTTGTTTCGTTGACGGCATTCAAGCTACTGGCAAGATTTTTTTTGCTACACTTTTCATTGTTCTTGTCATAATGACAGTTAGTGTTACCATTGTTGTTAACGATTTCACAGAACAACTGGCAATTGGTGTAAAATTAAATCAATTTGTAAAACTGACAAAGTTATTAAGTAATGAACTTAACTATACAACAAACATGACGATGACGATTATCTCTTTACGTCTTCACATACGGCCTTAGCAGCTTGATCAAAGTGTTCTTCCTTCTGCAGCTTCCCTCATGGCTTATCCTACCTAATTTGGATAGGCACATTCTGTTGCAGTATCTGCATGCGAGGAAGGTACCAGAGCACTCTGATGGGTTGTCTTTTCTTCGTTGATGTTTTGCCTGCCGAGCTGACCATCTTTCTTCCTCCAGCCGCTTCACAACAAAAATACAGTACAATGAAATGACCAATAATGTTTCTATCCGAAATCTTTATCAAGGCGGGCATTTCAATGTCGTTGTTCCATTCTTGTCAGTAATATTATTATCATCATAACTTGTATTGCATGGGGCAAGAAATGGTTGTATAGCACGGTTCTTCGCATGTATCAGGTTAAACCTCGTGGATTCACAGATTTGACGTGTTTACTGTCGGTTTGTGTAGTTCCCTGTATGAGATGTGTCCAGAGTGCTGCATACAGCAGGTGACGATCAGTTGTTGGGCACCACAAAGGTGTTCTGCTAGGTACATGTAAAGTGCCAGGCTAGGGGGTACTTTTTCTCATACTTGCTGAGGTCCCCAGCCTTGCCTAGGATAAATCTGTTTATGAGTTTCAGTTCCGGGTGATCAGAGTGAATCTGCTTCACCTTGCCCGTTTCTCTAGGGTTATTCTATTGTTGATATTGTTCGTTTGTTTGTTTATACATCTTACTGTACTCCATTTGTGCGCTAATGCCCTATGTACCCCATCAACATTCGAGACGAAGATTCTCATGAAGTGACAGTAATCCGCTAATCTGCGCACTGAACAGTTTGTTTGTATCAGTGAGCACATAGGAGAGTACATGGCAGAGAGTGATGACGCCATGGGCTCATGTGTTCGTGGAAAAGAATGGATTGGGGCAGGGAGGAGGGAGAATTGACACAGAGCAAATAAAAAAGAAAACATTTTTAGGCACTTTTAAAATTTCACGCCAGTCCAACTGTATCGCGCCTGTAGGTCTTGTTGAAAATCTGGTGACTTTTTTTTTTTTAACAGTGTAGATTATTTAATTTAGTGGGGTCACTTGTCAAACAGGGCAAACATCCCGAGGAAATTTGGGTATTAATTTGTACCTGATCTGCTTGGCTGAGAATGAGGCAGGCTTGGGTAAATCAGAGTTTATGTGCTGTATGTGTTTATTTGTGTGCCAGTGACTGCATATATGAGAAGGAACGTTTCCGTGTTCCATCAGGCAATGTTCACGATCTACCCAGATGACATAAAAAAAAGGGGGGGGGGGCGGCTACCTTCTGCTTACCTCGATTTATAAAAGTGGTTCGAATTATCGGAGTTCGAATTATATAAGTGAACCCAACAGTAATTGCATCACAATGTGGACGGGATGTATTTTCGAATGTTGTTAAGATTCCATGCATTCTTTTTAAATTCATCAATAGGACCGCCCCTTCTGCCTACCTGGACTGCAGGACAAGTAGTCATGTCTCTATTGTAGGAGATCCCAGGCTATGGCGAAATCTGGATCTACAGCGCAATATATAGACAGAAAGAACATGGCAAATTCAGCTGGACGAACTTAACCAACTCGTTTTGAGACATTTCTTGCATCTGCGTCAGATTAGAGTTAAACATTTTAAATTAAACTGCGCCATTCATATTTTTATCAAAATTACCATTTACATCTTAGGATCTGATTTCCCCCCAACCCCCCGACCCCCCCCCCCCCCCCCAAATCCCCCTTTTTCCCCTTTCTCTCCAGCTAACATCATGTGTGCACTAACTTGAACAAGCAAACCTCAAAAGAGGATGTGAAATGAACCTTCACATCCAACTGTACAGAGAGTAGACTGACAAAGAAAATATGCACAAAGAAATTGAAGAGTTGGAATTAGAAAGTGATCTAAATGCTATTTGGCTGCTTTTGAACAAAAAAAAAAAAAAAGCGAAACATTAATTATCATTTCTATACAAATCAATCGAATTTAATATGTTAATCATTAACTCCCAGAGTTGATGTCAGTATTGCAAACGTTTGTTAACTTCGATTAGTTTATACTGAAAAGACGTTGTTTTTTTTTTGCTTTTCTCTCAAAAGCAAACGAATGGCACTTAGATCCCTTCTCATTCTGACCCCCTCAGTTGCAATATTGAAAGTATTCATGTTTGCCTGAAGCCGGTCAGACTGTGGAAGAACCAGCCTGAATCTGCTCCCCAGTGTTTGCCAAACTATGAATGTGTACGTGCGTCAATGTGTACATTTTGTAAGATCTGGAGTCCTGTGTACACACAGGCATGATTTCATGAATTCAAAATGTCTCTGCTGCAAGGTACAACACACTCGCCATACATGCATCATCCTCGTGATTCAGCTCATTTATTGTTTATTCTTGTCATTCAGACTTGCTGTAGACCGTAGAATTCAATACACTTAGATCTGTATAATAAGGAAAGAAATATCAAAATGAAAGAAAAGATATGAATGCAGCATTAAGTATGAGGATGAAAAGAAAGAAAAATGATGGATGACACAGAATGAAAGAGAATGGTGAAACGAAAGAGAACGACTGAGAAGGCCTGGAAATTGTAGATATAAAGACCTTGACGTGAGGTCTCGACCCTGACCTTTAGTAGGCATGAAGGACAAACATGTTGTGTACAAATGGAGTCAGGACTTAGTTCGGGATCTGAGCATCTGTGAGATTATCAACTTTATGTACTTATTTTTCCTCATATTTGTCTGTAAATAGTTAATAGTACTCTCTCTGTCTGTTTGTCTGTCTTTGTCTGTCTGTCTGTCTCTCTCTTTCCCCCCTCCCTTTTTTGAGTGTGTTCAACTGATCCAGAACTGTTGTTAGCTGTCCAATGTTATTGCGTCTTAAGAACATTTCTGTGCGATGATCTGTGGATCTTTTGTGCTTCCTCCTCGATTCCTCACTTTTCTTCATTTTCTCCATCTGTCCCAGTTTCTGAATTATGCAACACACACACACACATCAGGATACGTTCTCCAACGAAATGTTCTATCACTCACCATCCCACATGACTCTTGTGACCTCTAGTTAAAAGTCTCATTCCTCCTTCTTCTCCTCTCGGCCCCTGTCCGACGCCCCTTGGATTTGTGTAATATTTCTGGCACTGGCGTTCCAGATTTTAAGTCTCATGTGGTTCTGGTCTCCGGTACCGTCAGATGTCAGACTCCACACGGTTGCAAGGCAGCCAAAACTCATAAAATTTTAACTCTCTCCCCCCTTTGGTTGTTGTTTTTTCTGTTCTTCTTACACTCGGTTGACACGAAATATGCGCACGTGAGAGCACAGGATCTGAGAGGAATTTCTGTCCGTGTTCAGGGCAGTGGTTGATAAGCGATGTCTGGCCACACTAAGCTCACGTTTTTCTCCCTACGCCTATCCGAGTATACTTCCCCCAGGCCAGTATTACTACGTCAAAACGACGCAGACTTCCGTAAGATTGGTAGGATCACAGTTGGGGGCGGGTTTCCTACATGAAACCGACGTCGGTGCGATGTCATAACCAGCTGATCTATTAGCAAACGATGCTATACCTATGTGCAAACTAGACATCGGATCCCCTTAGGGTTGCTGGCTGGGTATATTATCCAAACTGCCATAGCTGGGTCGGTTTCCGGGCACTGGATTGGATAACCTGGTGAATTTATTCTTTACCTCGCAGTATCAAATACCACATTGATCGTGCAGTGAAGTGGTAAGTAGGAGTCAGACGGTATCAGGAGAAACATGAATCGAAGCAGGACGCATCAGCTAAAACAGCGAGTGAGAGAGATAGAGAGAGAGAGGGAGAGAGAAAAAAAGAGAAAGGGAAAGGGAGAGAAAGAGAGAGGAAGGGAGAGAGAGAGGGACAGAGAGAGGAGGGAAGGAGAGAAGAGAGAGACAGAGAGAGAGAGAGAGAGAGAAAGTCATTTGTAACCAGCAGAGAGTGCAACTTATGTGTATGGACCGTTATTTGAGACAGGTAGAGACAATGATGTCACCTTCCTATTCACTATGATGTTTTGTCTCCTCTAAGCTCCAACCGCAATAATAAGTTATTATGCCAAGTAACCATGGGTGAAAGCCTGTGCATGTCACAACTGATTTACTGCCCAAAAAATCTGATCTAATCGCGCCCACGGAATAATACCAAGGCCAAGTGGAAATTAATTTCATTTCTTTTATGAGAAATGGAATGGTAAACCTGCACCAGATGGAACCTGCCACAACTGTGCACTTATTTGTCTGGGCTATATGAATAATTTAATTTTATTATTTCATGACGCATGTGGCTGACGAAAAGATTAATTTGGACTAACGCTGACATGCATAACAAAATTTGGTGAAATAACATGGCTTATTGTTTAGTTGTTATAGGGGTTGAGACATGCTCCGTGATGTTCCAGATCCTCTATTGTACGTAGCTGAAACCTGCGGTGATGGATCAGATCCACTGTAATGTCTGAGACCTTCTGTATTGAGTGGTATCCTTGACGTGGGCAATGAGACGCGCTGAAATGAGTGGTACCTTTATTGTGCGCTCTGAGAATCACTGTAATATCTGAGACTCGAGGTAATGAGTAATACCCTTGATTTGGGGGAATCGAGTGGTGTTTCAGACATACAGTAATGACTGGTACCGTGGAAGTGGGCTACGAGATTCAGTGTGATGAAGGGGATCCCCGATGCTGGCTCTGTGACCGACTGTAATATAGAAAAAATGTATGAGTAAAGAGTGATACCCCTGAGGTGGCCGCTGAGACCCACTGTATTGCGTGATATCCCTTAGGTAGCCGCTGAGACCCACTGTATTGAGTGAAACCTTTGAAGTGGTCAGTGAGACCCAATGTATTGAGTGGTACCCCTGATTTCGACACTGAGATCCACTGTAAGGAGTGGTACCTCTGATGTGGGCACTAAGACCTACTGTAATGTGTGATATCCCCGATATGGGCGCCAAGACCCACTGTAATTATTGATCCCCCTTGATGTGGGCGCTGAGACCCATTGTTATGAGTGATACCCCCGATATGGGCACTAAGACTCACAGTTATGAGTGATACCCCCATGTGGGCGCTGAGACCCACTGTAGTGAGTGATAGATACCCCCTATGTATGTGCTGAGGCTGTAATGAGAGATACCTCCGATGTGGTCGCTGAGACCCGCTGTAATGAGTGATACGCCTCGATGTAGGTGCTGAGACCCACTGTATTGAGTGAAACACCCCGGTGTATGTGCTGAGACACACTGCAATGAGTGATACCCCCGATGTGGGCACTGAGACCCGTTGTAATGAGTGGTACATCCGATGTGGGCACTGATACTTACTGTAATGAGTGATACCCGCGATCTATTTGCTGAGACCCACTGTCATGAATGATACCCCCCGATATATGTGCTGGGACCCACTGTAATGAATGATACCCCCGATGTAGGCACTGAGACCCAGTGATACCCCCAATGTATGGGCTGAGACCCGCTGTAATGAATGGTACCCCCGATGTATGTGCTGAGACAAATTAATGTAATGACTGATACCCCCCGATGTATGTGCTAAGCCCCGCCGTAATGAATAACACCGCCGATGTGGGCACTGAGACTCGCTGTAATGAGTGATACCTCCCGATGTATGCAAAGAGACCCAGTGTAATGAGTGATACCCCCTATGTATGCAGTGAGACCCACTGTGTTGAGTGATACCCACGATGTGGGCGCTAATACCCTCTATAATGACTGATACCCGCCAATGCATTTGCTGAGACGCACTGCAATGAGTGATACCCCGATGTATGTGCTGAGAATCAGTGAAATGAGTGATACCCCCCGATGTATGCATTGAGACCCACTGTAATAAGTGATACCCCCCGCTGCATGCACTGAGAGCCACTGTAATGAGTGATACTCCCCGATGTATGTGCTGAGAGTGTAATGAATGGTACCCCCGATGTGGGCACTGAGACTCACTGTAATGAATGATACCCTCCGATGTAGGCACTAAGACCCACTGTAATGAATGGTACCCCCGATGTGGGCACTGAAACCTACTGCAATGAGTGGTACCCCTCGGTGTGTGTGCTGAGATCTACTGTAATGAGTAGTACCCCCGATGTGGGTATTGAGACCCACTGTAGGTAGCACAGCTAGAGAAACACATGAAAAGAACTATGTTTTGCTTACTGGATTGACAGGTTGCGCTCCAGCCCTGCCAGTGTTTGTGTGCGAATTTCGATATGGATCTGATAAAGATCACATCAACAAGATCATGTATCCCACCCTAGGGTAATTCTATGTCAATAACTTGGATCAACAAAGTGTCCATTTCTGACAAGCACAAGGGGGGAAGAGGTGGGAGGATGAGGGCGAAGGGAGGGAAATGATAATAATTATATCTCCGGTAGATGTTTTATCACCTCATTTTCATTCTTATCTACATCCAAGACAAAATTTGGTAGTTAATGATCGTGGCCAATCTTTTGATTATGACCTGTTCATTTTGTTTTCACAGTATTGCTCTGTTAGTCTTTGTGACATGGACGATTTTTGATGTTTGTCCATTTAT
Organism: Onchidella celtica; assembly: GCA_963931925.1. Taxonomy (NCBI): domain Eukaryota; kingdom Metazoa; phylum Mollusca; class Gastropoda; order Systellommatophora; family Onchidiidae; genus Onchidella; species Onchidella celtica. Next base: position 48,198,828 of record OZ007578.1, read on the forward strand.
CTGTCTGTCTGTCTGTCTGTCTGTCTGTCTGCCTGCCTGCCTGCCTGCCTGCCTGCCTGCCTGTCTGTCTGTCTGTCTGTCTGTCTGTCTGTCTGTCTGTCTGTCTGTCTGTCTGTCTGTCTGTCTATACGTCTGCATGTCTGTTTGTCTGTCTATTTTTGTACCCCTATCTGAAATGTCACAAGCTTTGAGCGCGGTTAGTGCAAGAATAGATTAGCTACTGCAAGAGAGTAGATGTACTCACTGACTGAAGAAAAGCCATACTGACTGTGCTACTATTTGCGTACTGCGCCAATAATGTTAGTTTGTGTGGTTGTTGGCAGATGGTACTGACAGTTACACTGGTGTTGACATTAGCGACAACCTGTGTCATATTGGTTTTTTTATGATTTCACGACTGGCTGGCGGGTAGATACTCACGCTACAGCTTGTGTGTCCAGCACATGTGTAGGCAACCGTGTGAGTCCTGCTCGCGTTTTGTTGCTGAGCTGGTGTTAATGAATGGTAGTGTTTCTGATGACAATGAAGCTGTTTGTGGTTGGTTGTGAACGTGTTGAAGACAAAACCCAGCAGTGTTTTGTACGACAATTACGACAGTTGTGACAAGTCGCTGACGTCATGGAGTTTCTTGTTTGTTTCAACAAAACTCCGGTAAGTGTTATATTTCATACGTATTCTCAGGGCGAGGTAACGGGACATAGTTGATGAAATACCCAGACGCAGGCACCTAGTGAGACGCTACCATGTTTCAAAGACTGAGCTGTGTGGCGCTAGTCAGGAGATGACGTCAGTCTTGTCTTGTCAGTGGTGATCCGCAGACCTGGGACAAAATGCTGTGTTCGAAACAACTTAAAGATAAAAGGTCAAACTTAAACAGCTGAAACATATCTTCAGGGTATATACGAAGCGATGTGAAATTGTAGATAGGATACAGTTTAGATAAAATGATATTCCAGGCCTCCAGGAAGTTCAGACTTTGAGTACTAAAAATTAACTCTGTACCTCCGAATTTAAAGTTAAGACTACCTTACGTCATTTGGGGCCTCTGGTCGTTAATTGGATTCGCCTCTGCATAATACTCTTATCTGGTTACTCCTCTGTCAGAACGCTGGCAGCTCTCGAGTGAAGCATTTATGTTCTTATAAAACAAGGAATAAGTTCAGTCATAATTTATCTGCTGACTAACTCTGTTAGACCTTCTAGGAAATGTTTGTCGGCACAAAATATTGTGATGCCTTGGTCTCAGCAAGCTCAGCCTAAACCCAGTACCCATCTTCCTTCCTGCCACTTTCGCATTTCGTTATGGTTGCTGCGTGGGCATGTTTTCTTATTTCCACATCTACACATTCATAAAACTGGACAATTTCTTTCATCGATTACAAGTCTTTGAACTGATGCAACGTAGGACCGTTACTGTGATCAGTTCTGGACAAAATAATTGCTGTATATTGCTGGTCTGTGTTGTGTTTGCTCTACAGTCGTCATCTCGGGGGGCGAACGTTTTTGTCCATTGACAAACATATTCTTTTCCATTCAAGTTTAAGACTTTTTTTTGGTATGTTTTTTGTAATGTGTTTGTTTGTTTTAGATAGTGGTGAATTTGTCATCCCATGCAATCTGGGAGCACTCCCATGCTATCTGGGAGCCGCCATGCCATCCGGGATTCTCCCTTCCCCCTCCCCCCATGCTATCTGGGAGCCTCCATACTATCTGGGAGCCCCCAATGCTATTTGGGAGTCCCCCATGATATCTGAAAGCCCCCCATTCATGCTTTCTGGGAACCCGCCCCATACATGCTTTCTGGGAAACCCCCCCCCCCCCCACTCATTTCGCTACTAAGGATTATGCCTTGATACTTGGGTTTGTGGAGGAGAAGTGAACAGATTGTTCCGTTGTGAATCGGGATTTGTGTAAAATTCCAGTCGCCGGGATATTGACTAACTTAGCTCAGGCCTTTCCAAACGTCAAAGTATTCCAAGATCATTGATTGGACAACATTCACTTTACCACTGCTGTGCTCGGTGCTGTCTGTGTCTCTACAGGGTATTTAACTCAAATGTCAGCTACATTCAACAATCTGTTCATCACTGTGATAATATTATACAACGTCACGTACAGTAGTTAGTTATATTATACTTCCTAAGCCTCTGCCCTGATATAATTACTATCTTTTTTTTTTCTGTTGTTAATGTTCATGCAGGGCTACCTCGATATGCATTTATTCTGTATTTCGTTTATCTAACCGATAATTCCTTACTGCAGTATCAAGTTAAGGTGTTTATTCAGCATATATCCAGGCGGATCATTTGATATTTGAACATTTCGAAAAGAGCACCGTTTTTAACAACGCAGTACTTCATTTCACTTGGGGTAGTGCGACGTTCGGTGGTGAAACGACCTATGCTTGCCGTCAAGTAACGGGACACATCGGTCCAGATGACCTCATAAATAAAACCGCTGACTGCAACAAAATGTTAGAGATACATTCAATTATCTTCGTGGTTGTTCCAGCCCATAGAGATTTTCACGAAAGCTGTTCAGAATGTCAACATTTAGGATGTCCTCGTGATTCCTTCACTATTTGGTTTGATGATAACGATGAATATGATGACGCCTCGCGCAATGTCAAAGTAACAATAACACAATAACCGACCGAGTTTTTTTGGCAGAGCAAGGCCGGCCGGCCCAGCATGACGCTGCACTTACCTACCGTACACACGCGAATGTTGGCAGTTCAGACACAGGTACTATGGCCTGGTTCTCTGTGGTTCCTCTCACGACTATCGCTGGGCCAGAGAATGAAGTTCAGGTGGTTCAGAGCGCCGCCTGCAGCGAGCATCTCTCACACAGATCTAAGATTGACGCAAGATGTCACAAAGTATTATTATTATTATTACTTGAAATGTCGGAGCTGTGGATCTTTTTATTTTCTTCAGTCCCAAGTACTGGCAGTAAATGGGGATATGTAATACAGTATACAGTAGTGACAAAACACAGGCCCTGACATACCCAGTCATATAGACCGGGTACACTGTGGTTAAAACAGTCAATCTGGCAGTGCCCATTTTATAATTATTACTCAGGAGAAAGTAATTTGTTGTCCCCAGAAAGGGAATAGAGGAGAATTTATCACCATACTATGCTGGAGCTAGAGATTCGAACACGTAAGAGTTTAAATCTTCGTGATTTTGTGACCAAGACATATGAACTTTAGTGTACTGCGTTAGTTTTTCATGATAAATCACTTGGACAATCCACTTTAGATAAAATTCAGCCTGTCATATTATGAATTCACGAGTTTTGTAACCGCAAGGAAAAAAAAAGCTGATCCGTTTTCAAAAGAAAATGATATTCCAAAATCTACTTAATTAGTCCTGCTCTTCCACTCGTCTGTGTTTCGTCCACTTTTGAAATTGTCAGCTCTTTCTTTGTCTTCTTCTTTCTCGTTTTATTGAGCGGGTTTGGAAGGCGGAAGGGGGGGGGGGGCAGTTTCTGCATCTGCTAATCTATAGGTCGATGACCGTGTTCTCTTTACAAAAACGAAGGTATAATGATATGTACGTTTACCCACTGAGGGGAACGTTTCAGATCACAGAACACACATGAATTCACATTACAGTTCGGTCGGCACTGCTGAACTTGAATTGAACTTGAACTACCTACGTCAATAGTACTATGAAGCAACTTTCCTTTAACAAGATGTAAAAAAAAAACATTATTTAAACTATTCATAGATAAATACAAGTGGCTTAAGATAGCAGTCACCGTGGTAGTAAAACTGATCTAGGCCGGCACATCTGCAACATTTCCACGGCCTTTTCCTGTAGGCGTTTTTATTGCCCGAGACACATGCTAGTTTGGCGGCACTTTCCGGTGCAACATTAAATTTGACGGCGTATAAAATAATCGAGAAAAAAATGCTATATCTTTAATCCTTAACTAAATCCCAAGCACTATATTATTCTGTTTGCACAACATTAAGTTTCAGTGAACAACCCAGCCAGAAACAGCCTCATCAGACTGATGCTAGCAAGGGCAATGTCCCCAGCCACAGATAGCCTCATCAGACTGATGCCAGCAAGGGCAATGTCCCCAGCCAAGGATAGCCTCATCCGACTGATGCCAGCAAGGGCAATATCCCCAGCCACAGATAGCCTCATCAGACTGATGCCAGCAAGGGCAATGTCCCCAGCCACAGATAGCCACATCAAACTGATGCCAGCATGGACAATGTCCCCAGCCACAGTTAGCCTCATCAAACTGATGCCAGCAAGGGCAATGTCCCCAGCCACAGATACCCTCATCAAACTGATGCCAGCAAGGGCAATGTCCCCAGCCACAGATAGCCTCATCAAACTGATGCCACCATCTTATCGCCACAGATACCCTCATCAAACTGATGCCAGCAAGGACAATGTCCCCAGCCACAGATAGCCTCATCAAACTGATGCCAGCATGGACCATGTCCCCAGCCACAGATAGCCTCATCAAACTGATAACAGCATGGACACTGTCCCCAGCCACAGATAGCCTCATCAAACTGATGCCAGCATGGACAATGTCCCCAGCCACAGATAGCCTCATCAAACTGATGCCAGCAAGGGCAATGTCCCCAGCCACAAATAGCCTCATCAAACTGATGCCAGCAAGGACAATGTTCCCAGCCACAGATACCCTCATCAAACTGATGCCAGCATGGACAACGTCCCCAGCCAGAGACAGCCTCATCAAACTGATACCACCATGTTATCGCCACAGATAGCTTCATCAAACTGATGCCAGCATGGCCAATGTCCCCAGACAGAGACAGCCTCATCAAACTGATGCCAGCATGGACAATGTCCCCAGCCAGAGACAGCCTCATCAAACTGATGCCAGCATGGACAATGTCCCCAGCCAGAGACAGCCTCATCAAACTGATGCCAGCATGACAATGTCCCCAGCCAGAGACAGCCTCATCAAACTGATGCCAGCAAGGACAATGTCCCCAGCCAGAGACAGCCTCATCAAACTGATGCCAGCAAGGACAATGTCCCCAGCCAGAGACATCCTCATCAAACTGATGCCAGCATGGACAATGTCCCCAGCCAAAGACAGCCTCATCAAAGTGATGCCGGCATGGACAGTGTCCCCAACCAGCAAGCATACGGAAATCTGAGGCGTAGGATTGATGTCGAGTGTATGCATAGAAATGATATTCCTGCAAGTATATCTGTTGGTTACGACATCGCACCGACATCAGTTTGATGTAGGGAATGCGCGTCCATGGTAAATCTATCAGTTCTACGGAAATACTATAGACATCCACATCGGATTCACGTTAGGATGGTGGCCGTAGAGTCAATTAGTTCTTGAAATATGTATGGAAAAGCGCATACCAACCAGTTCGGTTATATCAAGATTATTTTGTACAGAGAGTCATCTAAATTTGATTTGGCGTTTTAATACGAGAGCTGCAGGCATGTCTGACCACAAGCAGATTACGTACTGTCCTTCTCGGCTTTACTCACATGTCAAGCCGAACGAATGCGCGAAAAAAAAAAAAATGAAAGTAAGCCGCCTATTTATTTTATTCCTTCGGGAAGAGGCACGCTTGTTATTCAGCCCTCGGCGCTAGAATTATCTTGGATTATAGAACGATTATCATAATAAGTTACACAACATTAATCTGGCATCCATTTCATGTTCTGTGTGTTCATCACCGACCCGCGCCTTTACTATAAAAGCATCCACCTAGAGGACTAACTTGCCAGGGGGCAGGGCGCGGCCAGAGCCGTCTGGACGCACGGACACACTGGGCAGTTGCCCAAAGGCTCCAGGGGTTTAGGGGGCCCCATGCATGCAAATTTACACTGGTTTTTGAAACGGCCAAGAAAATCCCGCGTATCACAAAAGAATCTGTTAAGGGGCCCACCTTCCGCGGGGGGGGGGGGTGCGGGTCTGTCCCCCGTGTTACCGCCTGCCGAATATCTCCACTGTGTGATTCAAATGGAACTCGTCCCATTATCTTGCACTTAAAATCGCTCGCCGGATTAATTACAAAAATAAAAATATTATACTTTATTCCCACTCTGGCCAAACTGTTATGCATGAGGCCAACATTCAATAACGCTCTACAGTTTGTAAACTTGCCATACGCTTACATTCACCTTTAGCCATACTTGTGTAGTGTTGATCAGGACTTTATGATAGAAATGACGCCAACAAACAGGTTGGCAGCGATAGAACACATATCCATTCAGAAAAGAAAGAGTATGTACAAACGGCATCCCCCCCCCCCCCGACATTGTGAGATGTTCAAAGCAGCATCACAACATCTGCGCCCCTAAAACTCCGTTAGCTTTTCATCATGAATATTCATTCTACTGTTTGAATGTAAATTATTAATTTATGCTAGTCAGGCTTGGGTGTGTGCATTTTTCTTGTGCGGATATGTGCGTGTGTACGTGCGCGAGGGACGTACGTGCAAGGCAGTCAGTGATGACAAAAATTCATCACCCGCACGTCACGTCAGTAGACAAAGATACGCCATTAGGAGCAAAATATGCAAGTCTTTCATTTTCCACATTTTGTGTCGATCAAACTTCAGATAGACAGATTGGGATTGTATAGAGACAGTCAGAAGAATAACAAAGAGTTCTTTCTCCCTGTCATCCTTTTCGTGGCGAAATCATCCCCCTAACTGACTCCCTTCCATTAACTTTTGAGAAATTGATGATTGAAGTTTATTGTGCTCGTAGCTTTAAGAGATGACTATTTTTTTTAGTAATACTTACAAATTCCACACCTAATCTTCTTGACATAATATAGACACACAATAAAGTATTGTAACTCATTCAGCCAAAAAGAGGAGATGGAGCCTTGTTATTCTAAGGAGACGAACTAGCAAGCGCTCCTTTTCGATGTCTCCAATATTCTGGCATACAGAGCACACTGTCGCCTTGTTTTTACATACACTCGTCAGTCCCTTTTTGCGTGCTGCTTATCTGGGACACTTTTAAAGAGGACAAAAACAAATTAAAAGCCAAAATAATTTTTTGCCTTAACTTAATTCATCTCCAGAACTTAATAACCAGTCTTAAATTGACATTTCTTGTCGCATGAACATGAAACGGTAAGGTTAAAGAAAAAGGCGCCATTTCAGTTTTCTGATTCTGAGATGAAACTTTTAGTTCGTTAGTAGTGCAGACTGTTTCAAATTATACAGAATTATGTAGTATTTAGTGCCCGCCGATAGTCGTGGAAGAAATTTCTCACCGCCACGCCCCTTGTGCAAATCAAATTTTACCCAGATTTTTCTTTCCATGGCTCCAGATCAGTATCACGTGACCATCATGTTTTTGGATGGTGCTGTCTAGGGGGTCGGGGTGAGTCGTGCAGCGGTCGTGGAGGTCACATGATGTGCTCGTGTGAGAAACATTTGCGCTGAATGTCTGTTTGCTGCATATGACAGCTACTGGAATGTATAGGCCGTGTCTGGTACGCATTTGCCCAAATTCAGACAAACATTATGTTGATCAAGCTGCAACAGGTTAATTCTGTCAGTGATTTTAAAGATATACAGAATAAGTGGGAGCGAGAGAGAGTGAGAGAGAGAGAGAGAAGAAGAATAACCTTTCCCCTGCGATCTGGTGCAGATGAAGGCTGCGGTCACGTGTCCTTGGTATGATCTGTGTCCTGGGGGTTGGGAGGGAGGAGGGAAGGGAGAGGATAGGAAGAGGGTCTGTCAGGTAGACATTACGTGATCCTATAACCTACCAACAGTATCACGTGACCTTTGATGTAATAATGGGCTGGTTTAAACAGATAATCTGACGGAGGGACGTCATCACTCAGCGCGTGCTTACCATGCCTGGTAGCCGAACCACGTGTGACGCTAGAGGTCAAGTAGTTTTGTGGAAGTGTTGGGGAAACTGATGGTCAATGAAGGACAGATAGAGGATGAGTCTACAATTTGTAAGTGTATGTGGGGCAGTGAGAGAGGCAGAGAGAGAGAGAGAGAGAGAGAGAGAGAGAGAGAGAGAGAGAGAGAGAGATAATTGCAGCAAAGCACGACGGTTATCTGTTTGTCTATCTGTCTGTCTGTCGGTTGGTCTGTCCGTCTGTCTGTCTGTCTGTCTATTTCCTGTTTGCTATCCGGTTACGTTTCGCAAACTGTATCTCTGTGCCTAGAAAAGAACACGCAATGCATTAAAACTGTGTAGAACATCAGAGAAACATTCGTTCTGTCGTATAGCAGAACAGTTGGTTAATATCGACCTTAATTTACATTGGGACCGGCCGGTGTTAAAGCTACCGTAATGTGAGATGTATCGCTTAATTAAAATATTGGAGTGTGTGGCGATTGGCAAGTATGCATGTGGGTGGATGGGTGGGGTGATTGGTGATCAATGTGTGCGTGAGTGGAGGTCAGGCGTGACTGGGTGATACACGTGAGAGGAACCTGGGGGTGGGGATAGTGAATATTAACCCTTTAGCTCCCACCTCCATTTCTGCTTTCGGGAATATTCAGATTTTGTGAGAATTTGCTCTTAGGGGGCATAATTAAAGGGTGTTCGTGATTATTTGGTTGATTTGGTGTATAATGTTGAAATTACTAAACATAACTTTTCTCGCCTTGAGTTCTTGTGGGAACTGCAGCCAAGGGATACATTTCTGTGTGTCACAAGTGATACGTGGGTCCTAGAATGTTAAACGTTACTGTACACAATGGTCGGATGTGGCTTGTGCATGGCGGTCACCAACTCGAGGCTGAGGCACCGAGAGGTGAAGATCTCACCCTGCAGCATGTGGTTTTTCTGCACTCGACTGGCTTGTTCTGGTTGAGTGAAATCAATAATGATATTCATTTTTCATATGTTGTGGTGAAAAATACGTGGATGAGTCTGTTTAAAGAAATAAAATGAGATGAAAGGGGACTTGGCAGTACTTTTTTTTTTTTATACTCGTGGAAGTAATTAAGCGTGCATTTCTAAATAAAACACCGTGTACTTGTTCTTGGGCACTCTGAAAAAAAACTTGAGCACAGTTGGGCTGGGTAATGAATAACAGACAAAGAAATTAGTTTGATTTCCATAAAAATGTATTGAAACAAAGACAAAAGAGTCATGTCAATGTGGACAGACCCCACACAGAATTTGAAAAAAAAAAAAAGACTTTAATACCAATTTGCCCTCCTCCAGCTATTATCATTGCTTGATAGCGCTTTCTGAACGAGCCAGTGAACCGTTGGATCTGTTGTTCTGGCCATATTATTTCTTTCTAATTGCACCTCGTCGGCTAACTGATGGTGGTTTTGAGGAAGATTTTTGTCTTCTTCACAGTCTGCCCTCTAGTTCATTCCATACGTGCTCGCTGGGGGACAGGTTCAGGGAAATAGATGGTCATGGTAAGGTTTCACTGCGTATCAGACAGAATCTCTAGACTCTTCAGAGAATAGCCTCTGTCTCCTTTGGTGATAAGGACGTGCCACGAAGTGATTGGTCCAGACCAAGCAAACTTGTCTAGCGCGAGCCTACTACTCTTACTGCATGTCTGTGCGTCTCATTTGCCTGGTTTGCCTCTCTGAGCCTGTACTGCGCCCTACGTCTTAAACATGGAATGTTCCTGGCAGTCCACGTTGCCCGGAGAAACCTTATTCTAAAGTGCATGAGGCAGATGTGACACTCTTATGTAGGGATGGTAATTCATGGTCGCCTGCTTCCGTGGCGCTCTGCAGTGGATCCACTTTGGTTGAAATGGGCTTGAATACACGATACAGCGTTCCTGAGAACATTGAAATGTTGAGTTGTTGCTGATACCATCGACCCTGCAGCGAACATCCCTTTGGCTCTTGTTCTCTGTTGTTGCTTCAATTTTGGCATTGTGACCAAAATGTTTCTGTTTGAGTTTCAGCGCTCTCTCTATCAAGGATTAGACCGTCAGATGCTTGTGTTATACGCACCTACTCACTTTTCTCCTTTTTATCTAAGGTGAATTCTCCCATATAGAACTTTGCACGTGATTATCTCCCCATTTATATGGTGATCTATTTGTAACTGCACGAGTAAGTGGACAATACTCTTACACAACCACAACTGTATGCCAAGGTTTATTTGAGTTATCCCAGGAACACGTGTGGAGCGCTCTTTATAGTGATGCACACTGACATTTTTCCCTGAGTATATCAGCTAATAATGTCCCCAGTATGTAGTTGTCACATTTACGAATAGATGTGTGCCTTGAGGATGGTCATTGGGAGGATAAAAAGATAGTTGTAGTACATGTATGGTGTACAGATCTGATGTTCTGGAACTATGGCATTGTAGTTATTTGGCATTCTGAATCAGCCATGATATTAATTTGGTAGGGACATAAATAACTGTACTTTTTTCTTGGCGTAATAATACAGATTCAGACAAAATGTTGTAATGAGCTACAAGTATCCACAGTGTCCCTCCTCCACCCTCAAAGTTTCAATTCACTTATGCCCATCTACATCGCTCCCTATTCCCCCTGTCCAGCCCTATCCCCACCGGTGTTATCAGTGGACATTCCTGCAGTGTCCGAGTGTGATGTCCAACAGTTTGTAGGGCACACCAAGCTGGAGGTTGTGGAAGGTCAGTAAATGTGTATCTGGTCCCAGGGGTGGGAGGCAAGGACTGGGGACGGGGGTAGGGTGGGGTGGGGGAGTTGTAAGAGGCACGAAGGAGAACCCTAAGGCTTGTCCCTACAACCTAAACCTCAGAAGACATTCCATCTCTGGTCTTGTAGCTGTTGTAAGAGGACAATCTCTTGCCGGACGGCACGGAAAACTTGCGGGAATGGATATGCGTGAGTTACACAATCAAACATCGTCAATCATTCTTGATTTTGCACACCTACAAATGTGTACATGAAAGACAAATTGTTGTGTTGCTGATAAATTTCATCAACATTTTTGTTGTGATCAGGGCGCTTTGAATTTGAGCTTGGATTTAACAGCGCTGCGGCTCCAGCACCATAACGACATCTTGGCACCTTTTACGGTTTCTGAAATAAAGTCTTTTGTATAGACTGTATAAACATCTTTTAATGAACTCGTCCATTTTACCCTTTTCCGAAAAGTTTATCGCAGCGCAGTTAATGTTTTTTACATCCTTTTTTATTATGTTCATAATTTTTACAACAGGTTTGAATGCTGATAAGAAAAAATTTTCATGTATGACATTTACATTTGGTCCGGAATGGAATATTAAAATATGGCAATGAAAAAAAAACCCGGAAAAATTGTAATTTACAGAGCCCCGGCATCAAAAACGAACAAAATAAAGATGCAATAATTTGAAAACAAATAGAAATGAAAGGAAAAGAAAACAACAAAACGTTCAGACTTTTAAGCCCATGTAACTGTTCACGTGCAAAACAAATTTATGACAATGTCTGTCGCTGATGCCATTGTGCGTGCACTAATGTTGTTGATGCCATTGCTCGCCGGATTGGGGCTGAGACCCTACACATTTTCCGTAGTTTTATTAAAAAAATACTTCATCTGTTAAGATATTCACCATGCTTGAACCGTTGTGTTTATTCATAAAAGTTTGTCGGCCTTGCCTTTTGTAGTTTTTTATAATATCAGTTGCAGTCGTGACTTTGGTACTGCCTCATGGTCATTCACTGATGGACGTTCTTAGGCTCGATGGGTATTATTGATACCAGGTAGTCTGCTGCAAAGTTCTTACCAGATCGGATTTTTTATTTCTTGCAGCACCTGCAGTTAAGATAGAGCTGCTTCCTAGTCATTTATCTTTATATTACCCTGACATGTTTATTCTATTTGCTCTGTTACAATGAGTTAGTTACACGCACTGGGTGTCCTGTTGCTTGTGATAGAGCGTTGTATGTAAGAGCGGTAGAAATCTGTCTGTTGAATTGGAAATCTCCAAACAAAATTTAATCGAAAACTGTAATAATGACCGAGCGAGTGACTCGAGTGACTCTCGTCTGACGGGACATTCGGCTTGTAACATTGACCGGCGATGAACCCCGTCCTAACAGAGACGAGCTCGCCATAGAGTATAGAATGTTGGTGACCGCGTCTGAGAGCTCAGATTTCACTGACCTGCACTATCAAAGGCGATGATGTTGTTGTTGTTATGTTTTGTGTCCCAGATTACGATTCTAGACACTTCTGAATTGACTAAGACACCTGATCCCCAGGCTAATATTTCTAGCTGTCAGCGTAGACTCGCCAGGGTAATAATGCTATCCTGGGCTCTGTGAGGCTAGTTCAAGGTTTTACTATTCTGCTGTTTTATGGTCATACGACCAATGGTTTACGGCAATCCGTGACAAATTCACATTTTAACATTATTTTATAAAATTAAAGGTGTTTAAATGACTCACTACCGCAAGTACTCTGAGCAGTCTGTTGTCACAAATCCCAGACTGGGAGATGTAATAGTTTATGACAGGACGACAATCACGAACAACCAAGTTTAACACTTAACAAAACAACCCATCAGACTCACACATTTATTAAACATAATTATACATATAATAGCGCAATTACATACATTATATTATTGAAATGAACTGCCGTACAACGGCCTCACTCTCACACACACTCTCCCTATTGTCATACACCTTAGCACTCCCCTAGCACCTCAGCAGGGCGATAACACATTATTATTTCGATAGCCATCAACATGGCAACAACATAGTATCAGTTCACTAGCCTATCAACATGGCAACAACATAGTATCAGTTCACTAGCCTATCAACATGGCAACAATATAGCATCTCATTCACTCTCATATCTACGTCCCTGTCCGTGGCCTGACTGCCACGACTTTATGTGCCTCTACTGTCCTGCACTGACAGCCTCACTTCTGGCCTATGTGTGGCCTCCGGCCCTATGCTGGCCTATCACTTGTGCTCATCGAGGTGGCTCTTCGGCCCGTCCCCGACACCTACAAGAATAACATTACATTGGTATAATACCCTACCATTTCTATTCGCTCCACCTCTCCTTACAATCCATGAAGCGTACACACACTAGTTCACCTTTCACTCACCACACATCTTACGGTAACACACCTCCATCGGAGTACACACTACTCACTCGCGCTACAAATCCATGAACTCACTTTCATCTATCGCTCATGGCGCACATTGCTATATCCAATATCAAGGACTTCCACATTCCTCACATATACTTATTTACATCATGGTAATAGACGAATATAATATAATACATCAATCATAATAATCAATCAACGTTCTACATACCAGTCATTACTGGAACAACACTCATCCGTCTCCCGACTGCTTTCACTTATGTCCGCCCGCTGGGCTCTTATTCACAGGTCCGCTCCGTCGGACCTTCTAACTTGCAGTGATAGTTATACAGCGCTTTCGCCTCATTCAGACCCCCCCCCCACTACTCACAACAGCACGCTTAACTTGCTGTCTACTGTGAGTCCTTCTTACTCTACACCCGCTCTGTAGCAATCCCCTTAATTGCACTCACTCCACTCGTGACATCTGTTAAGAAAAGACCTAATCCAAATAGTACGTGAAAGTTACACTGAGAATATATTCTTTGTGTGATTACCAACGATTTGGCATTTTTGCCATATTTCTCAAAAACCTCCTTTACAGCCATGTCACTGACCATCGTCTTTCAAAGAGGAGAACATGAGAACTCTTGTCCTCTGAAGGAAACTAGGTGGAGGTAAATCGTTTGATCTGGCCATCTCAGTTATAATCCTGCACCCCGTATAATTTCTTTTGGACACTAGAGAATGGAAACTGAACATACAATAAATCGGAGTGCGCCTTATGCGAAATGTTTTGTGCGACACCCGTAGAACTTTGTTTGTTTATATACTGTCTTTGTTCATATCACAGTAGCATTATGGCTGGACATGTCCAGTTGAACGCGCATCTAAATCGCTTCAACCCACTCCGTGAGCCAGTATGCAGACACTGCGGGTCCCAGTAGGAGACAGTCGAGCATATCTTGATAGAGTGCCCTGGACTGTCACCACTCAGATCCCGCTACCTCCCAGATACCCCGACAGTCTCTAACTGCCTATACGGGGCCGAGAAACAACTTAGAAATACATCGATCGGCTAGGGATGAGCACTCGAGCATTATGCCTGGGTTTCTGAACACTGGTGACGAAGGTCTACTAAAGGTGTGTTTTCATGTGTGCGTCAAAAATCCATCACGTTATAAAAAGAAAGAGTGTTTCCGAATGTACGGAAACGGCGTTTTTGTGTACAGGAAAACATTCTTTTTATTTGACTACTTGCAGGGTTTCTTGACGTTTTCGTTGCCGTTTCTGTTTCTTTTCACATAAAAATCCAGCTTTAAGTTGACTCTGAAATGGAGTTGTTTCGTTGATTATAGATTCCTCTGCTCGTACTCGGTAGTCGTGAGTCGTCGTGGTAGTGCAGAGACAGGGGTTATACGTGTGACGTGAGTCTCACCTGCAGCAGCGCTGAAACCCACGCAGGTGGATACCCACTGTGTTGCCGGTTTTTATTTTAGTGTTCATCGAAAGGATCATCGTATTGTGTCTATGTATTGACAGGCTTTTTGGGGGGGGGGGGGGGAGTGAGTTGGTCTGGTCAGGCATGACTGGTCCATGTGCACGGGTTGCCTAACGCCCAGTGTCCACTGCCTGTACTCAGCATTGATCACTTCCAGCTTTTGTGTGGATGTGTTGGACTGTGAGAGGCTTTGGGCTCTTGTGTCACAGCTGGTGTAGACAGGGGTAGGTGGGGTGGGCAGAGTGGACTCGACAGATTCTCAGGCAGGTTTAGAGATAGACTGATGGATGGAAGAACTGGTTGGCGGATAGACAAGCAGACAAATAGACAGGCAGATAGACAGACAAACAGGCAGCTAGATAGATAGATAGATAGATAGATAGACAGACAGACAGACAGACAGACAGACGACAGACAGACAGACCGAAAAACAGGTAGATAGATAGATAGACAGACAGACAGAAAAACAGATAGATAGATAGATAGATAGATAGACAGACCGACAGACAGACAGACAGACAGACAGACAGACAGAAAAGCAGATAGATAAGTAGATAAATAGATAGATAGATAGATAGATAGATAGATAGATATAGATACATATAGATAGATAGATAGATAGATAGATAGATAGATAGATAGATAGATAAAGATTGGGACGGGAGGGGAGTAGGTAGGGGACCGTGGACTATGGACGAAAAGTTATAAAATGATGTTTTAATGACGTTTTGATCTCATTTTAGACCAATGTGAAACATACGCACAACAGTGGCAGAATTTGCATATTGCACTTTTCGCCTTTGTGTCAGCAACATTTCGTTTATTGTTTATGTCGTTATGACTTGACAATTGTCTGCAACATTGCGCATCGGTACAAAAATAAAAGTTCTATCGTCAGTTGCGTGTTTTAGGCGTGGTCTTTTGACAGCGCTGAGATAGTGGAACTCACTCGCTCTCTCTATAAAGTACCCGTTTACTCATAAAATCGCTAATCATATTCACCAGTTACTCTTTCATTCACTCACTCATCCACCCACCCACACACTCACTCACTCACTCATTCACCCACTCCCTCACTCATTCACTCACTCACCTACCTACCCCCTTACTCATTTACTCACTCACCCACTCACTCATTCACTCACTCATTCACCCACTCGCTCACTCTTTCAAACATACGATCCTGAAGCGCTGGGAATACTAACAGCAACGGTTCAGTTTCCTTCTAGTCTAATAGGAGATCGCCGAACACATTATTGGGTGGGTGTCTATTTTAGTTGTGCCATGTGACACCGAGTCGAGTGAGTATCGCTGGTTTTGGCACATCATTGTGACCACCTGTGCAACGGTGTGAGCTTTTCAAAAGCAGGTGCTTGAAATTTGTGTGTGTGTGTGTGTGTGTGTGTGAATGAGCGTGTGTCCGCCAGCGCTTGGGCAAGTGTAACATTTTGTCAAAAACTATGGAGGTCCATGCGTGTGGGTGTTTGTCTATATATGTGGGCCTGATCACAAAATCGATCCACCACTCGCTTTGTTTTCTCGTTACCGATCATCTCTCTGAACACTATTTTATGTACTTGTATCCTTATAATAAACACTTAGATAGATTGTGCGCAGCAAGATGCAGATGAAATGCAACAGAAACAGAGCGATACCAGAAGATTATTGGATACTAACCGTAATAAATTCAGAATAAATATTTTTGGTGAAAACACTCAAAAGTTTCGGTCTGTGGGACACTGAGTTCAGATTTCATTAGAATAAACAACATCAGAGGTGGAAGTGCAGTAAGATCATAAAACTCCACCCATCCACGCACAATTTTTTTTTTCTGTCTTTTTTTCATTTTTTCATTTGAGATGTGGGCTTCCCGCATTTGACCAAATTTTCAAAATATGAAAGGATTTCGTTTCAGTGCATATCCCTGTTCTGCAAATATAGCACAAGGCATAATCTAGTACCGTTCTCCACCTCCATCATCCGCCCTTAGCCTTTATTTTCTATGTATTTTGCATAAATATTAACTTTTTCTTTAAGCCTTTGGCTACGCATAGCAGCATACTGGCGAACCGTTGGTGAACGCTCCTGGTTTTCGTGTCGACGTGATTTTTGCAAACTCAAACTCAAACTAACTGAACACAGCATCCAGTTTGTCTCTTCCCTTGTTGTAGCAGGGGTCAAAATAATATTGACCAAAATAAAATAAAAATTTTTTTTTTATTCCGTATTGTCTTTGCGACCGGCGCTGCACTGTGGCGACGACGTGCCTGCTCCAGTTGTAACTGGGTGCAATGACACAAAGGCAAATTTCCCAAATGGGATTAAAATTGTATACAAATAGAAAGTACAAATACAAATACTAATAACTGACACGGAAAATGCGAACGGCAAAGTGACACTCTGACGCCTAACCTCGGTGAACTAGAGGTATTAGAACGGATATACTATCAGCTGTGCACCCTATCTAGCTCTCAAGTATCCAGGCAGATGTTTTTACCTATTAACTGAGCCGTGACCAGGACATGGAAGCCTGAACAACAAACCTATCACTGACATGTAGTAGCACCCGACACTGATACCCGCAACCACTTTGTCATACACCCGGTCTTTTCACCCAAATAGTGATACCCTTTTCAGGTTTTCTTTTACCTGTACGAACATTAAAATTTGAATTCATTTCTTACTGTTCCAGCCCGCCCACTTTCCTAAGTTATCGGTATCATATTGTAAGCAAAACAGCCTAGCGGCGGTGGCCGCTTCTTGCAGCTTTTCCTCCTGTGCCGTCGGACGTTTATATTCATCCCATCGTCCTATCGTCTTGCTTTTTCCCTAGCTGAGTGTGACCGGTGACGTGTGGACGTGCTTTCTCCAAACTCAAACACTAAATTAGTCTAGCTACGTGCGGGCTTACATTACTGGTGATTCTTCAGTAACGGTTATGTGGAGTATTTCAAGGGGTATTTGCCATAGTGTGGTATACGACACTTGACCGATTTTGAGGTATTGTCATGAAAGTGGTTCTCTCACTCCCAATTTCATTACGTATAATAAGTGTCACATGAGTGTATTTTTCGTGGGCATTTCGATTTCGAAGCGTATTGAGAAAAACGCTGATTTTACACAACTGTTCAAACTTTTAATCCTCATTTTCTGGAAAAGGTAAAAATGCACACACAACAATATGGGAAGTAACCGGCGCTTAAAAATGTGTGAACTGATCAGATGGTATTGTGATCGGCGTCATTAAATACACAGCAACTGTTTCCAAGAAATGACGGGTATTTCGGCAATCTGATCACTTTTTATAGTCATTCTTTATGTCTGGTTTTCTTTAATCTTCATCTTCATTGTTATCTTCTGTAACTGTTAGAAGTTTTTGTTGCATTTGCTGTTTCGTAAATGGAGATTTGTTGAGAAGGTGGGGGAAATTTGCTTGGTTATTTGGGTGGTAATGTGTGGTGGGGGAGGGAAGGACGCTAGCCGATACTATCTATCTATCTATCTGTCTGTCTGTCTGTCTGTCTGTCTGTCTGTCTGTCTGTCTGTCCGTCCGTCCGTCCGTCCGTCCGTCCGTCCGTCCGTCCGTCCGTCCGTCTGTCTGTCTGTCTGTCTGTCTGTCTGTCTGTCTGTCTGTCTGTCTGTCTGTCTGTCTATCTCTCCGTCTGTCTGTCTTTCCGTCTGTCTCTCTTATGGCTCACTTTCTCGCTGTCTTTACTGTCAAAATTAACGCTTAGTTTCTAAAACTGCAAGGTTATCCCTCCATTAACATGGCCCTAGCTAATGCCTCTTGAAACAGACAGGCACGTTTGACCAGCATCACGAGTCTGTCCTGTGTGAAATCCAAGCGGGAACGGTTGTCAATTGATTGTCCTTGCCTGTAAAGTTGCCAATATCTAAATATGAGTGGATCTGACGAAATCGAGCCTAAGGTGAAAGACCAAATTCCTAAGAAGACTTCTTCAAAGGGGGAAACATTTCTACTATGGAAATTGAGATTTGCTTATAATTATGAAAGATTAGCGATATTTCTGCATATAGTTAATACAAATTTGCTTGAAATCGTCTTAGAAATATTTTATTTTGATTTTCCGAAGAGGTACAAGAATTTCACCTTGAGCCCGAGCTCGCTAAAGCCACTCACAAATATTAAATCGCTGTCAGCTGGTTCCGAACTTTTTAATACTGGCAAGAGTGATGTACACGCGTTTACTGGCAAGCGTAAATTAGAGCTACATTAGTCAACCCCAGGGAGAGAATCTGGCAAACTCTTTGAATTTATTACACATCAGAAGAAGAAACCTTTTATTTTTTTCTATTTACAAAACATGAAACAGGAAGTTAGGTTATAGAATAAGGCGTGAGAAGGTCATGTTTCTACATCGAACATTCCTCCCCTTTGAATGACATGGTTCTGTCTCCACTTTTTAGCTGAACTGAGTTCCACACTATACACTAGGCGTTCTAAATGTGTGAAAGTATCAAGCTGTGGGCACATAAACTTCAGTATCAGTTTCTCAAACGTTGATGGAAGAACGGTGTCATTCTGAAGGGACGAGTTGTCTTCTCTGAGCAGAACAGCAGCATGTAAGCGCCTACTTACAGTTCCATTGGCCTACTGGAAACTACATCATTTTTTTAGAGGAATTTAGGTGAAAAGTGCAAGTTTCTGGATGTATCGTTGTCTCAGAGTTGTCGGTGTCAGTCTTGCAACTCGCTCTGATTTATAAAGGACTAGCTTGAGTACCCGGCACTACTGGGGATAAACTTATTACTGGATTCTTCAGATCTTCCGTACCTTGGAAGTTTCTGTGGATGTGTACTGGCATTTTTTTAAACTGCAGTAAAGCACTGCCATATTTACTTCCATCACTGGAGTCTGTGAGCTTTTGTAACGTTTAGGCGTGCTGTGCGCACTAGGCAGTTTGTTCAGTGAACATGCAGTTATGAATGGCATAAAAATATGCAGCAAAAGCACTGGCAGAAAAAGATAAGAATGTTAGATAAAACTTGCTACGGCCTGTGGAAAAGGTAGGGCTGAACTTTGAATATGGTCCCCGCCAAGCATAATATGAACTTATGCCCATAACTTTATTCTTAAGTCGCAAACTATGTTATTTTTGAAGATCTACCTTTGATGAAAGGGGCATGTTTTGTGGTTATAACGGAGTCTTCGGCGTACGTTTTGTAACTCACTGTTATAATTATCATAGATAATGTACACAAACATTCTTTTATGTCATGCCGTTTACCAACTGGTGTACAGATTGTATGCCTAGCTTAACTTGGCCATACTGGATGTTTGAAGGAAAGTTGTCTGGCCTGTAGGACAGGCCGTTACGTCACAACTATCTATTCGGCCCTGATACTGTAAGTGAGCACCTTACCTCATGTCACCGACCTCTTCATGACCTATATGACCTTGACTGAGGTAGCGACAGCTGACTGAATCGGTTTTTATAATTTCTCTTTGCCAGATCAACAGCACAATCGAACGGAAGCAGTTGTTGTACTGCTGGCTCAGCTGGGAAATAATTAAATCTTAACTAAAACAAAACAAAATCGGAAAGAAAAGAAAGAATGAACGAAAGAAAGAGAATTTAAGTACTCTTTCCCTGCTAACAGACAGAACTACCAAAACCCTCTGTAAGTCTAAGAAATAGTTCAAATTTGTGCAGCAGCATCCAGTGCAATAGTTCCTCTCCTTTTTATTGGTATGAGTGAAACGAGAGATGGGAGTTTGACATAGCGATTGGCTTAGGGTGATGATAGGTCAGTGGAATAATGTCAAGTGATTGTCTGGCATGTGATCACCGCTGTTGGTTGGATATTGCCAAGATATTGGATACAAGGGTGATTCTGGCCAAAGGTCGGGGTAATTAACACCTTTACTATCCCAGACAGCCTTGGGAAAGGTCTCAGAGCTTTGTGCTCAATGACGGGACAGTCATTCAACTTTATTTCCAGACCGGCGTGTCACATCTGGGGAAGATTAAAATTGCAGTGTTGGCTGATGGCAAGTGTCCAGATGTATCAAGGTATCAACTGTCTTTGGTAGCTGTTGTGACAGAGTGCCAAAGGAGGGATGGTCTGGAAGGCGGGAGAGTGGGCGGTGGGGATTCTAAGTGAACCTTGAACTCAACAGTTGGTGAAACCCAGCCAAAATGGAATAACAATATCTCGTATTGCAGAAAGGTTACAGGTTGTAGAGATGGCCATCATGAACGAATGGCCCACGATGGATCTACCTAGAAACCAGTCCTGTCTACTCTGCGAGACAAGGAAGTGGGCAGTAGGGGGTGAGGGGGGGGGGGTGTTCTAACTGAACATTGAACTCAACAGTTGTTGAAACCCAGCCAAAATGGAATAACATCTCGCATTGTAGAAAGGTTACAGGTTGTAGAGATTGCCATCATGAAAGAATCACCCACTATGGATCTACCTAGAAACCAGTGCTGTCTAGTCTGGGAGACGGGGAAGTGGGCAGTCGGGGGTTCTAAGGGAACATTGAACTCAGTTGGTGAAAGCTAGTCAAATGGAATAATATCTCGTGTTGTAGAAACGTCACAGGTTGTAGCGATGGCCATCATGAACGAACACCCACGAAGGTTCTGCTTAGGAAACTTGTCTAGTCAGCATTTGCCTCTGTCCACGCATGTTGAAAGACTAAACTATTTAATCAATTCTATTCAGTAGATTCGTGTGAATGATGATACAAAAGCCAGTAGGAAACCCGACACCAAACCAAAGAACATGAAAGATCACCGTTTGATCAACTGGATGTTTGAAAATTAGTTTCGTTTATCTTGTAATTCGATAGAAAGTCGGCTCAAATTTCATGGTTTCTTTTTTATTTTTCAGTTTTGATTGTCATAGAAAAGTCAGATATTACTGTATGACTCCAGCTTTAGGGGAATACACTTTCTCCCTGAGGGCTACAGGCTCGCTTGCTGAGAGAATAATTATTGTTATCTCTGGACTGCACCAGAGAAACGTCTCTGCATATTCTAATGATAAACTGGAAGACCGGTAAACGCACATTATCAACGCAGGGATCCAGTCAAAGTTTACGCTCCGCCAATTAGAGTGTGCGAGATTAGAGATATGTTACAGTAAATTAATAGCTGAGACGAGGCGTAGATTGGTAGTGCAATAATTTATAATTGGGCATATTAATTCCGCGCACAGTATTAAGTTTAGGCCCTCACTTGACGTTGAATTTTTCATAAGTCATTCGATAAGGCAGCAGATTGCCCGAGTCTTCACGAATATCCATTTTTCACGGGGGTGGGGAGGCTGCTGGCAGGGGAGGGGAGGGACACGTGGACCAGCACGCGCTCGGGCGTCACTGTCAGTTGGTTGGTTGACTGTGCTACTGGGTGGTTAGTTCTGCCATAGCTGGTGAGACCGCCGTGGGTATGTAGTTCGTCTCTTCCCCATGTGGTGTGATCGTGAGTACACCTGCTAACCGTGATGCTTGTCTCCAGTGCCTCCTTTTGTCGTGAATATTTTTAAAAAAAAATAAATGTTTGAGTGGCCCGGTAGTTTGTCTTATCTAGTTCTGACCATTTTCTTCCTGCAGAAAAATCCCTTTCATAAAATAGAGTTTGAGTTTGAGTTTACGTCTGGGTCTTACGACGTGTCTGCACGATAATGGCCACTTTGTGCTGTTCACCGTCAGTTTGGGAACTTTATTTTTGTTTGGTATTCAGAACTTCATCAATCTCAATTTCACAAGTAGAATTAAATAGTTCTATATAAATTTTATTAACTTAGTAAAATTTTCCGAAGTTCTTTTGCATGGATTTGAAAAGCGCTTTGTATGGTTATGTGTCTGAAGGTTTTTCAGTCTAGTTGTAGATCTGTAGCTCTAGACCCGTGATGAGATGTTTGTGGTGTGAGTGCTTTTTGTTGTTTTTTTTAAATTTTGATAGGCGGTCAATACTTGAAATCATCTCTGGTTGATGTAAGATTCCTGATTCCAGTTGGGTTTCTGTATAGATTTGGAGCAGAATAGTTGATGCCAGAAAAATAGGTCTTATTTTGTTGACTGGTTGAGACCAGACCAGTCCAGTCTTTGGTCTACCCGGATTGACTGGTAGAATTAAATCAGGCGTTAACGTCTTATCTGTTTCCGTAACGATTTGTCCAACGATGATGTTACTAGAGGGTGTAGTAAACCGCCAGTGAGGCAAGGATCCACTATGAAAAAATAAAATGTTATGCTTCACACACGCGGTGCCCTGGTTTGCATCCAGTAGTCAACGAAAATTTAAGGTCCTTCCTGTAGTGAGTATCAGTTAGTGTAAATTGAAAAACTATTATTTTGTTCTCTGTTTGTGTCTGCCCGTTTTTGCAGTCCATTTCTACAAATTCTTTTTGAACATTTTGGAAGATTTGCTCGTTGAATGTTTCTCAAAACTGGCTGACCAGATTGCTCTCTGTCAGTGCAGTGGGTTCTGGTGACATGTCAAGTAGGCGAGATCCTTCATAGTATTACTTTACTTGTGACAAGATGTTATATTATTTGACTATTTTAGAATGTAACAAACGTCTTGTCTTAAGCCTGTCCAGCTAGAACAGAAAAGGGTTTGTGATACTTGAAGTTTTGGTGCTGGACGGCAACGTATTAAAAGTGATAGATGTTTTACGTGTGAACATGAACAGTGCATTTTGTTGTTTTCATCTAGAGTTGTACATGAGTGTCACAACAGTAAATCAGAATTCGATGGAGACACTTTGTTTATTTATTTGTTTATTACTTTCTTATTTATTTATTTACTGATTGTGGGTCGAATAATGAGCTGAAAAGAATACAACGTTGAGTTTCGCATTATCGTGGTGACGTGAAACAGTTATAGGTAAAACACATTTTTGTCCACCACTTTGCAAGTCCGTGACTAAGCAATTGTATGACTAATGACAAACGATACAGAGTACGTGTTTAAACATTAGTTGTTGTCCGAAACGGTTGGGTTTGTAAATGTTCGCTCTATATTCAACTGTTTTATCCGATAGACTGCAAATGCTGACTTAATTACACCGTGTGACCAATGGCAGCCGAAAGAGAAAGTAGAACCATCAGTGCCAAAATCGAGTACTGACGTTTTTGCTCAGCACTAACGCGTCATTTGATGGCTTGGGTAGAACTAGAACGACGTCATATCGGGTTGGTGTTGGTTAAAAGGTTGACCAGTAAAGGACAGTCGTGTCGATGAAACAACCCACGCTATTTACGGCGTTTTCTAATCTTTGTACTGAAGAGCGATTCGCAAAACTTACGTGTAGAACCCCGAGTCTACCATAAAACTTATTTAAACGTGTGGTTTTCGCTCACACTTATTTTAAAACATACCGAATAGTTTGTGATGGACGAATGAATCTGTGAATGTATACATTATACGTCTTACACTCAGCGAGGATAATAATGATCGTCTGATATTTGCCATATTGTTGTGTGTGCAATTTTGACTTTTCGAGAAAACGAAGACACAATTTTGGTTGGCCAAAGGGCTAAAACGCATAAAAATTTAGGTCACAAACACATATCTCTAAAAATTTTTATAAGATTAGAATGGCACTTATACATAATGAAATTTAGGAATGAGAGAACCATTTTTATGGCAAGACATCAAAATCGACAAAATGTCGCATGTAACAAAGTCATGGCAAATACTCCCCGAAATACAATGTGATATTTACAAGATGAAATAACGGTGTGAATAGGGGCCATCCATAGAGTATGATGGCTGGGTAGGGGATTTGGGGGGAAGGGGGGGGGGGGCCAGTCAGTCAGTAACTTTACGGAAATCTGACTCGTAGGATTTACGTCAAGTTTGCGCATAGGAATGACATGTGTAGATGACAAAATCCCAAAATCGACAAAATGTCGCACGCAGCAATATGGCAAATACCCTCGATAGTTTGAAGTTGAACACTAGATTTTCCCCGCCGGGTTATTTCTTGTCAGTGTTTTGTGAAATACTTTCTTCTTGTGGCCTTCTCTATTGGTAGGTTGGCGGGACTTTTCGGTGTGGTATTAAACTATCACGGTGTATGAAATATGAAATAATGCCAATCAAGGTACACTCAAAAGCCTAGTTTTGTAGGCCCAGGTGTAAACTGGGTCATTTGGCTTGTAATTGATTAGCCGAATCCTAATAAGTAATTGATCGAGCGACCTGGCCCAGAACTATTCAGTCATGACATTTCCTGGCGTGTCTCATATTTGAAACCATTTGGAGTTGGCGATAACTTGGCACTTGGCACTTTAAAGCTGAAAGAATTGACATGTATTATGAGTTTATAGGAATTTAAACATACGATGTTGGAGACAGCTGTGGAGAAACATTGGTAGATATTTTATAGGCGTGTGTGTGGCGGCAGTGAAGATGAGGTAAGTATGGGTGACCGTTGGTAGATATTTCACTGCCGCTTACTGAACAGTTTTTGTCATTACAAGTCCTATTGTCATTTGTCTTGTGCCTGCCAAATTGCGCTTGGGGATGGGATGGGGTAGGTGGCAGTTGCGGAAGGGGGGGGGGGCGCTATTTCTAGAGATGTGATGGTTTGTTACATTAAATAGTAGGTGTGTTCTCGAATCTTGTCTTCTTGAATCCCTCCGGTGCCGTCAAACGTCATATAGGGCCCCCAGCATCCTCCGCCAGCCGTCTCTATACTATGCTGCTATGTGTATCATTTCCATGGATTCTAGTCCGATGTGTGACTATGTTTTACTCGGGATATAGTTAGCTTACGATGCAACACAATCATATTGTATAATGCAGACTCTTCTTGTACATTCTAGTAGTACCCGCAGTCCAGATGACCTGATTATGTCTACGCCACTGCCAACAGTCGTAACCTCTAACCGGAATAACACCGGCTTGACGTGACATTAAGATTGGAGATAACTCCCACCATCGCCCCTTATCTCACACCCACTTCCCTCATTGTCATAACCACACACACACACACACACACGCACGCACACGCACACACACACACACAAAACGACCCCCTCCCAACACACATACACAAAAAAACCCTGA
This sequence comes from Onchidella celtica, assembly GCA_963931925.1. NCBI lineage: Eukaryota > Metazoa > Mollusca > Gastropoda > Systellommatophora > Onchidiidae > Onchidella > Onchidella celtica. The sequence continues at coordinate 48,224,393 of OZ007578.1, forward strand.
TGTAACTGCTGTCTGTCATAAGCGCCCGCATGCCGACACTCTCTGAAGTTCAACACTTGGCACGATACACCTCAAGATGTTACTGAACAGCTTTGTGAATACTGCAGCCTACTCAGAGACCAATGATGAGGACCCACCTGTGCACTCCAGACTACTAACACAAATGAATCGTTATACTAAACCCCAGATCAGACTCCAGTGTATTTTCCTAGATGTCTTTCAGTCTTCCCTGCCAGGGTCCTGTAAGTCGTGTAAAGGGAAGGTGGCACAGATATACTTCAAAGCTGAACAGCCGACATGATGGTATCCGAGACACTGGATATCGAGACAAATCAATTCGTCATATCATGTCCGTCGACTTGCGCACGTATCATCGATGTCAGCAATGCAACAATTCGCACCACAACCCTTCATAATTGAATGAAAAAGAGTACTACTCACCGTATTTATACGCGCTCAATTTGTGGACATGTAATAATGGGAGAAGGAATCGATTGCCTCAGTCTTCTAGTCTCGGATGGTACACTACCGAAGTAGAGAACAAACATTGGCATATGCAGAGCCAAACGGTTTGGATATCCACAGTTGGTGTTGTTTTTTTCCACAGATATACGGCTTTCTTAAATTATAGACCTGGAGTTCCCGCCAGAATAAACAGTTACTAAGAATTTGATTTCTAATTGGAAACTAATTCGTGTGATAATTTACATTGTTTTCTGTTGCCTGCACTCAAATAACAGACAAATAACATATATGCACAAATCATACCTTGATTAAGTCAGTCATAATTTATTATTCAATCAGTCAGTCAGTCATTCAATCATTCATTCCGTCAGTCAATCACTAAGCCGGCCATTCAGTCATATTCCAGTCAGAAAGTTTCACGTTGGCGGGGAGATGTCAGTCTTGCTTGTCTCTTCATGCCAAAGTTGGGCGTTTGCCACTTCTCACTGGGATTATTTTCTTTAATTAACTGGTTTGATTTCATTAGCTAATTATCCCGACCGACATGTCGTAACTCCCCCCCCCCCCCAACCGCCATGGAATCTGTGGCAATGTTTTACATTGAAAACATCTATCTATCTATCTATCTATCTATCTATCTATCTATCTATCTATCTATCTATCTATCTATCTGTCTATCTGTCTATCTGTCTATCTGTCTATCTATCTATCTATCTATCTATCTATCTATCTATCTATCTATCTATCTATCTATCTCTCTATCTATCTATCTATCTATATCTTTCTCTGTCTATTTATCTGCCTGTTTGCCTTACTGTCGACAGCCTGTCATTCTGTCTGTCTAACTATCTAATCTATCTGCCTGTCTGTCTGACTGTCCCTCTCTCTCTCTCTCTCTTCCTTCTCTCTATCTCTCTCTCGTTCTCTGTGTCTCTCTATCTCTGTTTCTAGCTCCTGACCTGCCTGTCATGCCTGTCAGTCTGTCTATCGGCTGTTGTTTTATCTGAATATCTTTGAATACTGAGTTCATTAACTGTGTTTAGGATTCAGCCATCTTAACCTGACCTTTAGTTCTCCGTGTCGCTGCCTTGCAATTCATGCTGACTGGATCCTTTCTCCCATCCAATCGTAACCGACATTCTTATGTAATACATGAACAGTAAATGCACCCAACACAACTGTTAGGTAGCAAATTTTGAATTCACAATGAGCTTCGGGGAAAAAGGAGCCATAATTATGTTTTGTTACAAATGTCATAAGGAGCGCTCGTTGGGAGTTTTCGAGTGCTGGAGCATTTGAGGCTTTTTCTGGTCATTGGCGAGGGAACTCTTTAAATAGAGCTTGACAGTTTGTATTGAAACCGATTCTATTCTACACGGATTGAAAAGTTATTGTGTTATAGTGTACAAGATGTGGGTACAGGTTTGACAGCTTGTTTCAAGTGTTCTTCATACCACACAGTGTTTCAAGGTGCTTCACATTCAAATCTTGTCAAAATGTGGTAAACGCATGTCACAAAGCCCTACAAGAGTTAAGTAGCCGTTCTGTAATTTACTTATTTTCATAAACGTTTACCAATTAACTTGATTTTGTTACAAGAGCAGGATTTAAGATCCAAAAGCTGTTTTCTTTTCTTTTATTTTTTATTCTGTTTTCCGTTTCTAATTCTTTCGGAAGTTAGTGTATCCCAGTCAGCAAAACTACGGAAATAAGACGCATAGGATTAACGTTTAGTGGGCACATAGGAATGACATCTTTCCTACGTAGATCAGCTGGTTAGATCACTTCGACGTCGGTTTGATCTACACTACCTACACTGTAGTAATCCAACAACCCTATGGAAATCCAACGTCGGATCGACGTAGGATGCTGGCTGGGATACTCTCTTTATTGTAACTTTCTAACGCAGGATTTTGTGACATGCAACATATTTGCCACAAGGAACTTTGTTGCAAGCCTTATAGCGACCATTCCTGATTTTGTTTTTTCAATAATCGTTCACTTTCAACCTTTCTGTCTCACGATGTCAGTTCTGACATTCAACCATTCAGATTCAACCTTTCAATCTCTGCCGTCTGTCACATCAGTGATTGCAATGTCAAGAACTAATGACACAATCATCATGGGAGGGGGAAGGTAGGGGGTAGGTATTCAGGGTGAAACCTGCCAAAGTTATAATTAAGTTATTCTTTCTTGTAGTCTCATATGTCGGTTACGAACGTGGCATGACATGGTGTGTGAATAATTTTCCCGAGTGTAGACAGAGCTGCATAGAGAGAATTATGTAAACAACAGAAATAGTGACGATATTAATGACTTCCAATGTTCTCACCCGATATTCCTCGGAAAGTGCTTTTCCAGTGCCCACTGTGCTCGCCAACGGGCATCTGCGATTCGGGTGTAAATTACACCTAAGTAGGACTCTTTTCAAATTTACACAAAAAAGTTCATCTCTGCAGGAAATTCCGTACACCATTAGCCCCAGTGTGGATTAGGGGGGACTTGCAGCTGTGTGCAGTGCCATAACCATCTTGTTAGTTTCGCTCACATTGGTGTGCTTTGATTAACTGATTCACTTCCGGTTAGTTTCTTTCAGAGAACACGACTTCTCATATTGTCTTCTTTGAAAGACGGTGATCAGTGCTGTGGCTGTAAAGGGACTTTGTAGAAATGTGGTACAATGCTAAATTATTGGCTATCAAACAAAGACTATTTCTCAGTGTAATTTTCACGTACAATTTGAAGCAGGTGTTTTTTGGAAGGACCGCTTACAGAGGTTTGCTGTACTGAGTCAGTTAATATGCCTTCTAATCAGCAGAGTGAAGGATTGAAACAAAAGGGTTTCAGTCAGATTTGAGCTGACCACATGACTGGATAACCACTTACTGATGTCGTTTTAACCCTCTGCTAACGCCGTCGATCTATCAGTCCAAGAGCACTTGGCGTTTTGTCATAACTTGGTAGAAAACTTGTTGTTTTTTTTATTTCTGAAATTTGGAATATTCTCCTAAAATGCTATAGTTTTACAGTTTTGGGGTAATTATTACATCACAAAAGTCAGCGAGTGAGTGACTGCTGAATATTATTTAGGTTATTTTTGCTGTGCTCAGATCGGACCTGTCAGACTCAGACACCCGACATAGCATTTTATCGCTTAAACAGGGTCTGACTAGGGAGATTAAAATAGGATTAATGATGAGTAACGGCCAGATCAGCCAGTCCACCTGAACATTGTTCTGGCTTCATGCAGTGTCCAGGACTACAATGTTCAGTTTTCATGTCTTTGTCAGTGGGCATTCGTTGAGAGTTTTACATGCATTAGACATGGACATCGTGTTGACTCAAAGACAGTCATCACCCGTGTGTAGAATAGGACCTTTATGGTTTTTTCTTACTGATGTTCTTTGCCCGGACGAGACAGACGGGTTTGCGACAGAAAGAGTAAGTCTCGCTTTCCTGAGTTTGAAAGTTGAAGCGTTATGACTGGGGTATATCATCCGTGTAGAGGCTGATAGAGCTACCAGTTCATAATGAGGATGACGACCTTGCAAAGGATAGTTCGGCTTGACATGTCATGATCTCGTGGCGGAGTTTCATGCAGACCGAATTCGGTCATACATGAGCGACCACTTTGCTAAACACACACAGTAAACTTGATGCTGGAAACCCTACGGTTTCTCCCAACCCCAAACCAAGTATGATAATTCATTGTTGACTGTACCTGCGTCCCATAATACGATAGTCGGTACTTACAAATAGCGTGTTAATCCCTCGTTAGGATCAGGTTCTTGAAATTTATGATATTTTAAGTCTTTCCGTTTTTTGTATGCTTTTGTGAGAGTAGCGGGTGGGGGGTACCTGGGGCGGAGAGAACAGTACTTTGACCTGGGCACAAGAAGAAGGTCACTTGGAGAAAAGAGAATATTACTGGTAAAAAGGAGAATTGAAAGGAATACTGAGAGTAGAGAGACTACAGCGAAGAGGAACTGAAGAGACAGAGAAATCAACAGCCCGCCCGACAGTTATGTTGTTGACAACTCTAGACATAAAACATAATAAATGCATAATAAATGGCGTCGTCGTGGGGCTATTATTTTGTATGTGTTATGTTATCACATGTTACTATCTGTCTGTTCCTTTGTATAAAGAAATCTCCCCATATGAAAAACGATGCTATTTTTCTTTTTTAAACAAGGAATATCTTTAAAAGTAGTTGGAAAATCCAGTGAGCTTAAGATCCAATCTTTCGTGTAGTCCAAAGCTGATTCTTTGCAGTCCGTCCTTACGGGGATGGATAATTCTAAATGAAAAAAAAAATGGATAAACTTAATAACAAAACCCGCTCCCCCCCCCCCCCCCCCAAAAAAAAAAAGAAAAAACCCCGTAAAGTTACGACTTCTCACACTGTGGAAATATATAGAGCGGGCATTGACATTCTTGACAACACAAGCATTTCCTCAGGGGCTCTGGAGCGTTTAAATTTTTCCAAGTGTGGCCAAGAAATTCAGTGTGTTTAAAGAGGTTACTCACAGCATTTACTTACTTTTTTTTTTTTAATTTTTTTTTTTTTTTCACTTCGATGGGAAAATTTTGGCAAGGCAAAATAGAACAAACCAGACGGACATTAAACTTAACATTGTGAAATTTACGGAAGAAAAAAAACACAGCATAAAAAAAAAACCTGCTGTTCCGCTTTAATGGAAGATAAAAGTGTTCAGCGTTTTAATTTTTATAGCCATCATTGATGTAGGGGTAAGAAAGAAAACTCAATCCATTCGCCTTCAAATCGTGATCACTCGCCCGTGAGATCACAACTGGAGAACCACGCTGTTTGATGCTTGCGTCACAGACACTGACTTTGTGTAACACACATGGAACATAGTGCAAATGTCGTTATTTAACCTAAGAGGTTCTAGGGGCGCTTGATGTGATGGCAACACACGACAGAACATATGATAATTTCTTTTTAGATTTTTTTATATGTCTTATTTGCTGAATTGTGCTAGATCTAGTGCTCACACTAACATGTTGACCTAGGCTAGGCGAGAACATGCAAATTTCTCCAATTGCAGTGGCTTTACAGTCGAGTTGCATCTTTGCTTTTTCAAAACCACGTGAATGAATGGGAATGTACACACATGCAGGACCGGGCACATTGCAGAGTCAACGGCAACGTGCAACTGAGACACGACTGCAATACAACAGCAATTCGCGTGTGCGCGCCTGCCCCTAGAGTTGAACATACCTGAATGTCCTAGGATTTAACAGAACTCGTGTGCCACTGTCAACAAAGTTCAGTTCTGTGGCACCAACAAACCAACTCATTGTAACAGATAACAAACTCTTTTGACTTCTAACATTGTCATTTGCACTCGTGTTGTCCACAAGCACTGAGACAACGTTCTTGTTCCATCTTCACCCCCTTAAGTGCGAGGCTTGTGAACACACAACCAAGTTAAGCCCTCTCACATAAAGACAATCATAGACTTGATGGCTGATCTACCAGTTGTGGGGACAGGTGCCATGTACTCGTGCTGAACCACCAGACAGTTGTTGTTATTGCCCACTGTTAAAATAGATAAAACTACATTGATCATAACGATTTCGAGCAAGATCCGTTTTACTTTAGAGTGCATGAGCAATTGTCTTTGTCGCCATGGGAGTATGTTCCGTCGGCTGTTGCGACTTACAAGTGCAAAGTATGCCGTACAGCTGAGCGCTACCCCTTGTGGTGGCGCTGCTCATACGCAAGTTATGTTACAAAGTTTGTTGGTATCAAGATAGAATTCGATGCTGTGCTTGCAGTGTATGTCTTTGTTTCTTTTAAATCGTTGTGCACCGTGTGCGTCCATACGTTATGTGTGTGCATGCAGGAATGACTGTCATCTTGCCATAGTTATTAACGCACACAGCCATCATACATTGGTTTAAATCTCTTTTTCCTGGCTTGTTTACATAGGTATTCCACTGTTGGATTTTTCTGGAAATCTCGTCGTTGCGTTGTTCATTTCTTTCATTGTCGGTCTGTTTTGGGCCCATGTTTTGAGGTCTGTGGGATCAGCAGTAACTCTTGTTGAACCCCTCATGTCCTTGCAGTTGGCTTTTTTAGTCCTCGGTACTAGTGGCATTTTCAGGGTATACAGTAACTGTGTCTCTTACCGCCCGAGGAAGAACCGTGGCTTAGACCACTTGTGCTTGCTATAAAAGCGCTGTCGTTCAGAGTTTTTAATTTATTTGAGTACAATTGAGATACAATTAAGTTTTGCAGGCTTAGATCTGGGTTGATAGGTCAGCTGATGTTGACTGTGTCTACACGTTGAGTACTGGAGATCAGACAATTCAAAACACCAGAAACTACTCCACATGTCTGTCGATTGAGTAGTGTTTTAATTTAAGTGGGTGTGAGGCGGCGTGGGGTAAGACCGGCATTACCCAATGAAACAGTTGGGAGATCTCTCATGATGTTCTAATGTCTGACTTTTTGATATGCTGTGTTTGTTGAGTTGAGGCGTGGAACAAGGGGGGTCTTTTCTGGACTTAGGAGTGTAAGTTTATGAATAGGTCTGTCACTCGGATATGGCTTAAAACAAAATATGTCTTTGCCAGGTTATAAGGTCTCTCGCGTGTGTTCGTATTCAACGGGAAATGTGATGGTCTCTGTTCGACAGCGGCAATTATTTCGGTGTTTAGCATGTGTGATACATCCTAGGAGTGAGTGTTAATTATTTTGTGTTGTTCCAAATCTGTGTTCAACAGGAGAACCCATAGTGTAGGACGAAGACACCGCCTGTCACTCAACCAGAGTTTCCCTATGGACAAGGAAGCAGTGCTTATAGACCTTTTATAGTCATTTAGAATCTATTGTCGTTTCTTGGATGTGCTGAGTCCAAAGCGTGCTCAACACTTCGAAAATATTAAGAACCCTAGTGAAAGAATCAGCATCTTGCCAAACTCAAAGTAATTAACTACCTCTGGAGCCGGAGCACGCCGGACGACATAAACTATTACAGACAACATAAGACTCTAAAAAAATTGGACGGTTTCGCTTTTTTTTTTTTTTTAAAGAGTGACGAATTTTCTGGAGAAAACCAGAAATTCTATCTATCGGAAATTGTCATTAGTGTTGTGTCTATGTGTGGCATCTAAAATTCCGGACTCGGCGTGTCACAAAGTGGACAAAAGACATTCACAATCTAATTTTGCCTCATTTGTGCCGGCTAATCAGTTTTTATCGGATATTTGACACAAAGCTAGTGTCTAAGACCAGAGCTGTGGACTTTAATCACTGACATAATCAAGCATTGTCAGAAAAGGAACCTCGTCTTGGAACTTGGGAAGAAAGACAACTGTGTTTTGGTGCTGACCTCAGCGAGAGTTGTCTCCACAAGTCAGAGCGCCCACCAGGAGGGTCACCATGATCGTGACCAACACCATCCCCACCCTCCCTCTATCTCCAGTCTCCCCCTCCCTCTCCCTCTCCCCTATAGATTTATCGAAATGTAGCGAGTCAGAGCTGGGGCTCTTCCTCTCTCAGAGGTAGGTCATTCATTCATTCATTCATTCACTCATTCATTCATTCATTCATTCATTCCTTCCTTCCTTCCTTCCTTCCTTCCTTCTTTCCTTCATTCATTCATTTGTTTTGTTCGTTCGTTAGTGTTTTCATTCACCCGTTTGTTCGTTCGATCATTCGTTCATTCATTTCATTCAGCTATGCGTACACTCACTCTACTCATTCATTTGATTACCTAATCACTCACACACTTTTATTTCTGCTTATTTATTTCAGCCGGCCATTGAACTCGTTTATATGTTTCTTTGTCCCTATGGCCGAGTAGTCATTCCTTCACCTTTTATACTGCTTTCTTAAAATAGAATATTATTTTTAATTATTTTACGTCTACCCTTATAATTCTGTCTGAACATGTCGATACGCCCCACTTCCCCTACCTCCTGGACACTTTCCTTCCAGCAAGCAGTGGTTTGTTTCACTGACGTCAGCCAAAAGCGTGATGCTGATCACACGGCATCTTCCCCCCTCCCCCCTCCTTCAGTGCACGGTGGCTCAGCATGCGCACTCCAAACGTTTATCTGTAATCTAAAAAAATCTAATTGAAGCTCTCCGGAGAATGAAGCGTTTGGCAAAAGACGAACTAGAATTCAAACTTTCGTAAGAGCACACATTCTGTGGCGTCAAATGCAACAAACCCAGTGTAAAAGTATGTTCCATGAGATATTGTGTTCTCCTGTGATTTCTTTAATCCCATTTAGGAAATTTGCCCTCGTGTCATTGCAAACCCGTCGTCGCCACTGTGCAGCGCCGGGCGACGGTTTTTTTTTGGGGGGGAGGTGGTAAGCATACGTTGTTTATTTAATTTCGCCTGGTCAGCGGCCTGTTCAGCCTGCTCTTCTCGATTTCCAACTGCCAAGATATCTTTGACGTGGGCAATGTGCACAAGGCCCCCCCCCCCCCGAATATTTCGTCCTTATCCAAGAAGTCTAGGTGCTCGACCCTACCTACCGTAGGATCAGGGGCAAGAAAATGGAGAAAAAAACCCAAAATTCCAAAATGCCCGCACCGACCGGGATTTGAACCCGGTACCTTCGGCATGAGAGGCGAGCACCTTGTCTCTAGACCACCTTGTCCCCCAACATATTGTAAAACATGTGCCAAATTCCACATGGATGAATGAAAATTGTTTGATTGTTGTGTATACATGAATGGCCAGTGTAGCTTGTTTTACTTTTAGTTTCCACCTGTCTGTCTGCACCTTTCTAAAGTTAGAATTCCTATTTTGACTTTGACCTGCCCAAACCTTTGTCCACTGCGATCAGTACGGTTTACAAAGGAAGTTTCAGTTTTTGTCAGGGTCTCCAGGTGTTTGGGCCTCCAGGTCAGAGCTCTGCAGACACTTCATGACACCTGGGCAGTTTTTGGTCCTAGTCCTCCCAAATCTCACGTCAGTAACTGATAGTTTAACCACGATATCACAAAACAGATTAAACCAGTATATACACAGAAAGATCAACAATTCAAAACCTCTCAAAAACAAAGAATTTGCCGTACAAAGACAGTTTTGCAGTGCATTTCTCCTACTTGTACAGCTTTGTCCCTCTTTACAATGATAAGGTCCTCCTCTTTCAACTCATCCAAACTCATCCAAAAGGTCCCATGACTGATAAGCTGCAGGGCTGAGGCAGTCAAGAGATGTGTTTATCATCCCCTCTCCCCTTTCCCCCACCCCCCAAGAGATTTCTTTCCCACCAATGACAGACATAATCACGTCATTGATGGATGACAGGTCACTTTTGTGATGTCATCGAGGCCTGGGAATACTGTCCGTCCTGCCACTATTTTATGATTATGAAATCACTGGGACTGACAGCGAGGGAGAGAGGAGATGGAGGGCTTGACACAGAAACACGGGGGGGGGGGAGGAAAGTGGCAGGAGAGTGAGGGTGCAATGAAGAGAGAGAAAGAGAATGAGGGGCGCGAGAGGAAGAAAGGGAGATGCTAAGGAAAGGAGTGAGAAAGAGAGACGTGGGGGGGGGGGGGAAAGAAGCACTGACGGAGAGGGAAAATAGAGAGCGCTGAGAGAGAGAACGGATAGTCAAAAGGAGAGAAAGAGGGGATAGGGAGGGAGTGGTCGAGAGAAAGAGGGTGCAATGAAAAGAGAGTGAGGGGCGCGAGAGAGTGATATATATATATATATATTTATTATATAAAAAGAGAGAGAGAGAGGGAGGGCATGACAGAAGAGAAAGAAAAAAAAGAGGGGGAATGACGAGAAAAGAAAGACAAAGAGGGATAGGAAGTTACACAGAGAGAGAGAGAGAGAGAGAGAAGGAGGTGGACGGGAGTATAAAAGACAGACAGAGAGAACTCGTAGAAAGACGACTTTGTCACCAACTCCCCCCCCCCCCCCCCGGCTATTTCAAAACTTTCTGGCCCAGCACTGTACTGATTAATTATATTACTACCAGTGAACACGTGCATGCTTTTATCACCTTTCGCTGCAATAAACTTCATACCAAATATGATTTATAATTCATACAATTATCTTTAATTTGCATTTTGACTGGATTATTTAAATACCCGCCTGACACAGTAACATAAGCTTATGGTGTCACTGCAGCATAGATCTGGGCCGTTACCACTCGATAAGAATTCATAACAGAAAATAGTGCTTGAAAAATAACACATTTAAAATCTGGTGGCCGTAAAGGCCAGTAGCAACAACCAGAGAGGCATCATTTGTCATAAATTTAATTTCTTTCATATCCAGTCATGAAATAGCCGGTAAAACCGTGGTTTCATAAATACAGAAGCGGAAACGTCAAAAATACATCAAGTTGTAAACGGAAAAGTAAAAAAATCCATCAAGTTTTGAACAGACCAGTTAGAAGTCCATCAAGTTGTAAACGGAAAAGTAAAAAATGAATCAAGTAGTAAGGAGGAGTATTTCTGTGCGTACGGAAAGATATCCCCTCTCATGGTCCACAATAATGACAAAGAGAGGGAAGCGAATGTTATTTAAAAAAAAAAAAAAGAAAGAGACTGTTTGTCCGCACATAAAAGCACTCTTACTATTTCTCTAAAACACTCTATTTCTCTGCTTGATGGCTTTTTAACGTTTCCGTTTGCCGTTGACGTTTCCGCACACATGAAAACCCAGCTTAACTTGACCTAACAATCAAAATTTTGAACTCATTTACAAACGGACGGCAGAATGGTTTACACAAAAGAGGTAATTGTTTTCTGTTCGGTGAATCGAATTCCATACTTCAAATAATAATGTATTGTAAACGTATCTCCATTATGGCAATGCCAGGACCAACACAGGGACAAAATGAGATGTTTTTATGAAATTGTCACCATTTGTAAGGACTCTCACAAAATACGTAGTAAACTAACTACCCCAGTACTTGAAGACAATGCAGCTTATATAATAATGAAAGGGAAAAAAACTCATGATTTAATTTTGTCGTCCTGAAAAAATGTTACAGTTCCCTAGAGCTCTGAAGTTCGCAGTTTTGAATTTGAATTTGGAGAAATCACATCCACACGGTAACGATCACAGTCATTGTGCTGAAAAAAACCCAAAAAGCAAGATGATAGACAGAATAGAACAGAACTGTAAGATAGGAGGAGACCCTACCAGTGTGTGTAGCGCCCATCAACCACCCACTTTTGCTAGAACAGGGAATGGTTTATAAAGGGTTAAGATACTCTAAGATCAAATAAACTGAGAAGGCGCATCTAAAAAACAACGACAACGAAAAATAAAGAGGAAAATGGTCTTTGTTTATCATTTGGATGTACTGGGGCACTCCGTTTCTTTCAGTAGGTGATTGTGGTTGGTTGGTGGGCGCATCTGGTAGAGTCTCCTTCTGTCCTATCATTCTGTTCTATTCTGTTTATCGTCTTGTTTTTCCTAGCACAATGTGGCCGTTATCGTGTCCGCGTGCCATCTCCAACGCCAATTCGATCTCCATAACTGATTAAGAACGTGCAGTTGCTGGTGCTTGCGTGTCTTTGTGTGTTTGGCACTTTATGCTGTTTTTTTTTTTTTTTTGGCTATTTTTCTGCGTTTTACTTTTGTTTGTATCAGCAAAGCTTGACCTATAGGTGGATACTGTACCTGGTCCAAATGTATTTTGCAGAAAAGATGGTTGGAACATAAAAATACAAAATAAATTATGTAATGAACTGTGCCAAATACAGGGAACTTCTTACTGTTGGTAAATGGCACATTTTAACTATTGTAAAACATTGGAAATCTGGATTGAAATATGTTGTTGGCATTCAAACATTTTCTTCTCAGGGACGGATCTCCTATTAAACTAATGGAGCTCAAGCTTCAAGGCCCCTAATCCCCGAGAAGTCCTGAATAAACTTTTTTTTTTAATGCGTGAATGTTGGATGTTGCCCTATTGTTGCTGGTTGTGAAGGGGCCCCTTGACAGTTCAAGCCTCGGGGTCCCAAAAATGTAGGTCCACCATTGCCGCTGACTAGATATTTTCCCAGTAATGATGTCTATAGATTTAAGGAGGAACGCAAAGTACTCGTATCACCTTTTCGACTTGGAAAATGTTCCCCGGACGAAGTGAAAACTAAGGTTTCCGTGTCCCAAGTCCTAATTTTTAAACCCATCCATGACCAGATAAACAGACGGACAGATAAACGGTCTACTAATCACCAACAAGAATCTCTGCTTGCTCTTGTGAATCGTAACGGTCAGACTGAGCGAGATGTTATCTTAAGTCTCTGATAACTGCAGGGTGCTTCCGGTTTAAGCCAGTTGCGTTCCTCAGTTGGTAAGCTTAGCTCGGGTGGCTTCCCTTGTGTGTCAGCTGATCTGAGATTAGGCAGTGTTACAGCAACTTGCAAGCTGTGAGGGCAGGGACACGCTGAGGGGGAGGGGGTGCTGCTGGTGGAGGGGGGGGGGTTGTAAAAGAAGGTTAATCCTGAGACAAACAAGACGCGAGTTCAACAAACAGAGAGATCTTTTGTATGCCAGTGCGAGTACCTAAAAGAAAATGTGGCAAACATAAATTGAATATGGACTGGAGAAATCATAAAAGTGCCCACCTAGTGACTGGTGACAGATATGACAGATATGAGTGGCAGGATTATTGTGTTCAGTCATTTATCTGATATGACTTGACTGTAGTGAGTCATTCATTCTTACATCACCGCTGACGCACGTGAGCCAATACCGCACACGCCAAAAAACGAAATTTTTACAGGAGAGTCAAAATAGAAAAAAAAATACAAAAACTCTTCACATTGCGCCCCGCTTTCTTCTTTTTTCATTACCTTTTTGTGTGTGTGTGAGCAAAAGAAACGATTGGTCATATCAAATAATAACGCAGACAGAAAGATACATTACATGTTGCATTTCATTCACCCGCACCATGTTAAAATCACGATTTTGACTAGATTAGCGTGCACGTTCTTTTTCAGTACTACAGCAAAGCGTTTCATACTCACGTGCTCGGACTCACACATGACGCACTGACTAGAGCACATGACACGCTTGTCTAAAAATACCGCCAGCCAGCTTACTGTCTCATACTTCACAGTTAAAATTGGGCAAAAAGAAAAGGTTGTATGTTGCAGAACCCCGCGTGAGATATAAAACCCAAACATTACAAAGCAAACTAAAGAGGCGACAGAAAATACACAAAATTTTCGGCTTTCGCCTTTTTCAAGTGAAAAAAAAAAGACTTCAACAGGAACGAAGTGAAACAGTTTACTTAGCTGCGAGTTCTTGCTTGGTTAGCAGCACCAAAGCACGTCCGTCCGCCAAAAGCATGGAAGCTGTGGTTTTTATGATATTTCGTGAATGTCTCATACTTCACAGACTTTCAACTGTTTTTTTTGTAAGGCTAAGGAATCACAGTTTCATTTTAATAATATTAGTTGGTTGGCTGATTCGGGAAATACACAGCTGTGATTTTCAAACTTGAGTTTCGATCACCAAATGTGTAAATTGAAGTGCAGCGTAAAATTTCCTGTCATACTTTTTAATTCTACTCGAACAAAATGCATCTTTTTTTTTTTCCGGCTCAAAATGGCGGAATACTTTCTTCTGTTCAGCTCACTGGTGGCATGATATCAACCAATGCCTTAAAAATATAACGAACTTCAAGACCTTTTGAAATATTCACACCTACATCTTTTTGTCTTTCTATGCGTAATATGATATTTTAGAATATGGGCTCGCCAGTTACAAAGCTTTTCTTGATTACATCGGAGACCTTACTTCTTGTACAATATTATTATAATGTTGTATGCACGGAATTCTTGTCAGTCCCACGACAGATCATAATGATGTTCTCCGTCAACATACAAAATAATTGGGGGATAAAAAGTTGTGAAGAAACATTCTCAACCAGTCCAACTTTCACGATATTGCGGAAACAGAGAAAAACAATATTGTCCAGTGTCAAAATAAGATACCAAACATGGGTGAACAATAGTTATTGCCTACATAATGCAGTGTTGTACGGGCGAGAGTGAGATCGATTGCTAGCGAGGTAGGGGTCCAGATATAATATTATCAGTTTTCGGTGCATTTTGAGCAGAATTGTCCTTGATTTATTATTGTCCATGGCACAGACAACTGCCTTAGAACTGTCCTTACCGCGGATACTTTCAGTAAAGAAACTGCCCTCTGCATAAGACTAAGACTGTTGCTCTTGGTACAGACAAAATAATCTCAGATATGTGCAGGGACTTTACTGAAAGCTAGGGTAGCCTAGAGATAGCGACCTCATTCCCACCTACCAATGTAGATTGTCTCTTACAATAATGTATAGTTGACTAAAACATTGTCAGTATAGGTCGAGCGCTATTATACAATTTAAATAAATTATTTCATGAGAATTTTGTCTGAATATGTCTGCGCGTATTTCTCCAAACCTGTGAATGTAGTTTCATATAAACAGTTTGAAACGATTCGCGTTCAAGAGATTTTATTACTAAATAATTTGATTTTAATTAAACCCGCCCACTCTTCGCGTTATATTCGCGACTCAAAGGCATACACACACAAAGCTGCCTCTGGTCATTTGCCCACACAGACCACTGCTCTCACATAATTATCCTCCCCCCCCCCCCCCCCCCACGCACCCAACTGCTAACTCAGTCACAAACCTAGCTCACAGCTGTGGCAGTCAGCGTGTTTCGCACTGCCAATCCTCCATTCATATTCGCCACTGGCGCCGGTTCATTAATGTTTCTAATACTGTCCCTACAGCCCCTCCATCCCCCCCTCTCCTTTCCCCAAACCCATCCTCCTTGTTCAGTGTTCCCGTTCTTTTCTGGCGTGTTTTCTTCTGTGGATCTTCTACACAACTATAACAACAGCAAAACCGTGTTGATTCCTAGCTAAGAAAATTAAAAACATTCCCTTTTACATGAACAAACAAACTAACAACAACAACAACAAAAAAAAGGGTGTGCGGAGGGAGTTGAGGGGTGGAGGTAGAAAGGGGCTATAATGCGAGAAAACTGACTATTCCTGGCCTGGCTTCAAACGCTGGGAACTTGATTACAGACAAAAACAAAACAAAATATGAACGTCTCGCATTGTGGTTTTGTGTGGTTTTATATTGACAACCAGTCTATATCTGGCGGTAGAGAACAGCAGGAAGTGACACATGGCAGATCATATAAAGTTATTGATGCCACAGATGCCCAGCATCCCATAGTTGGTCGTGACAAGTATCGTGCTAGCGGCTACCTCTTCGGTATTAAACTCCAAAACAGCTCTGTGGTCAGAGCTAAAAAAACGGTCCTCTTGAGGGCCCCAAAAAGGAACGAAAGGCCGGAGGTAGAATAAGAAAAGGCCAGACCAAACCAGAAGAAAAACAAGAACAAGGAATAGAAATGCCATAGTCTTGGGCTAAATGATCGGCAAAACAAATATCTCACAAACTCGTGCTGGGTCTGCCACCGAGCTGTCTTTTGTCATTAATGAAGGGTGAAATTTAATTGGCAGACTAATAGAATTCACAGCGCCATCTGTTTTTGAGATGTTGATGAAAGCTTACCATATGAACCCAGGCAGAGAGATGATCTTAACGGCATTCATGTGAAATATCGATTGGCTGGTCTTTCAGGCCCGACCATTGTGGACTCATCTTCAACTGACGTTAACTTCGGATGATCGGTGGCGGATCTGCTATGAAAGTAATGGAGCTTAAGCTTCAGGGTTTTAATCCCAGAGGGTCCCGTTCTGAGTTATCATTTTAAGCCTACAGGACCTTGCAAGGGCAACGAGGCCCTTTTAACCTTGCTAGGTGTTGCCTTCTTGTTTCTGGTTGCGATTGGGCCCCAGAACAGTTCAAGTTTCAGGGCCACCTTGATGTAGGTCCGCCACTGTGGATGATCATGGCCTTCACAGTGTAATAAAGGTCTGATGCACTAACTAGCAGTAATATTTTGATCTAGGTATACTTCATCACTGCCTGGTCACATTTTGCTTGGAAGTGATGCAAAAACTCCGAGAAGCTTTAGCTGATCGTTGTAGCTGACATTACGCTGGTGGCCCGCTGACTCAGGTTCGCATCTGTTTCAACTCAGTGCACGCCAGACAGTTTCGAATAGCCTGAACTGATGAGACAGACTTGTTTCGGTCGCCCGTTCAATCAAGATTGTTTTGCATCGTTTTGGCCTCAGTGCGCCCTGTCTGACTCAAGACACCTTTGTCGTGCCAGAACTAGTGAGACAGGCTTTGCTTCAGTCTGGCCAGTGCGGGAGGTCACGTTTAGCTCCCTAGTCCACATCTCACGCTATCTGTCTCAAGACATCTTTGACGTGCCCGACAGGTAGTGAAACAGGCTTTGCTTCAGTCTGGCCAATGCAGGAGGTCACGTTTAGCTCCCTAGTCCACATCTCACGCTAAAGCAGAAACTAACCAGATTTGTCTGAGTGCGGCCCTTACAGTCCAAGTGAAGACGCGACTGAACACAAACGCTGTGTTTTCATATGTACGGATACGGTAACAGCAACGGGAACATCAACAATCAGCCAAGTAGTAAACAGAAAGAATGTTCTCATGTGTATGAAATCGGCGTTTCCCTACATATGAAAACATGTGTTTGGTTTAGGTCTTTATTTTGGGAGGTTTGCTGCCCTTGGCATTTACACTTCACTTTTTCTTGTTTTATTTTTGTTGTTGTGGTAGGAATTAGTTTTTTTAGAATTTTTCCCGGGCAGCGGCCTTGTACGGCCTGCTCTTCACGATTTCCAACTGTCAAGGTATTTTTAACGTGCGCAAAGTGCACACAGGCCTTCCGAATTTTTCTTCCTTATACGAGAAGACTAGATGCTCAATGCCACCTCCCATAGGATCAGGGTAGGAAAGTATGAGAAAAATTCAAAAATTCCAACACATGACAACATTCTTTCTGTTTCACTATCTCAGGGAGTTTTTGTTTCCGTTGCCATTTCCGATTCCTACACAATGAAAACCCAGCTTTTATATCCGTCTGGTTGGATGGTAACATCAGCCTTGCTTTCTGCTTTGGGTATTTACGATTTGGACAAAGCTAAACTTTTTTCAGTCAAAACCATGAGATAAATTTGTGGATCTTCTGACATTTCATTCTCTAACTCTGCGCAGCAGACACAAAATATTTTATAATAATATCGCCTGATTATGGTGCCATAGCTTACGTCTGTATCTTTTCACCAGCTACAAGACATCTGGTAGCTCATCCTGCTAGCTATGTAATAGTAGAACATTGCTTGGTACTGAACACTCAAAATAATATATTATTAACTTCAACTTTGTCGGAGCTCAGTGCAACCGCATCTCAGTGTTCGCCTTCTATCCCACATAATTATAGAAAATTCAGCTGACATGTTTTACTGTGTTCATTTTCTGTCTGCTCTTTTTTCGAGTCTATAGCCATTATTGTTTGTCTATTGTGTGTGCTTTATTGTTCTCGCCATTAAAATTTTCAGTCTTGAGATCACCTGTTACACCTTGCTGGTGTTTCTTGTGTTGACAGAAGAATACACCCGCATGTTGCTGGTGACTGAAGGGCTGCAACCCAGTATTTCACTTTCTGTGTTCTCTCTTATTTCCCTTTATGGTGCACAGAGACAATTTATTATTTGTTGTTAATTGTGTAGAGTAATGAAAAGGTCAGAGAGAAGTGAATGTTGTTGAGAATAAGGCTTGGTAGCTGGTGGGAGGAGAAGGGAGTGCTGGTGGTTTGGTGAGTGGGGGGGAGGGGGGGGGGGGTGAGGTGATCGGAAACAGATGGCTTAAGGGAATCGGCGGAGAGGTGGGGGAATGGTGGTAGAAGGATGGATGACGATGAGGGAGAGTAGATGAGGAGGTGAAACATCATTACAACTTGTAAACAAGGGAGAGAGAAAGAGGGAAGATTGAGAGAGAGAGAGGGAATAAGAGAGGAGAGAGAGAGAGAAACAGAGGGGAAGAAAGGGGGGGGGAAGAAATAGAAAGCGAGGGTGAGAGGGACAGAGAGAAAGAGAGGGGCGAAAATATAGAGGGAGGGAGGAGAAAGAGAGAGAGAAAGAGAGAGGGAGGGACAGAGAAATAAAACGGAGGAAAGGGAGAAGGGAGAAAGAGAGAGAGAGGGAAGGAGGGAGAGAGAAAAAGAGGGAGGGTCAGATAGAAAGAGAGGGGAGAAAAGGGATGGGGAGAGAAAGAGAGAGGGGGGGGAGATAGACAGAGAAAGGGAGAGATAGAGAGAGAGAGAGAGAGAGAGAGAGAGAGAGACAGAGAGAGAGAGAAAGACAGAGAAGCTAGAAATAGAAAATATTTGATTGAATGAAGACAATGTCTGACTATTATGGAAAGAAGCTCCGGGTCCCAGAAGAGGATAGAGGAGGGGGCGGGGGCGGTGAGGTTAGAACAGCAGTTGTTTTTGTCATTCTTTACATCTAGATTTTGCTCCTCACTGCCCCCCCCTCCCCGTGCCACTTTGTCCTTTGCCTCCTCCTCCCCTACCCTCTTTATTACCATACCATGGTACCAGCCACAACCAGTATTGAGAATATGATATCAAGTGGACACCGTAACGTCAGTGATCGCCGTTTGTTGCGTCACCCTACAAGGTCGAATGGTCATTGCACTGTACGGTATCTGGACCGTGTCCAGCCCAGGGCTATCAAATCAACACCAGTGAATGTTACAGAGCATTACTGGATCTCTGGGGCAACGGGTCGATAGGCACCCCCATTCAATCTTGATTATGTTAAGAAGAAAATGATGCAATTTTGACAAAACGACCACGCGGGGTGGTCAGAAAGAAGTAATACAAGAGGGAATGGACGTCATGTCTAGCACAGTGACAGAAACACTGTTTGTGCTCTCTCTCTCTCTCTCTCTCTCTCTCTCTTTCTCTCTTTCTCTCTCTCTTTTTCCCTCTCTCATTTTCTCTCTCTCACTTTCTCCCCCCCCCCTCTCTCTCTTTCTCCCTGTCTCTGTTTCAGTTTTTCTCTCTTTCTCCCCCTTTCTCTCTCTCTCCCCTCTCTCTCTCTTTCCTCTCTCTCTCTCTCTCTCTATCTCTTTTTCCGTCCCTCTTTCTCCCTTTCTCTCTCTCTTCCCCTCCTTCTCTCTTTCTCTCTCTCCTTCTCCCTCTTTCTCTCTCTCCTTCTCTCTCTTTATCTCACTCCCTCTCTCTTTCTCCCTCCATCTTTCTCCCCCTCTCTCTCTCCCTCTCTCTGCCCCCCCCCCCCATCTCTATCTCTCTCACAAATCAAAATGAAATCAGCTGCACCAGACGGAATACACCTGAACAAAGACATTCGGACACATCGATGTGACAACAATTATCAGTGCAGACTTTCTTTCACCTGAGATACGTGACCTGGTGGGTCAATTCTTATGGCTGAGTCAGACAAGAAATGTCAGATGTACACACATAGATTATTGTAGATAAGCTTTGGACTACTCAAGGCGGAAACGAACAAGAACAAGTTCAGAAGGGAAAGAGAAGCACAGTAAAAAAAAAAAAAATACAACTTTACCAGGCATGGTGACTTCATGTGAATGTTACAAAGATCGCGAAAACAAATAACCTGTATTAATTGTTGGCTGCCATTATCCGCCAACATTATCGGCGGATACTAAACAGACTTATCCGCCAACAATATCGGCCCGAGTTTATCTGCCAGTATTGGTGTTGACTAAATACAAAGAACCCCCCCCCCCCCCTCCCCCCCCCCCAAAAAAGAGAAAGAAAAAACTGGATTTATTCCCTACTATTGTTGTTCGATTAAAAAAAAACAGATTGATTCCGAATAAAAAAAAAAAGAAAAAAACATCCGCCCGAGAGTCGAGCCACGGTCAACCGATTGACAGGCGCAGATGCTAACCACTACGCTATTGCGGACCCTGTATAATTATGAATAATTTTTTCGACAATAAACACCACTCACCAATTATTGGTGAATGAACACTCGGTTAATTGTTATCGTTTGAGGAGACATCTCAAGAAATGCCAAATATAAAAAACATGTTTCGTTCTACACAGAACATTAAACGTTGACATAGTCCCTCCAAAGACTCGCAGGAGCTAGGAAAGCGACCATTTTTTGTTTGTTCTGTCCCTTTTTTTCTGAAAAAAAAACTGGAGGTCTTTTAGTATGTAGAAGAGGCAGAACAAATGCATACTTTGACTTTTGTTTAAAATACATTGTGGCACTCATCAAGCTGTTTCACAGTTCCTCATCGTTACACTAAAGCGGCAAATGTTTAACGTCGAATTTCTCAGTTGTGGCCAAAAGTGGAGTTGGAACAAACAAGAACAAAGTCCTCGTAATGTTGGACAGAAAAAACAAAACGCGACGTTGGAATGACAGGGCTCAACTTTGAAAATTGTCCTCGCTGAGCATAAAATTAATATGAATCCATAAATTCATTGATCCATCTCAAATTATACATGTATATTTCATGAATTAAGTTGAAAACGGCAGATTTCTAGGTTTTGTGGTTGTTTCAGAGTGCTCGGTTTATGTTTTGCATCTGGTTCTAATCTAATACAGATAACTGACTCGGTTGGCTTGATTGTAGGTCATACTCAGTGATGCTGAACATATTGATCACATAGACCTGCCTTCAGGTTGTGGGGAGGAATGGATTAGCAGAGAGGTGTAAATGGGGTGGGGGGGGGGAGGTGGGGAGGGGGATGAAGGTGGCTAGGTGGGATTTATCCATGATCAGTGGAGCAAGTTAACTAGATCTACCGCCTCCCCAAACACACACACACACACACACACACACACACATATATATATATATATATTATATCCGTTCCCCTCTCCTGGGGGCAGAATCCATGTCATTTGACTGAAATGTAACCCGGTGTCACAATGACACCAGCTTACACCAGTGTTCACAAGCGGGCCACCCCGGATATAGGCTGTCTTATGTCAAGTTGTGTACCCGGCGCATTGAAGTGAGACATCCTGGAATGCTGAGAATGAAATCGCACTATGACCAGATAATGCCCAGTTGACGTTGTTCCCATGGCTCGAAATGGAATGTCCGTACATGTATTACAAATAAATGTTAAATGTTCGCTAAGCTCAGATTCCCGGACAGAATTATTCTCCGTTCAATAGAAATTCTCTGCGAGTATACGGAAAGAGAGAGAGAGAGAGAGAGAGAGAAAGAGAGAGAGAAAGAGAGGACAGAGAGAAAGACAGACAGAGTAAGTAAGAGACAGAGACAGGCAGACAAAGAGAGAGAGGGAGAGAGACTAAGAGAGACTGGTACAGAGTGACAGAGAGAGAGTGAGAGAAAGAGAGACAGACAGACAGGGAGTAAGCCAGAGAGAAAGAGACAGAGACAGAAAGAGAGAGATAGAAGGAGGAGCCCTCACAGAGACAAGGACAGAATGGTTGAGGGGCAAATAGTATCGGGTTGCAAGGAAAAGGTTGAGATGGGAACGCAGAGAAAGAGACAGGCAGACAGACAGACAGAAAACCAGGCAGACAAATAGAGGAAAGAGAGAGAAAGAGACAGACAGGCAGAGGAAGAGAGAGAGAAAGAGAAAGTGCTAGAGAGAAAGAGATAGATAGACAGACAGACAGATAGAGTGAGAGAGAGGAAGAGAAAGTGACAGAAAAAGAGATAAACAGAGCGGGACAGAGACAGAAAGAGAGAGAGAGAGAGAGAGAGAGAGAGAGAGAGAAACAGAGATAGAGAGAAGGAGGGAAAGGGGCAAGGAGTACCAGGTTTCATGAAAAACATTGAGACGGGAACGCCAAAATTATTCAACTGATCAACAGAGGCAATAGCACATTTTCACCGTCAGTCTGATCTGGCCCCGCTCTATATAAGAAAGGCTTGGCTAGAAATCTGTAGATCGAGGTTTGCTTCTTTTTCTGTGAATGTCTCAGAACGTCTAGAGCCCGTGGTACTGGGTTTGTGAGGATCTGCAGCCACCATGCCCATCAAGAGTGGACATTCGCTCTGTGCTGACCACGTCAGCAGCTTCAGAATTTTGTTGCTGTCGTCAATAACCGTTGATGATGTCAGTCAATCTGTGGATGTCAGCGATGTCGGATTTAAATTGTGCGATATTTGCCTGGGGTGAGTTTACTGAGCTCGTGGCGTGATAGAGAGAACGGGTGAATTGATGGAATATGGATTGGAGAGGAAGAGAGAGAGAGAGAGAGAGAGAGAGAGAGAGAGAGAGAGAGAGCGAGAGAGAGAGAGAGAGAGAGAGAGAGAGAGGGAGGGAGGGAGGGAGAGGTTACCTGCGTTGGGACAACAGCAGATGTACTTTTTCCGAGAAATAACTAAAGAAGGAAGTAAAAACAGAGCAAATAATGAATAACAATATAAAAATAAAAACAAAAACGGCAGTGTTGTCAAGGACGCGCAGAAAGTAGTCGATCCTGAGTTTGATTGCTATTATAATTTTACATCTGTCTGCCACGAAACCGTTTTATCGGCATAGATCAGTAGAGATTTGAGCTTCTAGTACAATCATGATGCTTTCCCTTAAACAGCTTTAAGATGGGGATATCGAAAAGCAGCAGATAAAACGTTTGTTGTTGCTTCTTTGTTTTGATTGGTGAGTCAGCATTTGAAACATACAAAACAACAATAAAAACAGAAACAATTACTTATGGAATGTTCTGATAAGTAAAACAGTTGGACACCACAGCACAATTTCAAAACCGTCTTGATATATGGATTTCTGTAAGTACATTGAGGGAGGAAAAGAAAAGAGAGAGAGGGCAATAATAATATTAAAGATAACCACGTTCGGACTGAAAACTCTCCAATAAAACTGACTTTTTTATTTGTAACTGAAGCTCAATTGAAATGTTTGCACAAGAACATAACATACCACCTACGAGACTTTACACGCCCTGCAGTTACATAAGAAAGAAGTTTCTTTGAATCTGTCCTGGTGTCAGTATACATACAACATTAGTTCCCGTCCATACGCACAGATTTCATTAATACACATAGCTCTAGATCTATGCCATCTTGCTCATGGTGCACCTCAGAGTTCTCGAGATACGTTCAGATTTTATTGCGGTTATATTATGTGGAAGAAACCACGTTGACCGAGTTGGTCTCACGGGCGTTATTTGTTGTGACAATCTTAAATAATTAAGTTTACCTTTAATACTGGAGATAACTGTTACATTTCTAACTTTGCTTTTTTTTAATTTTGAGCTTGCACCCCCGCCCCTCTTTTCCCTCCCCCAACCAAACCACATTTGACCTTTAATTCTGTCCAGTATTACGTAAAAAAGCTTACATCGTGTTGGTTTAAATGTCTCAATTAAGGAAGGCTGTTAATCATTTTTTTCTCCTCCCTCGAAGGGGAGACCTGTCCCACCAATAAGACGTGCAGGCAGTGTTGTTATAAAGGGCTGTTTTATGTGGGCATTAAAAGGAAAAGTCCATTACTTTCCTATAGAGATAGAAAACTTGGTAACAAAGGGCTGATGGGCGACTTTGTGACTTACTGATTCACTGCAGATAATCCTGCTTGATGACTTCACATGAATATGCATTGGTTGATTGCTCTACATAGTCAGTGTTCAAACACAATGATGGTAATCCCTAGGCCGGCGGGGCCTGGAAGATACCTGTTGTGGGAGGGACACGGACTGATGGAAATTGAGCGTGCGCGCCGGGGGGGCGGGAGGGAAAGGTGTTCCGCTTTAATTTTTCTTATAGAAATTGTCCCGTTCTCCTCTCTCCCCTCATCTTTTCTTCCTTGTTTTCACTTTTGATATTTGATTCTTTCTGTGTTTTGTTTGTCCACCAGTCTCTTGCTGTTCCTTGTTCTCGCCTTCATTTTGCAATCATGCATTCAACACGTGCAATGTCTACACGCCTGGTCTCTATTGTGACAAAATCATTAAAATATTTTCTGAAGTCTCTGTGATCAAAGTATGTCACGTACCACAGATTGCCGGTTTGCCGTCTATTTCCAACACTGATATCTCAACTTTCCTGCTTCATTGTGATCCGAATAACTGCAGATTGGCCATCTTATCAGGCCTCCTGTACTGTGCAGTTATTTCTCTCGCTCTCTCCTAGGCCATCATTAAGATCTAATCTGTAAGAAACGGGCCGAATTGTCTCACACTACCAAGGTTCGAAGTGTCTTCTCAATTGATTATTGACTACACTGCGATCTTTAGTCAGGTGGGGGAGAGAGGAGACAGCGGCATTTTCCAATGGCTTTCGATATGAGATATACACATGTTTATGGCTGTATTTGTTCTTTATGGGGATATTATTACAGGAAATAATAATTATGATGTGAAGACAATATACCATTCTCACGCGATACCTTCTCTTGTAGGATGAATTGGTGCAAACGATTTTTACTGTGTTACATCTCTGCCCTTGGTGACCGGTGCGCCATTCTATGTTGTTCATTTAACACTACGACATCCTAGTGGTCATGATTAGGACAGTAACACGCCTTTTTCATAGAAACAATTTTCTTTACTCTTCAACCAAAAAAGAATGTGCCATTATTATTGAACGCACAAGAAATCAGAGGATTCTGATGTGAACATTTTCTTTACTGGATTAAGTTGAACTTTGTCATCTAAACAATTAGAAATATGCAAACTGCAACTGAGTATTATACATTTCGCTTGCTGAAGAATCGCATAAGAAAACGTTCCTGGAAAACGCTCACCTGTGGTATTTTTACATTGACCAGTAGTGGTATTCAAACGGCTGTGAGTTTTTTTAAGAATGGTCTATACATGTCTTCAATTGTTGCTGATTCCTATAGGTTTGTACGTGATTTCTGACAATCAAATAAGGGCGGTAGGTTTCAAGAATCATCTCGTTTAACTGCCAGTGAAATAGGGTCTGGTGACAGAGAGATTTGCTGTAGGCTGTAGGTTGTCAAAGGATAGATAGACAGAGATAGACCAGTGTGGACGAGACTCTAGTGCAGCATGGGATACATGTCAGCTGGTCAGACAGTGCTGGTTCCCAAGCCAGTCAAGTTGAACATTTGCCATCGGTAAGTAGATAGTCAGCGATATCTGTGTACTACCATTTTCTGGCTTGCCATGCTGGGAAAACTTTCATGGATTTTGAAAAAAAAAAAAGTATCTAGAGCAACTCACTGGGGCATTTTCCGAAAGCGGGGCCGATGACTGGATATGCTCCAGCTGACCCCGCCGCCTACGGATCTGCTATCCATGGACAAAGCTGCAAGCCCTTACTAATAATTCGACATTTTTCCCCACCTCTACTTCTTGGCCTGGAGGTTCCTGGGCAGAACATTGTTCCTGGTTGGTTCTTATTGTGTAATTGAGATTCATTCCTAGTCCAGGGTTTGCAGAGACGCTACAGTTGGTTTTGGACCAGGCCAAAATAGATAGGCGTCGCACAGTAAACCGGGTTAATCTCAAAGCATTGTTGTACGATAAGATATCTTGCTGACCTGGTAGGGACCAAATGTTCTTGATTTTTCAACGGTCCTGTTACAAACAAAATATACCAGTCCTGTCTAATATTATCATAAACTCAAACATAACACTGTGTAAAGATGTGGGTGTTACTTTATATGGATGGAGAGAGGGAGAAAGAGAGAGGGAGAGAGGGAGAGAGAGAGAGAGAGAGAGAGAGAGAGAGAGAGAGAGAGAGAGAGATCCGTTTATCTATTTGTTTTGCTTTCTGTAGGTTTATCTGTCTGTGTTCTGTCTATCCGTATATGGATGTATCTGTCTGTCTGTCTGTCTGTCTCATTGGACAACTCGGGAAGCTCCGCATTCCACATGTTTTATGCTTGCATCCTAGATAAAAAAAACATAATCAATCACTCAGTTACGTAATCAATCATCAAAAAGCATCCAGGCACACCGACAGACATAGTGTCGTGTACTGAACTATACGCGGGCGTTGACAAAGACAGCAAGGACGTGTCAAACTCCAGTCTGGCCGCGTTCCCACAGTTTACGTCCTAGCATCTCCCCGCTCCCCACCCCTGCACACATACACACGCGGACGAGCATACACACTTATTACACAGACAAACACATATACACATTTACAGACACGTACATACCGTCCGATGAGAGAGAGATATCACCTACACACAAACACATGAAGCCTAACCTTCTCTTGCATCATCCGACCCCTTGCGCTAACTCTCAATTAGTTAACGATCACTGCCCGCCGTTGACATTCTGGTCAATTCTGTAACTTGTGGGTGACAACCACTGCACTCTGGAAACCAGTTCTGGTCTATATATGTTGCACCGTTGATAGTACCACTGACCAGCACCACCAGACATTCATCCTCTATTGCCATTGCTATTGACACCAACTCACCTTCGGCTTTCTTACGTCACTGCGATGACAAGAACCTGATGTGGGCAGTCTGTGAATAGTTTCTGCTTGTGTGAAGAGTGGTGGTGATAGTTTTGTTTTCTTTGGAAGAAGCCTATTTTGTGGATTACCCCGGTGATAAAATAGAAAATAGTATTGCTCGTCAGTTCTGATATATCAAATTAACCAAGTGTGTAGGACAAACATAAAAAAAAGTCGTTTCATTGGGATACCAAGGCCTGTTTAGAAAGAACTATTGGGGGGTGCATTAGAACAGACTATTTAAACCATACGTTGTTTTACTGTTTGCTTGGCAACATTTCTACGACACACTGGACATTTCTTAAGCATTATCTACGTCTTTGACCCATTTTCAAAGAAAGTATCAACTGATCCCGGACCCAAGTGCAGTGACAACACAGAAACGTCACCACGGAGACCACCATACCCACCACCGCCAACTGCTGCAGCATCCTCAACCCCAACACCATGTTTATCGTAGCCAAACCTCAGAATCCGAAAGTCATGGCCGCTATCGATGCCTTACAGAGATCGTCCTCACCAATCACGCCCACCAATTCTGTCTACATGTTAATGTTGAGTAGTCGTCAGTGTTGTATTGTTCATGTTCACTACTTGTCAAACTCGAATTTGTCATTGTGGATTGGTCACTGTAACTCAAGTGGTATCCACTACTTCTTTTAGTGGGCAAAATTATTCTATAGCTCTTTAGCTATGTTCGTTTTTTTTTTGTTTTTTTTTAAATCTGATATCTAACAGCTATTACTGATTTTATTTCCAGAAATCGGGTGTTAACTTCCCGGTCAGCTTTCCTACGTCATTCCGAGGTAGATTCGTATAGGATTTCCTTAGGGTTTGTAGGATTATCGTAATTGTGAGTTCCCTACGTCACACCGTCGGCGAGATGTCGTAACCAATGGATCTCCGTCCTGACGGTGTCATTCCTATGAGCAAACTTGAGGTCATACCTATGCGGCAGATTACTGTAGGGTTGCTGGCTGAGTTTTCAGTTGTACTGTCGTCACCATTCACTGAGATCTCCATTGAAACCCTGAGTTGTCAGTTGTACTCCCGTCGCCATTCACTGGGATCCCCATCTAAACCCTGAGTTGTCAGTTGTACTCCCGTCACCATTAACTGAGATCCCCATCTAAACCCTGAGTTGTCAGTTGTACAGCTATCACCATTCACTGAGATCTCCATTGAAACCCTGAGTTGTCAGTTGTACTCTCGTCACCATTCACTGAGATCCCCATCTAAACCCTGAGTTGTTAGTTGTACTCCCGTCACCATTAACTGAGATCCCCATCTAAACCCTGAGTTGTCAGTTGTACAGCTATCACCATTCACTGAGATCCCCATCTAAACCCTGAGTTGTCAGTTGTACTGCCATCACCATTCACTGAGATCCCCATCTAAACCCTGAACTGTCAGTTGTACAGCTATCACCATTCACTGAGATCCCCATCTAAACCCTGAGTTGTCAGTTGTACTGCCATCACCATTCACTGAGATCCCCATCTAAACCATGAGTTGTCAGTTGTACAGCTATCACCATTCACTGAGATCTCCACCTAAACCCTGAGTTGTCAGTTGTACTGCCATCACCATTCACTGAGATCCCCATCTAAACCATGAGTTGTCAGTTGTACAGCCATCACCATACATTGAGATCCCCGTCTAAACCAAGAGGACATGGATTTTTATTTTTCTGCTCTTTCTGGTGGCATTTTATTTCCCCTTTCTGGAATATTTTATGTGTAGAACACTAGTTTGTTTTCACGGCAGGTTGATATGCCATTTGAATATCTGTTCTGTACCGATCATGAACTGGCCCATCATTTACTGAACGCACATGCCTCTCTGTATCCTATGGCAGAGTAAAAAGAGAGACAGTTGGAATTGGCTATTGGCGAAGTTAATGTTTGCTTGATCTGGACATCTGAATTAAAACCGAGGCCAAACTAGTATCCATTCTTCGTTGTTTACAATTAATTTTGTGATTCCTGTACTCACAATCAAATTCAAGAGCTCTAGTTCTTTTAACAAAACTTCATAGTGTATTGGAAATCGAACACCGATCTGTTTAAACACCCCCATACACTTGAAGTGCAAAACCAAGTTCAGATGTCCGTGGGTAACAAAATAAGGTCTCAGACTGTAGAGTCTCCAACGTTACATAACTTGTTTCAGTTCAAAAACTTGGCAAGACTGTACGAACTCTCATGTTCCCGGACAGTGATATACACTTTGGTGATAACTGACCACTCGTGTTGGAGATAACATTCCATAATGACTGTGTCTTCTTGTGTACTTCAGATTGAAACACGGAGATAAAATACAGTAAGAACGAGTCGATAAAACAGCCGATGGAGGAATAATATGTTTATAATCATTTCATAACTGTTAAAAAAAAAATTTAAATTTAGGAACAAGTTTGTCAGATTTTCATAGCTTACATGTTATTCACATTGTGTGAATAGTGTTTCACTCGTGTGGTTGAAATTTGTGAAACATACCTAAGGCTTTGAAGCTAAGCTTTGCATTTTTGTGGAACTAAGAAACTGAAAGATGTGCCAACCGTTACCATTATGAACTGGTAGAATGACAGGAAAGTCTTTTATCAGCAACTGGTGCGCTGAATCCAGAGAATGAGAGAGAGAGAGGGGGGGAGAGAGAGAGCGGGGGTGGGGGTGGGGGGGGGAGAAGGGGAAATGCCATATATTGGCACGTAGACCGACGATGAACCTGATACTACTTTCTGATGGCAAGAAGAAGAAAAATAATTTTGTCTGCTGGTTTTTAATTTAAAAAAAAAAAAAAGAAAGAAAGTCAGTGACCGTTTCGGTGGAGAAATGCCTTAAACTTCCAGTACACTTTTCCCACGAAGAAAATGCGTCTGTTTCTGCATTGTAGCAAAGTTAGGACGTGTTGGCCAAAGAAACAGTATAGGAAACTGTTGTCCTGTTTACTCCACTGCATAGCACAGTATGTCTCTTTTTTTAATGTAGTCAGTCGGGGAATCGTACAATTTTCCCAGGTAAACCAGCTTGCAATAGTCGGTCTTGTCATTTCATTTTAAGTTTCTTCATTCCTGTGGAACTTCATAATAATATGTTGCATGATTTATGTATTTCTGGGGGCCTTCTACAAACTTTGTCGCATCCACCTCTTCCACTCTCATTTATCCGTTATCTCTCGAAAAGCGCATTTGGGTCATACTACGATAGTACCGTAAACCATTTATCTACTCATTTTTCTGTACCTCCTCCGTGAAGCCACATTCTTTTTTCCGCACACAGGGTTGGATAGGACAAGCTCCAGCTCCCGTTAATCTGTATGTAATGATATTTTTACTAATCCATCCACTGTTTGACCACCTGACAGGTGAAAGGCAAGCTGTAGTATGTCCAGGTGCTGAGACACGTGATGACCTCTGACTAACTCTCTGTTCTCTCTCCCTGACAGGATGGAGCTGGTCTGGCACGGTGAATTTGACCGTCTGTTTGCCCAGTACTACCCGCATGCCTGGTACCTGGTACCCACCTTCTACCCACCCAGCGACAGGTGGAGGGTCTTCAAGGACAGCGCCAAGGTCAGATTCTCCTGTCAGGTCAGTAAACAAAAAAATAACGCTTTTGTCTTTTGGGGATTTTTGGGATAAACGTTCCGTACGTAATCTTTTTTTTTCCGATTGTGATGGGGGGCCTCAAATGAAAGTACTTTGTTGACAGAAGAGATAAATTATCATAAGTATACTTTGAATGGATGGGTGTGTGACTGATGGCTGCAATGCATTGCAAACGGGAGGACGAGAACTGCATCACAGACAAAATTGGGAGCTTGAGGGTTTGGAGCAAGTAAGGGGTGATGTGCTATGGTGAGGTGAAGATGATCCAGAGAAGGCTGGTGAATCGCTGTGCTGATGGTCAAACTATGTCAGGTCTACCGTGTTCGGGGGTACAAGTCGTGCTTATATGGTTTCTTTACAGTTTGAGAGTGGCACCGAATGTGGTTTTTAGACATAAAGAGTATAATTATTATTTTTCAATGCCTTTGCAGTTTGCGCAGTTCACGGTCTTTCTTGGTTACTCTGTCTATGTCTGGCATTCAGAGCTTCATAAGTTTTTACGTTTCACAAGTAGAAGTGAATAGCTCCGCTACAGCACTGTTACTTCGTTAACATTCTGTAATGGATCGGCAGGCATAGGGCTTTCTTCAGATATACATGGAATCCACACAGTCAGTCAAAATATGATGTAACGGCATCATTAAAATGTGCACGCTGGGCGAGAATTAGGTACTTCGTGTTCAGGTTCTAATATTTGTCGTTGACGCAAGAGCCACCACACTAGGAAAGCAGTTTTGGAAACTGCCATCCTCTTTGAACCATAAACTGTAAGGGAAGGTAGCACATCAAGAAAACAAGACGACGCCTTTGCTTTAGAGGGTGAACATTTGGCGTAGGATCCACTCGGAGTCAACAGTGCTTAAGATTGGTCATTGTGGACAGTCTTATGGCTAACAAAGGAATATCTGACCAATCTGATCCATAGATATTCTGTTAACACTCCCCCCCCCCCCCCGCACCCACACAATACAGGGACCCTTTTCCTCCAATCATGCATGTTGTTCTGCCTATTTAGCGAACTATCTCCGGACCTCTACCTGTACAACTGCTGTGTCTATCTTTGGCTTATCAGTGTAATTTGCCAGTTAATGAACTTGTCACATAGACCAGCTGAGTGAATGATTAAAGCAGAAAAAGTAGTCAGTGGTGTCAGGCAAACTAATTACTTTAATCTACTTTGAACTTTCACAGCTATTCAATCTTTGGTCTTGGGAAATCTGACTTTGAATAGTTATCTGCACCACTGAGACATCATGAGATGGACGGGAATATCTTTTATACTCACCATTCATATTAATTAATAAGTCTTGTACTTGAGGACACCCGTACTTGGTCAGAACAATGGAGAATATTTTTCTTTCCCCTGTTAACATATTAGTGTCGGAACACAACTGGTTTCTGTCCTTGTCATCAGTGGACAGTGCAGTGTCCTGTCGATTATTCCTGAGACCATGAGTGTGACCACACAGGCTGAGTTAACTGACAAATCATTTGCAGTATCTTCTTTCTTTTGGGAGGGAAGGGGTTTTCTTTTGGCAAGAGATGGCCGTGGAGAGACTGTGTTAGGATATATATGTCTATGACAAAACAGGAGCTCAAATTATTGTACCTGATGCAAACTTTTGTCACACCGTAATTTAGCACAAATGTTAGGCAAAACTTGTGTTTAATGTCATGACGTCTTTATGTAGGTCTCTGTTTAAAATATTCTAAGTCCAGCTTCAGTTCTCTTATGGCAAGTACTAATTACCCGCCATGGCGTCACCCAAGGCGAGATTTCTGTCATAGACTGAATTTGCCTGGATCCGTATGTGAATCTTGTACTTCAGGCAAGCTACCATGAGTGACAGATAACGAGGACGCTGCCATGGGCCTAGATTGGCAACAGTCGTTCAGATTTGCCGGTAGAGCATTGACCTCAACTCATCACTATCTTCTTGTCTTCTTCTTCGAGAATGAAGCATATCTGTCACCATCACTTCCTTGTCCGCGTGGCAAGTCGGCGAGATGAGCCAGTCCAGTTTCAAACTGACCTCCTCCACAGGATTTCTCTTTCCCTTTCAATCTGCCTGTGATTATTCGAACCATAGCTATTGTTTATGTAAAGCCTTTTTTTTTTTTTTTGCTGTTTGTAAATCAGTCACAATAAAGCTACATGCTTGTTATTGTAACCTACACAAGAAATCTCCGCGCTAGTAACATGTAGTTTATCACTCTGAGCTTCCAATCCGAGTAATTAAGACGCTTTGGTGAGATAGTAGCCACTTAAGTGAAAGACAAAATTTTCGCTATCAGGCAAAACTGTCAATTTGTCCTGAACCACACAATGATATCGCTGTTGGTCTCATTTAGTAATCAAAATTTTCAGTTGCACTGGTAAGAGCAGGGCCGGTGCTGGGAGGAGGAGTAAGGAGGAGGAAGAAGAGAGAAGTTCAGAGAGGCTGACCACAGCATGAGGGTATACGTTCTAAGTGTAAACAAAGCTGTAGCCGGACGCCACCAACTGTAATCTCAAATTTTGAATCGAGAACGTTCAGTGTTATGACCTGTTTTCTGCTCTGGTTCAATGAACTTCAATAAAATAATAGGCCTACTGAGGTCATCTCATTATGACAGTGCCTGGGTTGTATGTTTTCATATGTGTCAAACTGGTCGTTTTCCTTAAAACGTTGAACCTTGGTCATGAACAAGCCAGTGCGGCCTGAACTTGGCATAGTTACTCATATTGTTTCGTCCTGTTAACTTTCCAGTTTTTTTATTTCTTTTACTGTGGTATAATCATTTTTAAGAGTACTTTGAGACAGTTTTATCTGGTGATGACTATGAGCTGTTAAATATTAACCGACGATTACTATATTTTGTTAGCATTTTGGGCATAGGACATCGGTACAAGTGATAATGGTAGGTGTAAAATGACCAATATTGTTTATTTCTATGTATGCAGGAATGTGGCCACGGATGGACCTCCATGAAAGGCCGCGTGATCTTCTGGTTCCACCTGAACTATTCCACCAACTCTGGTTACGTCATGTTCAAACTGTACGGTCAGCAGTGCCAGAAATGCAAGAACGGTAGTTACGAACATGCCATGTGGTACCCGGAGGAAGTCGTTAAGGTAAGAGAGCTGACGTCATGATGCGTTCAAATGCTGCAATGTGGGCGAGAGTTGAAATGTGGCAAAAATAAGAGAGAGAGAGAGAGAGGAGAGAGAGGAGAGAGAGAGAGAGAGAGAGAGAGAGAGAGAGAGAGAGAGATGTGTGTTGCAAAAACTCTTGTGTAAACCAACAATAATAAACCACATTATACTTAATTTCCCAAAAAATAGTTTAAGAAAAAAAGCGTCCAGACCCGAGAGCCTTTAGGTAAACAGCCTTGCTGCGGCCCCACAGCTTTTCTAATTCTTTTAAAAATATTTTGTCAGTATGGGTGGAAAATCGGAGAATAATTGGTTTTAATTAGTGAGTTCCATGGATGTCTAACAGCAAACACACCAGATTAACTGGAGGACAGAGTTATTTCAGAAGCCCATGGTGAAAAATGACATCGTAATTTCAGCACAAGTTAACTCTTTCCATGTTTTCCTAATATTTTCAGTGAGAAAAGGGGATGCAACTGGGTATTAGCGTCAATTTATCATGGATTAATTCCCTTGAGTTTCCAGGCTCGGTTATTATATATTAAGTTGTAAATTCTCATAGTAGCTCAGCAAAACTCGGCTTCTAAGAGTACAAAATCATTTAGAAACGGGGAAAATGCGAGATTGAAAGGGCGTTGTTTTAAGCTTCTACTGAACCTCCACATTTCTGTCTTTTTCCGTATTGCCACAGTTTAAAAGCTGAGAACTAAACACTGTTTCCAGACAAAAACATCTTTTTTTTGCAAAGAAACAATTACATGAGATCTGGTAATGTCATGAATAGTTATTGGATGAGTAAATATTATGATTAAGGTTGTAGGTGTATAATTTCCTGGCTGCATTTCTGTTCTAGATCTTAATTTTCTGACTTCTGGGTGATAGTAAAACTATGGCATCTGTCAGCAAATGAAGGTATTGAACTGAATTCCAATGTTTGGTGTATGTTGCAGGTGATTGGCAATGTTTACAATCGTGTAGGACAGATCTTCTATGGCTTCGTGCGGCCCCCACTGAGAATAGACCGTCGCCAAGGTAAACCTAGGAACCAACATAACGCAGATCTGTGCCAGGCATGCAAGGAAGGCTTGTGCAAGGAGGAGTGGTCATTCTCATGATGGAGTCTTGAAGAGGAGGAGGTGGGAGAAGACGAGGAGAAGGAGGAGTGGGGAGTGTGAGTGGAAGGAGATATGGTCTCCATGAAAAGAAACTGAATAATGGGTTGAAGAAAGTATCGGATGACATCATATCTTACACGATGGTCACATGGTGCGGTGTGTTGCGGTTGTGATTGTCAAATTAAATCTTAAATGAAGAGGACTCGACTAAACTCGACGATGATGTTGATGTCGATACCCAAATAACATTGGATTGCCTGCCTTGTGTTCTTAAAACGCCATATCGATTCTGATCTTACGTGTATCGTATACACAAAGGTTGTAAATGTAATTAACACTGTTTTCATCTGAAGAAGGCGATAATGGAGGTGTTCGGTTAATTAATATTGACTTATATTCGAACTGTGTAAGATGATCATAATTACAATTTTTATGGGCACTCGAAAAGGGATGTTAACTCCTTGAGTGTAAGGTATAACTGTGCTAGTGTATGAAAGAATCACGAAATCTGTGTTCAGAGAATGGAAGGGATTGCTGAAATCAGGCATGCAAATGATTAAGTCAGATTGTGTATGTACACAAACACACTCATCTGAATGTGTAGATTTGATAAAAGCAAGAAACGCTTACATTTACCAAACATGGGCGTGCCCCATTGCTTTAGCTAGTGGCTCATCAGTGAGGTGACTGGTGACAGAGGTGGCTGGTCAATGGGGATGGTAATTACATTATGGAGGTGAGGAAAATGAACCGGTGTGTTAGGTATGTGGATCAGGTAATGATCTGATCACAAGCAGGTGATTGCGTTTAAACTTCTTGTTTGAAATCATAATAAGTATGTTTTATTTACACTTTCTTCTGTGTGATTATATTGTTTTTGGGTAAAACCGATATGTTTAAAATCGATTAAATTATGATGATGTGTATACTGTTGAGCATGTATAATACATTAGCTTGTATGATGATTCCTTTTGCGCACTTCCAATCACATTTTGCTCAGCTGAACATGATTGTACATTTGGTGGCTGTGCCAGTGGATGGCTGTGTATCCCATGTTTAAGACAGTCGTGAACCAGGTGTAAGTGAAAGCTTTTTTACCTGGTAAGTCAGCGGCCCCGCCCAGTCATTTGTTTGTTCGATGATTCCCTGTGGATGAAACAAATTTAAGAAAGTTGATAGTAATATTATCTATTTCCTATACATGTCGTGTTTACAAAGTAACACACTACACTATATTTATATGCTATATCTATATACACCACATTATCTGTGCCTTACAGGATTCCAATGCCATTCCAGCGCATAATGTACACATTGAAATGTTTCAGTTAATGACAATCGTGTCCAGTTTGATGGCACTAATATTGCAGTCAGTCATCTTTACAACTTTGCTCAGTCATTGGATTCTTTTTAAAGTCATAACATGCATGATTTGGGGGGAAGGAAGGGAGGAAGACATAGCAGTTATTTGAAATATCCACCAGTGAGCTCTGATCACAGCTATTTAGTTTCAATTTGCTCTTTTGGTTACATCTTATTGTCAAGAGTAAATGAAGAATCGGGGTACTCATTTCGGTTAATAACGAAGTTAATTTCACTCATGAGCTCGACTGGACGTTTAGAAATATTAACTTTAATCTTCTTAAGTGCCTCCCTCATTAAAAAAAACCAAACCAAAAACCTAGTTTTTCCAAAATCCAAGAGAGAATGTTTTTGTACATAGTTGATTTTCATCAAAATGCCTTTGAAGGCAGATATACTCGTATTACCTCAGCATATGGTTCCGTCTAATTAATTCGGAAATAATTTGTAAAAAAAGATAGCTATTTCAGTAACCTAAAATGCTTTCCAAGCCTTATGCATTTCTGTCATTGTAACAAATCCCATTCATCATGATTGAAAAATTAATTAATCATTTTGTTTTATGTTATAAAGCCAATTCTGTTGAGCAGCCTCAAAGCCTGGATTCTGCAAGCTAACATTCCTGTCACAGTTGTATAGTAAAGCTGTCATATTCCTCTCTGGATTTATTACATGAACCTATAATCAATAATAGTTTTAATCGATCTTCGGGTAGTTTTAGATAACCTATCATGTCATATCCCTTTTAACCCTAACAGTGTCATCATAAGATCCAGTTGTCTGCTACTGATGTGAATTTCGACGTGTTCATTGGCTACACAACAAAATGATGAATGGGTGCAGTGAAATATTTTATGCCTCTGACTCGACAATTATTTTCTTACTGATGTCAATCATTTAGATTATGTGGTCTTTAGTATAAAAGTAGCTCTTGTTGCAAGACTGAGAATTGGCAGTTAAACCTTGAAACCTGTTCGGACTTTGTGGCAGCTCTACCTCGGAACTGGTGCAACGCCACCTGGCTGTATCCTAAGCTTAAAAGAAGAATTAATTTGCCCCTGTGCATTTTCAGCATTCACTGTCATTATACCCTGTGTTTCCCTAGCGCGGCCAGAGGACCAAATGCCCTGAGGCTATGAACAGAGTTATGGGTTATCCATTGTAAATTGGATTGTTTTCTTTATAATTTTGAGCATTTGTTGTTTTTCAATCACTGGACACCGAGCACCACTCATAATCTTCCGGGATCCATATTATATCTGCTCCAGACTACTTTTACTTCATGTAATTTTGCAAGTAAAACTAGTGGAGATTTTTTTAAAAACAATAGTTAATATTTAAGATATCTTGTCTTATTATCATGTTACTCTGTCAATATGGAGCATCATGAATTGTTGTACTTGAACAGCTCATCAACTCACTATGTGATACTGTAAGCTAACTGACAGTCATGTCACGACTTATTATCTAACCAATATAGTTTTGTCTCTGTCCACAGTATTTCAAAACATACTGTATAATATGCTTATATCACTGATACACCTGCACTCTGTAAGCGATTTTAACTTGTATGTATACACACATTAACACATGTACATTTAACTCATGATATAAAATACGGCCTTCCTTGGTATCCCTTACACAATATGTTTACAAAGGATCAGAAGATGAGCTAGTTACAATGTATCTTTGATGTTCATCCCCATCAAGAGGCCACAGACTTTTAGAATCAGATTAATTTATTTACCCAGCTCCATCCAGCTCCACCCTGTTGCCCCACACATAACTATACTCTGCCCCGCCTTCCACTCAGTGCCACAGTTGATTCAGGCAAGGCACTTTACAAGATACACTGCCTATTTGATAGGCTTGTTAGATTTGAGTGAGGATAAGAAACAGATTTCTTAACGTGAAGATGATGCTTTGATAAGGTAGGGCAACTTGGCAAAAGGAGGTAGAGTGAGGACATAAACAAATGTGAGAAACTCAGGAAAAGCTACGGTGAAGTAGACCGGGATCTGGAGATGCTTGTCGTGTTTTAGTGAACGGTCAGAATGCGTGGGCGATAACTACTGCTAGACTACTGCCTCCCCCTACTTTCTTGGTTGTAGCCCTTTGGTGTGATTGAGGACAGAGGGCACGTAACTTTACCTTTACCTGTGGTGATGCCGGTGGACATGAGTAATATTATTATTATCGGCTCTGGTGATGACCTGGCCATTGTTGATACGCATAGTGTGGGCATGCTGATGTTTGAATGGAGAACACCAGTGATGGTAAATTTGACAGAAATTATCTTGCTGTTCAACGGCAATCTGGCAGTGGGCAACCCTACATTGTGACTCAAGATGGCAAGGAATTTGTAGGAAACTAATTAATTATTTAGATAAATCTCTTTAAAATGAGACATTTTTTATCGCTATGTCACGAAATTACCAGTGCAGATGGCAATCTTTCACACGATCACTTGGTAATAAAGGTAATCACGAGAACGCGTTGATGCTGGAACCAGTTTGTTTATTACGGGTTATCGTATGCCGCCATAGAACCTTTGGTAGGTGTAGTGGTCACCCATAACATGGTCAACAATTAGCACACACACTAACGTGGGAACATTAACCGATAATGTGGCAAGAAACTATAGACACACACGTAATGCTCGTTCACACCGGAAGTGTCGGTCGGCCGAACCACAAAATGAGCAAAAACCTCTCTTAATCTCATTCTGTGTACTCTTTTGACAAGCTAAGACAATGAAGGATGATAAAATTATCCTCTCATGGCCGTTTTGCAATCTTTACCTTCAGCAGGCATGTTTAAGACTGTGTTGACACCTTCAGAACTGGCTGTCCTCCTTTCGTGTACAACGCTGGCATTAAACTTGATCGTTGTTGCTTTCACATCTCCCCGTAGTAGGATCCTTTCTTGTCGCCAACACTGGTACCATTCAATCTTTTTTATCTACAGTTGTTCTTTCATTATTTACTCCCTTGAGTGTTTTTCTAAGGACTATCCGTTCGGAAACAAAAAAAAAATCTGATATCAAATATGTTCAGACAAATCTGTAAAAGCCATAAAAACGTAAATTGATGGAATTTCTGGTGAGGTAGATTATCATTTAACATCACGCATTGGGCACTACACGTATGCAAAAAGAAATGTTTGAGAACAGACTGGAGAAACTTAACCAAGAAAAACTTGACTTGAGTTGGTGAGTAAATTATAAAATTATTTTCTTAAATTTATTATTTTCATACGTCTTGCGAGGCATGTAACAACAGCTTAAATTTAGCATGACCTGTTATAATATTTATTTATTATATTGCCACCAATAGAAATATGGTTATTTTCATATTGGCGATGCGTTGGTGAGAATGAGGCAGTGCCAGTAACATCTTCATAACGAGTGCTGGTGTAACTAGAAAGTATGCCGTTAACAGAGTTTGGGGTGGGGGTGGGCGGGGGGGGGGGTACAGGGAGTGCACGAGCAATTATTATATTCTCCCCGGTTTTTTATGTTGGCCTGGCAGAATGGCAGATCACGGGTGCAACTCTGGATCATGGCCAAGCTAAAGAATATCTAATTAATGTATGATGTCAATGATGAGATTGTGAATATTTTGTAGTTATACTAATTTAACGGCAGAAAATTCAACATTTGAGTTTGTTCAGTATTTTGTCACCTGGTTGATCTTGCTGTCTCCAAATTGTATTTATTGGACCATTGACTTGCTATTTATAGTGTCTGTTTTGTATTTATGATTACACTAAAGGATGGCTCGAGTAATGAGTTGTTTTGGCGTACTGGCAGTGAGTGTTGGTATAACTAACAATGTCATTATTGTATAATTATATATTGCGTCATGAATCTAAACATATCACATAAACACACATACACGCTGAGTTCATGTTTTGGGGCACCATTTGAACTGCACTAATTATTAAACATACAATAATGAATACCCTTTATGTTTATTTTCTTTGTTTACCCTACTGTATGATACCACCCACACAAAGTGAAAAAAAGAAAGCAAAAGCAAAAAAAAAAAAAATTTTTAAATTTCATTTTGTTTGTTTTATTATGATTTGGCGTCATGTAATTATTTAGAATGCATTTTTCAGTGTGCTGTGCAATGCATTGTTTGTGCTTGATCATTGGCAGATGGCTAGTAAGTGTTGTTAGTGAGACAACTTTTTAAAAAGGTTGGGTCAACACGAGGGCACATGTTAAAGAAGTACATTTGCTTAGTGTCCCAATTTTATTGCACGGTTTAGTAAGGAGGATGTTGGGTGGGTCTGCCAGTAAACTACGCTGTGGCTGAAGGTAAAATTGGGTTACATTTTTTTAAAATTCATTTCTTCTACGCCACTTGGAAATGCTCATGATAAAGGATGAAAATCAGGTATAATTACAAATACATTCGTCACGTTTATCAGAAGGACTTGGTACACCAAATGTTCACTAGATCGAAAAGTTTCATTGAAATACCAGTATTGCGTATAATATTCCTTCTTGTAATAACATGTACTGGAAGACGAATGTTAGCTCTGTTGGGAATGAGCATTTTCACATCAACTTTGAAAATAGCCACCAATATAAGTAAAATCATTTTATTACATACCCTACACCGGGCATTCTCCTTGCCAAGCCACATTATTGTATGATATAATTATTTTTAAAAGTTTATTTAACACACCGTGTGTTCCCTCCTGCTGAGGAACCAGGTACAGTAAAACTGATTCTAGGTGCATTCTGATCTACAGCTGGTGCTATTACGATAATTACTATGTAGAGATGGAGGTCTGTACTGTTTGACCTGTTATCATCAGCTACAGTGTCGTGGCTCTATAGCCACAGTTCAATGGGCTGATAAAAATGGATGCTTGTAGTGAAAGACTTTGTTTTTATTCATTTTAGTTGTTACAGCTAGTGTTGCCTCCGATTGATGAAGGTGTTTTTATTTATGATTAAGTCAGCAATATAAAAACATTTTTTCCGTAGATGTCTTAGAATGCCCTACCATAGTCATGTACAGGTCACAAGCAAAACAGTGAGAACAACATTCGTATGTTCCAGATCATTTCAGATCTGTTGATGCCATTTGTCCAACAAAAATAATTATTTCAAGTCATATGTAGGCCAGGTCATTGCTGAATATGTACACTTTCAAACTATTTGCTCAGCAAAGTTATACTTGGAGAATACACAGTTGTGCTCCTTTCCTCTGGCATTGATGTTAGAGACATTATTAACTTTTGTCTTAGTGACATATTCCCCGACAATCTAGCACACACAGAGACTGGCGCGTCCACCCTGTGTCGATCACTGTTTGAAAGTTTCCACTGAGAAGTCCTGGTTAAGATGAAATGAATTGCTATGGTTTCATAATTTTTGACTTCAAATGTAATAGTTTTCAATGCACTTCACGGGAGATAGTGAACTAGAGACAATGCTTAAAATCGCAGAGACAAAAGTGATGGGGATCAGCTTTCCTGTTGCATGAATACGCATGGACGAAAACGTTTGTACTGACATTCCCCCATACATCTGACCCTTCTAAAATCAATCACAAGAAAGTATTTAAAGTGTAGTAGAATTTTATGTTTGGTGGTTCCCGTGTATTACGTGTTCATTGTTCATTTTGATGAATTTATCTCTTGAACATGTCATGCTTGTGTTCAACAATTTTAACTGAAGTTGTCATACAATACAGTTCCTTGTACATTCCATGATATATTATTATAATATTAAATAATTATGGCTTGATGTTTTGTTATCTCCATAAGACGAGCAGGTCTTTGATCTACGCTTAAGTTTTTTGATTTAATGTTTTGTATATTTACTTCGTTTTCAAATTTTTGTTCTTTTTCAGTGGGCGGTTAGTGCATTTAAAGTTTCACTATACATTTTTTGCCATTTATTTTGTCAAGCAACTTTTCTGCATTTCCAAGTTTCTTTTGCATTTTTAATGTCGTGTTTTGCTCTCCTTTTGATGTTTTATTGCGTGCTCTATTTTCTTCTTATTTCATTCTCTTCTCTGCCAATGTTTTCCAGCAGTAAATGTAGTTTGTGAATATTTCTCCAGCCAAATGTCCGGTTTTTAATCTATTGGTATCTTTACCATGTCAGACAGTGACAATTAGATCTAAATAAGTGCAAAATTGGTGAAAATGCCTTGTGATTTTGGGAAAGACTAAATATCATGTAACATCACAATGCTTATAATTTGTTTTCCCCGTAATTTAAAGACAATATCTTCGGGATTTACATATTAAAAACTGAACAGCGTCAGTGCCGTCATCTTTGCAGACCAGAGACAGATGGTAGGCATACTTCAGGTCGGAGATAACACACAAGAGTTTCTTTCAGTTATCCATACATGCTACACCAGTCTGTGACATCAATATAATATCGTTCTAAATGGTGCACTGCATGAACATTGCATGGCAGCAAGGCCAACGATGCACATTATGGCTAGATGTTTTGTTGTCTACAGAAGACGAACAGGCTCCAACAAAATGTGGGGATTTTAGCACTTTTGAAACATCTAAATTCAAGACAATCTGCTGTCGTTTGGTTGTTGCTCAGCCAAAGTTTGGAGTGTACTGAGTCAAAACATGGTTAATGACACTTCCAGATGGTCAATGACACTGCCAGATAGTCAATGACACTGCCAGATGCAATAGTTTAACTTTTCAGTAAAAAAAATTGTATCTGATCTTGCGAAATTATCTCAGACCTGCACGTGCCAAACCATTAAGTAGATCTAATGTTTTTTATGCTGCTTGATTATATATGTAATAATATAATTGTTTCCTGAACGTTTTGAGCTTACTTTGCCGTGCCGAAAAATGCTTTTAATCATTTGGAAAATGTGCCTACACGTATTTTGTGTGGCTGTCTGTTGAGTGCCACTTCCTAATGGGAGAGATTGCCTTCTCCTTGTTCCCAGTCATGTCTTCCAAAACCGGCCAATTTCAAGATGAAGTTTCTGCCTGAGAGATGGGGTTAAAGTGATCCTTCAGACTGGGGCCAGACTTCAGTGTTGATTCTATCCATATCCAAAATTTAGCTTTGCTGGCACTATCTTTGACTTTTTTTTTATTTGCAAGGCTTAATCTTAACCTGGACATAATAGAATGGCCTTTGAAAATGAACTGGTCTCAGGATGCAAATTTCACAATAACTGACAATAAATAAATAAATAAATAAAACTCAATATATTTATTGCATCAGAGTAGCAATTGGAGTTTTCTGTGCCAATAGTTGAGATGATATTCTCCAAAGGTTGCAAAAGTTTAGAAATTAGAGGTTCATTTGATGAATGCGATAAACAAACGTGTTCACATTCACACACACATAAACTTTAATGATTACTTTTACATCAAGAAATTCAGCTATAGATAAAGCATTTAAACACAGCCTTATGTGTCCATTGCTCTATCCTTCAGCACTAACAGTAATCGTGACGACAGGTTTCTGTATTGGCTTAAATCACCACTCCACGTGGAAAACAAAACAAACAAAAACGTGTCTTATGTCTTACTATGTACAGCTCTTAAAATGCCATAAACGCCTTATTTTTTAATAAATTTATTCTTAAACACAATCTGAGTTTTTCTTTGATATCATTGATGTTGTTGTTATGGCACAGCTGAAGCGCCAGAGATGTTTGCTGACTGAAATGCAGTGTTTATGTGCCAGCTTGGCTTCATGATTTTGACACGTTGTGAAATTGAGTGACTGAGTAAGATACAAATGATGTGTTTATCAGGCTCCAATGATGGTAGAGAAATGAGGCAGTCCATCATTATCGTCCCTCCTTCAAAACAAGGGGGGGGGGGCAGAGGAATGAATAGCTGATGTCAAATATGGTAACAGGAACTAAAATGTCACATTTCCCAACGAGGCTACTGCCAAAGGCGTGTATGTGGCGATTCTGATGTAAAATGAATTACAGC
Organism: Onchidella celtica; assembly: GCA_963931925.1. NCBI lineage: Eukaryota > Metazoa > Mollusca > Gastropoda > Systellommatophora > Onchidiidae > Onchidella > Onchidella celtica. Next base: position 48,268,409 of record OZ007578.1, read on the forward strand.
GCTTTACCAAGATGTTACAATGACATGCTCTTGCCCCCATTTTTTTTAAATTGAAAGTTTAACTGAGACTTGTTTTTATCTTTTCTGTTCATAATTGTAACGAGGACTGAAATAATTCTTGGAAATAATTCTGCTTGGAAAACTGAGATAACCAAAACGATGTGTAGGGGATTATCCAATCTCTCAGTGGAATAAAGATCTAACTTCACAAAGACCAAATAAACGAATTATTTCGCGCTTTTTTTTTTCTCTTCCGCCATTCAGATTAAAAATAAAAGAGTGTTGGAAGTCGATTTTGTCAGAAACAATCAATTGAAGTGAGACCACTCATTTCGTCATGAGCACATTTATCAGTGTTGATTCAATTTATTTCTTCTTTCTTGATCTCACCTTCTTACTCTACACCCCCCCCCTCCTCCCCCCAATCCCCCCTATTCTTCCCTACCAGAGTTTCCTCCTGTAACAATTCAAGGAAATTGTACAACACAACGGAATGAAGTAATCTGTTGATCACAGGATTTGTCAGCGCAAATATCCAGAAATAACGACTTCTAATAATTATTTCCTCACCAGGCATCAAATCAATAAACCTATAGTTCATCGTCCTTGGCCAGATCTCTTGCGTGCATTGTCTTGTCTTACTTTGGTCTGGATTGTTTGTGACACCTCACAAAGACATCACATGAAGACAACCCGTTCTGTAGAACTGAAGCAAATTATAGACAGACCTACGGAATGACAATCAGATGCGAGGCAGCTGTAAACTGCGCTTGTTTCACCTTATTATAGCACGGCTGCTTTGCTTTTGCTTTTTTTTTAAAGATCCAGTTGACAAACATGTCCAATTTGAACCAGTGTCAGAACAGACCTCAGTATCAACACACAAATCTCTGCTGAGAAAAGCAAACAATCATTCTGGGTAGTGCACAAGCCATTTTTTCTGCTCTGGTCATCCGCTCAATAAATTCTTTTGTAAGACCCCAGTTCTGTGCAGTACGCCTTAAGCAGACTTGACTGCAATGTTTATCAACCCGGGTTGTCTACAAGTGTGAGAGAAAACGATCGTCTATTGAAAATATTAATCCCCTGAGTGTAAAGACAACTTTGTCGAGTTTAAAAATCAAAGTAATGATTACTCTCTTGGATTGTAAACCTGTCCTGTCGCTCAGAACCAACATACAAAGCAGCGTCTTCCACGTGAACATTTAATTCCAGGGGGTTGACATTCAATAAAATCTTAACTGTGCAATAGACCGTCTCGAATTTTCCAAAACATAAATGTGACAAACAACAACCCATACAATATGCACCCCACATTATGGCTAACCAAGTCTGCCTTTTCTGTGCGTAAATTCACTCGCCAAGTCAAATTGAATGTTGCTTTCAAATGGATATATTTAAATACTTCAGTTCTGTTGGTCTATTTTATGGCTGTGACTTGCAGGTACTTGACATCGACAGAATGCGCTATCATTTCTTTCAGTACAACTTTAAATAATCATCTGTTTACTGATTTGATATCCACTCCTAAAACGGCGCTGATGTAAACGTATTTTGACTGTTTGTTATGATTATGGTTAGGGAATTGTTCAGAATCACCGACAAGCACAATAACCAAGAGGTACTAAAAACAGGAGAGGGATAAAAATGCTCAGTGAATTCCCTCCCGCTGTCCGTTTCAGCCTTCCATTATCAAACATCATGCTCGGACATGATGAAGCTCAGACTTTTCCCTCGTTGCTGTGCCATTATCTTCCTGTACATAAATTTTGCTTGGTCAGATGTTGAACTCAAGATGTTACATAAATACGAAAATATCGAAATCTGCTAGGTTTAATTCAATCTTGCCATATTTCTGAAGTTGTGCCCACATTATTACGATTGTAGTTTTTAGACTTGACAAATGCCTTGGAAGTTGAAAAACTGTGAGGCAAATGTACACCCGACCTTTCTTATCCCCTCAGTCTTGTATTATAAAGAACTAGCTGAGTACCCGTTCGATGAACAGGTTTGTGTAGTTTTTTTTTTTTTTTGGTGAACTTAAGACGCCTGTGAACTAAGAAAGGCATTAATGCTGCATAGATAGCTTATAAGAAGAGATGCAACAACAAAGGACACCACTTCACACCGAAAGGAATAAGGACAAAAGCCGAGATGCGTAGGGTCATCCTCAAAATTCAGCGACAGGACAGTACACAGTGTGCAGTGGTGCGCACCGAAAATTTTCAGGAAGTGATGATGTCATAAAAACCTACAGCATGTCAGTGAGCCTAGTGAAACTTGGGGAAACAATACATTTCCAATAAAAAAAAAACTACACCGATTTGAGACTTCTATTAAAAACTGTGCACCCTTACATCCATTCTGATGTACCATATTAAATTTGAAGTCTGAGTGTTGAGTGGTTCAGAAGCCTTTTGCAACGAAAAATCTCAAGTCCACAAATATATATAGTAACTAGCTGAGTACCCGTTCGATGAACAGGTTTGTGTAGGTTTTTTTTTTTTTTTGGGTAAAACTTAAGACGCCTGTGAACTAAGAAAGGCATTAATGCTGCATAGATAAGAGAGATGCAACAACAAAGGACACCACTTCAGACCGAAAGGAATAAGAACAAAAGCCGAGATGCGTAGGGTCATCCCCAAAACTCAGCGATAGGACAGTACACAGTGTGCAGTGGTGCGCACCGAAAACTTTCAGGAAGTGGTGATGTCATAAAAACCTGCAGCATGTCAATGAGCCTAGTGAAAATTGGGGGAACAATACATTTCCAATAAAAAAAACTACATCGATTTGAGACTTCTATTAAAAACTGTGCACCCTTATATCCATTCTGATGCACCATATAAAATTTGAAGTCTGAGCGTTGAGTGGTTCAGAAGCCTTTTGCAACGAAAAATCTCAAGTCCACAAATATATATAGACTAGCTGAGGTCCCCGGCCCTGCCCCGGATAAATCGGTTTGAATATTGGTTTCAGTTCTGGGTGGTTATTATGGACCTGCTTGATCTGGCCTGTTCCTATTTGTTTATTTTAGTTTTGTTTGTTTGTTTTTGAAAAAGTCTTACTGCTCTGCCTTTGTGAGTTGACACCCTGCGCATCCCGTACAACAGCATGATTTGCGCACGGGTTAGTGTGTTTGATAGTGAACACATCGCAGGAAGTGATAACGAAACCTTAAAATGGCGAACCATGACTCGAAATAGATCTAAAATTGGGGAAACAATACATTTCCAATAAAAAAAAAGTACACCGATTTGAGACTTCTATTAAAAACTGTGCACCCTTACATCCATTCTGATGAACCATATAAAATTTGAAGTCTGAGTGTTGAGTGGTTCAGAAGCCTTTTGCAACGAAAAATCTCAAGTCCACAAATATATATAGTATAGATATAGATATAGATAGATACAATCTCCATCAGCTGAACTAATGATGGTTATGTTTGGATGGAAATCAGAAAAGGTTAATTGTTGACTTACTGACATCCAAAAGATAATATAATTTTCAACAGAAAATAGAATGTATACCAAAGAAATTAAGGTAAAGATCCGAAGACAGAAGCCTACGGAAACGGGTGTCGAAGAAAAAAGAAACTGAAATGAGACGCCGTATTCAGCACCAGTTATAAGAGGAAACAGCATTGAAAAGAATGCATTATGAAGTTAAAATATAAAGACATTACTCACTGATGTTTCCAAACATTCATTTATTTGTACCAAATCATAAACATCCAAAATTGTTATATCAGAACTGTTTACTTTCCAACAACACACACATAAATATCAAACTGGACATAGATCTGTGTTCAACACATTTGATCTAACCATCTTACGTATGGGATAAAATGAAAACTGGTGAGTCAAGTGTGAACTGTATCTATTTTGTTTTGATACAATGCGCGACGTCTCCGTTTTCGCTAGCTGTTCTGATGTGCCTCAACTAGTAACAAATTGACGAAATATTATAAAAACCACAAAAAAACTGTGGGATCGCTGCAAGGCTATAATTATGCAAAGCACTGTCAACATTTGGTAAAAAGAAAAAGTTGTATGTAGCGAAGTCTCGAGTAAGAAATAATACCCAAACGACACACTAAAACACAAACCTTTTCTGTTTGCCAAATTTTGACATTCCCTATAGCCTTGCTGGGACCACACAGCTTTTCTGTGGTTTTTCTCAATATATGCAAAACATTGTTGATTTTTCTTTTTTCTTCTTGAAAAACGGTGTAGCCGAAATATCGGCCATTTCCTGTCTTCTCTTTTAGTTTTGCGTTTCATTGTATTGTTTAAGTATTATTTCTTAAGCGAGGCTTTGTTACATACAACTTTTTCTTTTTGCCAGATTTTGACTGACCCAACTAGTACAACAAATTTGTTTCGGTCTCCTCAGTGGGCAAGGTCCCGTTTAACTCCACAATTCACATCTCACACTCAAACAGTGACAAAACAGACTTGACTCAGTCCATCAACAGCCAAACTGCTGTGAAAAAAACCAATGCTGGGGCTGGTGCCAGGCTGGTGACTCGCCGTCCAGAAATTATGCACCACATTTATACACAAGGCACTGCCCATCACGACTATATGGGCACTCTGCACCAGCCTAAGTCTGTTTCACCCCTAATGTGCCCTACCAAGTGTTTTCCTGTGACAGCTAAATCCAAAAGGAAGGCAGACAAACCACCAGAAATTAGAATGCCCTTTTTACTATGTCTTCCAGAAAAATCGAGTGCCCACTAAAATTAAATTATGAGGTCACGAGTGATCGACGGAATGGAGAAGTCATGGTAAAAAACGAGGGGTTGCACCTGGAAACGGGAGGGGTGGGGGTAGGGAGGGGCAAAAACATTCACAAACATCGTTGTCAAATTGTTCACAAAACAGTCAACAATATCTGTGTACACAAAGCATCATGGACAAGGTTGTCACCGTTCTCTGTCGTAACTGAAAAATTCGAGAAATCGATTTTCATTCATGTTCAACCACATTCAAAGCCGCAGCCACTGATCTTGGTTCTAGACTCCTAAGCCCAAAACTAATCGAATAGCAAATTTTCAACAAAAAAAAAAAAACCATTGTCACTTAACCTGTTGTGCTAAACTAAAAGAATTTCTTACTTCTAGTCAAAAGCAGTCAGAAACCAGTTTTTTGTTGTTGTTTTTTAACAGTTTTAGGGAACAGTGACGAGATAATGAAAAATATAAACATCATACTGGGGATCTAAAAACTGTACAAATCTGACACTGAAATAAACAAATAAAAAAAAACAAAAACAAGCAGTTTGAAATATGGAAGCATAGAAAAAGACAGCAAAGCAGATTAAAAGTCCATGCTCAGTGAAGCCTTGAGGAATACAGCATGGCCCAAATTCGATAGAGAATCCTATCCGAACAATGAGCAATCACTGCAAGTTCATCGTAAACTTATAATTATTAGTTTTGTCTGCAAAAGTGCAAAATTAGAGCTGTAAATATCCCACACAAAGTGTGCTACATTGCGGTTAAAAAAAAGTAAATTAAAAACAAAACAAAACAGAGTTTTTGCGAGAAAAGACAGCTTTTGGGGTTGCTGTAATTAGTTTCTTTTCAGTTTATTTGTCTATACTATGTTTTGCCTATCAGGTGTCATTTCCCAGCTCAAGATTCATGCTGGTAGATCAGTTTCGTTTTCATATTGTGCCTGCGACATGCAGGCTCGCAGCAAGTTTTTGTTCCCTTCTTTCTCCACGCCCGCGACTCCGCCCACCGAGTCGTACGTTATCTCTGCTTCTTCGTTAGCGCCGCCTGCCGTTCCCAATTTCCCCGCCAACTCGTGTTCGTGTCCCGTCACGTGTGCCTTGTGTGTGGTCTCAATTTCTCCCTGGCCGAAGACTGACGAATCGCCGTTCGTTGCTGGGTCACCTCCCCCTGCAGGCTCATTTGTATCCGGGGTGGGCTTCGTGCCAATGGGACCAGGTGTTGGCTTATCCCCGTTAGATTTCACTGCAGTCGTACTTTCTTCCGTGTCGGCTCCTTCCTCTTTCTTTTTCTCCCTCATCATCTTCAGCAAGAGATGGCACAGCGGATTTCTGATTCCTATGCCTAGCGATCTCGAAAGTTCCAAACTTGCCGGTGTTCTGTGGGTAGAACGGATCTTCCTCTCCCATGGTCTCCACCATCACCTGATTGACAGACTCGTCTACATCCTCCTCCGCCTCCTCCCCCCCCCCTCCTCCTTTGTGTTAGCAGTGACTCGGGTGTAGTCATCTGTCATGGTCTTGGCCATCAGCCAGTAGGTCGTCAAAGAACTCTTGTCCTGCAGGACAGACCGATAAGACGTAAAGATCGAATCAAGGTACGCCTTTAAGTTTAAGCAATGTTAGTTAGTGGGACCGATTTCAATACGTCATCTAAGCTTGATATCGGAATTGAAAAACCAAAGTGAATTACCAATCCCACTTGAAGACACAACACTCCGTCTTCAGGGAAGTAACGAACAAAGACATAAATATGAAGTCTGCTTCTTTTTTTTTTGGTAAACATAATCCCCCCACCCCCTCTTTTGTTTTCTTAATTCCAGAGTCATGGAAAAATTAAGGCATAATAATGTATCATTTATTCAAGGAATGTCAATATAGTGTACCTTGACAGAGTCGTCCTAGGCTACTGCGGTTGATACCGAATGAATGCCTCTAATGAATGACTGGGTTAGGCGCGCAGGCCTTCAGTGTGCATTCAAGCACCAAATTTTATATCATAACTCTTCCCTCTTGTTGCACTGACATTAAAAACGCAGTCCAAGACTGCAAACCTCTCTGTTTAACTTCCTAATACGTTCGAATAAGAGAAACAGCAATAATCATTGTGACTGATTGTGTCTAATATTGGATTCATGTGTTCTTGGAAAATGGCCGAAAGCTTTGCCATATCTTTTGTCATTGCGTGTACTGTAATTTCTCCACGGGACACCAAAAGGCAAAACAAAATCAGATGTTACAACACACCAGTTTAGTATTCGTTCGTCTGGGCTGTGCTCACTAATGTTGGACACTCAAAAAAACATTCGGTGACCATTAGGTTTGAAAGCATCATGAAATTTTGTGTACATAATTATAATAATAATAGTTCGTCCATCAGGTATGATGATGACCTTAACAACACCAGAGGAATAAAGAACAGAAATTGCTGAGAATCTCAACACATGGACAACAAAAAGAACTAAAGGACACAGAGGACAGAACGGAAAGACCGCTCCTTCACGACCCACGGCTTCCCATGTGACCGACAAGTCCCACTTCTGCCCTGCAGACCCTTCCGCACAAATGACAAGAGCGCTCCGCCGGCCCAGCACCACTGGGCCCCCTCCCGCGCCGTTCTCTTTTCCTGACAGCCTGCTGGACTCTGTCAGCCCCCCATGCTTTGCTGCCTCTGGTAAGGGCCGCCCTCCAATTTGCACGATCAAGCGAGAGCGAGTAATCAACTTCATTTTTGAGTACATAATTATATTATATCAGTTATTATACAGAAGCTCGTCACTGGGCTGCATTGTTCAGATCAACATCAGATTTGTCGGTCGTAATGATATTTTGCCAAGCGTTCTTGACCAGTTACCTTGGCGATGACTTTTAACACCAAATGTCTGAACAATCTATGTTGAAAAGTAATTTGCTCCTAAATGTTATTGTCTATCAGAGCGGTAAATGGGAAATCAACATTATTTTAATTATATTCAGACATTAAAATAACAAAGAAAACACAACAAAAGAAAAAAACAAATTGGTTACATGAAAAAAATAATAAATCTGAATTGAAGGGATATTGAACAGATCACTGATTCAGGCCGTCTCAAAAGTCCACACATGAAGCGTTTATGGCAACTCTATGCACCCTCTGGTGCAGAGACTTTTCTAAATGAAATTTAAAGAAAAAAAAAACAGACTTCAACGCCGGCTCTTCCAAATTTCTATAAATGGCGCATGGTTGTCAAAACATGTTATTCACTTCCAAATTCTGCTTTAGACCCTCCCAACAGTACTGAGTCCCCGTAAAGAATGACTGTTAAGGCGTCAGTCTGATAACTCATTGAACCGTTATTTTGATTCATTCAAATCTATGTGTTAGAGTCCATACGTTCACACTGGATCAATATCTTTTATATCATTGTCTGTGAATACAAGTCTTCACGAAAGGACGCGGTTCTGAAGTTTGAAAAGTCTAATTCTTGATTCAGCTATAAATGTATTTCAATATTCATGTCAAAATTTGTTTGCATATTGATCATTTCAACTTCATTTTACTTCTTGTTTCGTTTCTCTCTTTCGCTCTTTTCAGCTTTTATCCTACGAACTGAATGTGAATGGCATTGATCAGCCGAGCGACTTTCTGAATGCTGATGTCACCCTCCCTCCAACCCCCAGATTACAGGCCTTCATACAGGATCTAGGAAAGAAATTTTGAGTCAGCGCCAGGTGCGCGTAGGGTACAGGTGTGAAATGGAAAAAGCAAGCTAGTGATATTTTCTGGAAATAGAGATGATGTCAAACAACAAAAATTGGGAAAGGGAGGAAGGGGTGGGCGTGGTGGGGAGCAGAACATAAAGAATCGAAGTGCAAAAGGTAAGAGACGAAGTGCAATGAAAGCTGAGGAAAGTAAACTATCCAGTTTCTAGACACCGCCAGCTTAGTGCTCGTGCGGGTGTGAACTGACCTTGACGTTGACAGAACCACGTAACGCCATGATGTAGACCCCATGTTTTCTTAAAGAGTTGTAGGTGCTGGAACTGATCTGGATTTTATTGGCTGGGAATAGAAATCATAGAGATCTGGGCGTGGAAACTCGCAGATTGTCTGTTTATGCTGCAACAGTCCATGTTACTAGAGAGCTGGCCGTGTGACAAGTTGCTGGGAGAACAGATTAGTGTCAAGTAAACAATCCTGTCACCCTGAATGGTCTCTTGGAAGATCGCTTTACCGTCAACTATTAGAGGACACTTAATATATGCTCTAAAGCTCGTCAAACTACAGAATTCTGTCAGTGACTGTGAAGTTTGGTCTCTTAGAGAGTAAATAGCCCTCTCTTTGCGATCAGTGTCATACCTCTGTAGGACACTATTATCTAGGACATTAACAAAGAGCTGACACCGTTTGACTTATTAATTACTGATGCAACTTTCGTTTTCTCCTCAGAAGAGCGTTGTGTTTACACTTTCAAGCTGACCGAGTCACTTAATAAATGGTCCTTAGTAGATCTACACGTTTTGTATGGTGTGTCCTTTGTTCTGTGGTCAGACTTCCTACACCTCAAGAATAAGCATGCGTATGCCAAGGGAAAATTTTAATGGTAACCACAACAATAAATTTGATGACGATAACAATAATAATAATAAAAAAAAACAGATTTGTAGCAAACGATATTTCATGGCTACATGCTGGCAAGATACAAACGCTTATCGTGTACCAATAATTATTGTCGGAGTCATCGGTATCTCTTGCAGAGGAGATTTTAAAAATCTTTTCACTTTTACTTTCCACAATCTAATTACCATTAATCATGTAGGGTTAAGTGCTGTGAGAGGTCAACTAAAACCACAAGTATGTACATGTTCTAAGCTAGCACTTCAAAAACGTAAAACGTACATCGGCCTAGAACAGGGACGGATAACGGCCCTTAGGGGCCTAATATTGGTGCCCCCGTAGTGTAACGTTCCGCAAACACTAAAGCGTTCTCCACTGCCTATAATACAACCGCATTAGACGCATGGCATTTTCTGGATACATTTAAAAATAAAAAATGAAGGGGGTCTTACATCCCAGCAAATATTTTAAGTTTTTTTTCTTTAGTTGTGGGGGCCCTTTTTGTGGACTTTGGTTCAGCTGCACCGTTTGCACTTTTGCACCGTATTTTATGTTCCATGGTAAATCCGGTAATGAAAAAATTATTTGGTACCCCCTTTCCGTTGATGCCCTAGGCATGTGATTATCTTGTTTAATGATTAATCCAGCCTTGCCTAGAGGGGAAAGCAAGGATAGAAGTGGAGTCCAAATTCCCCCCCCCCCCCCCCCAATATTTTAAACTATCGTCCAGTATTTGCCATATTGTTCTTTGTGCATTTTTGCCTTTTCAAGAAAATGAGGATTGGGGTTTGGTCGGCAAAACGGTTAAAACGAATACAGGTTACAAACGCATGTCTCGAAAAGTTTTTAACCGATTGGAATGGCACTTTTATACATAATGAAATTAGGGGTAAGAGAACCACTTTCTTGACAAAACCTCAAAATTTGCAAAATGTCGCGTTCAAAATTATTTACAATGTACCAACTTCTGAAGGTAGTTTAGCAAAGTGAACAAATGGTGATGATATAGACTTACGTATGCCGTAACTTTTCATGATTGAGGCCACGTTGATGGTTTCTCCGAACAGACAATACCTGGGCATAATATTCCCAACGATCCCGGCCATGCAGGGACCTGAAAAGTAAATTGTGCCAGAAATACCTCAGGTTAGATCAATGGGTCGGAGAATGACCACACAGAGTAATTAATGCAAGCCACGGCAGAGAGACAAGTTAATTAGAGCAACATCTTTTTTTTTTTTTTTTACATTTGGAGAATTTGACATGCGGCAATTTCCTAGGTGGTGACGCTGCTGATACTGGATCATTCTTTCCGAAGTCGTGGTGGCAGTGCACTAGAGAACGTTGCACCAACTGCCCCCACCTCTGGCGGTCATGGGCAAGGGCCTGCGTTGTGGCAAAGTTTTTCCCCTATCTGTTTGGTAGTAATATTGTCCATCCATTTCTTTCTTTGTCTGCCCCGTCTCCTTGTTTTCTGAACTGCACCCTGCAGGATGGTCTTTGATAGGCCACTGGCTCCTGCCACATGTCCATACCATTTCAACATTCTTCTTGTTACTGTGTTCAGAAGATCTTCATAGTGACGCACATGTTGGTTGTTGGTTTTGCGCACTTCTTCAGTCGTGATGTGTTCTGTTTACGAGACGCCAAGAATCTTCTGAGACATCTCATCTCTACTGCTTGAATCTTCCTCTTTAGTTCTGCCGTTAGCGTCCATGACTCGCATGCGTATAGATAGGGTGATGACGGTATTTTCACACAAATATTGATTTCGTCCAGTGGCGGATCTACACCTTTGTGCCCCTGAAGCTTGGACTGTTATAGAGCCCCTTTTCCACCAGCAACAACGGGCAACATACAAAATTTTAATTTACTCATTCAAAAAAAGTTTCTTCAAGGCCCCTACGGTTTTAGGGGCCCTGAAGCTTAACCTCAATAGTTTCATAGTAGATCCGCCACTGATCTGGTGTCATGTTTCAAGCGCCCACTGACAGAAGAGTCACGAGTCACTGTGGTTGCAGCTGTAAAATAAATTGTCAGTTTCGAGTACACAGTTGCAAATCAGTTTGGAAGGATTAATTGACATGTGTCTGTGCTAATGATAGGAACGTGGAGGAGGTGGGGTGTGCACTTTTGAGACCACTAATAAACACATAAGGAACATGGTTGTGTGTTGGGATGGGGTTTGACCAGGAGGAACATCCCTGAGAATGTCAATGTGCCGATTACCTGTGTTGATGCCAATCCGAAGTTGCAGTTTACAGTTAAATTGCCGTGAAAATTTCCTGTCCACCAACTTCACTAGTTCCAAGGCAAGGTCGGCTATCTCAGCAGAATGACTGGTACCGATGCGGTTTGGGACACCTGGTGTAAGGGGAAAAGAATGACATTGGTTTGATGAGAGGGTGAGGGTGAGCAGAGATTCATTACCTATACATGTAAACCATATTGAAGATAGAACTAGAACAGCGGTCTACGTTTAAAATTTACTGTATGTGGATATCATGATTTTTACCTAAAGACGGGTTGAACAGAATAATGATTGTCCGCATAAATCTAGGCAGAGATGGCGAGGACTCGAATTTAAAATAACATGCAAAACATGTAGATAATTCCCAAATTCTGCACCAAGGCTTTTTTTCATTAAGCCGCCTACAGTAGCCAAATTTTCCATGTAGGTTTCAAATACCGCTGAAAGTGCACCGAAGTTTGGATTTTTTTTTCATTGGTTTTGCTTTTCATTTTTTTTTTTACTTTGCTGTATGCTTTATGGCTGCCTGCTTGTGATCCTCTTTTTTCACGAGCACATGACCCGTGACGCCAACACTTCCTGCGGCTGCTTTAAACTATTCGTCGGGCCCGCGGCTAAAATCAGAACACAGGAATACCCTGTTGCTTGCTTTGGAAATTATTTCGGTTTTCCGGAACAGTTGTAGACGGGGGAAAAAGTGAAAGGCTGGGCAGGGAGAGGGGGGGGGGCCGCAAGAGGAGGGAAAGGGGGGGGGGGGGTTCCAAGCTCCGGGAGCGTGGGTTTTACGCTTCTAATAAGTATAACATTCCTGGGAGCTTTCTATTTGTATGAAAGCAAGGTGGTATTGTCTTGAAAACCACTCCCTGAGTGAGAAATAAGAAATAAATATATCATTTTATACTCACATTAAGATTGATTCAGTAAATGCCTCCACTTAAAATACAAACACAGTACAGATGAAATCCACTGATGTCACTCACCAGAGACGATCATGTAACTATCATTGATAGCCTCCACCTTGTACAGGTTCCTGTCCTGTAGCCGCTCGTCTATGGCACTGTACAAATTGTTGAGTAAGTTAATGATCTCCAAGGCTGAGCGCTCTTGTGACATGCGGGTCAGACCAAAGATGTCCGTGAACATGACCGTGACTGACTTGAAGTATTCAGCCGACACTTCTTTGTTCTTCCCTAGAAGTTCTGACACGGGCCGGGGTAGCATTTGAAATAACAGCTTGCTCGTTTTCTTTTTCTCGTTAGACCATTCCTTACACCAGATGGAGAAATGTGAGAAGGAGACGGAGGGTCAGGCGAGGGTTATGAAAGGATCACAATGTAGTAATGAAAGAATCAGACGGAGTTGTCAGAGTGTCAGATGGAGTGTTGAGAAAATCAGGTGGAGTTATGAAAGAATATGGTGGAGAAATCGAGTATAAGATCGAATAATGAAACAATAAGGTTGAGTTATCGAATGTAAGGTGTAGTAATGAAAGAAAGTGGTGGAGTTGTCGTCTATAAGATGGAGTAATGAAAGAATAATGGTCGAGTAATGAAAGAATATGGTGTGGTTATCGAATGTAAGATGGAGTAATGAAAGAATATGGTGGGGTTATCGAATGTAAGGTGGAGTAATGAAAGAATATGGTGGGGTTATCGAATGTAAGGTGGAGTAATGAAAGAATATGGTGGGGTTATCGAATGTAAGATGGAGTAATGAAAGAATATGGTGGAATTATCGAATGTAAGGTGGAGTAATGAAAGAATATGGTGGGATTATCGAATGTAAGGTGGAGTAATGAAAGAATATGGTGGAGTTATCGAATGTAAGGTGGAGTAATGAAAGAATATGGTGGAGTTATCGAATGTAAGATGGAGTAATGAAAGAATATGGTGGGGTTATCGAATGTAAGGTGGAGTAATGAAAGAATATGGTGGAATTATCGAATGTAAGGTGGAGTAATGAAAGAATATGGTGGAATTATCGAATGTAAGGTGGAGTAATGAAAGAATATGGTGGGATTATCGAATGTAAGGTGGAGTAATGAAAGAATATGGTGGAGTTATCGAATGAAAGGTGGAGTAACAAAAGAATTATTATGCTCGTGTAATGAAAGAATATTATGGTTGAGTAATGAAAGAATAAGAATGATGGAGTCAGAGACATGCTTCTGTTATACTAGACTAACGGTACGAAGGCGCACTGACACAGCGCATGGAGGGTTCAGCGCCCATTACAATATGGCAAAATATCGCTCAAGAAACTGATCATTGCTAATTTGCTCCAAATTACTGCATTTATTCATTGAAGGGTGCAATTGCTAGTTACAAATGAAAACATAAATCAAATTTTAAACATGTAAATGAATGATTATTGTTTGTTTAATTAGTGTGGACAGAAAACGACATCATACTCTTTTCGGTAACTTAGATCTAGCCTGTATTTAAAGAACAGAAAAATATTTGAGAATGAGATCTGTGCGAGAAACTGAAAGAGACAGCAGTATGAAAAAAATTGTTTGAGTGAAAGCAAAGCTGGTCTGACAAAAACCAGAGCGATGTAGAAAAAGAACACCACAATAGGATGACTATGGCGCATGATTGTGTAAGTGAAAGACAAGAGGAAAGCAGGGCGCTAATAGGGAGAATGAGTGAAAGACAACAGTAGAGTAAAAACCGTTCGTGCACTTCCAGACCATAAATATCATTTTTTTTTTTTAGCTATATTTTTTTTATAATCCATCCTTTTTTTTTTTTTGTATGTATGTGCTGTATGTGCTGTATGTGCTGTATGTGCTGTATGTGCTGTAGGTGCTGTATGTGCTGTAGGTGCTGTAGGTGCTGTAGGTGCTGTAGGGGCTGTAGGGGCTGTAGGGGCTGTAGGGGCTGTAGGGGCTGTATGGGCTGTATGTGCTGTATGTGCTGTATGTGCTGTATGTGCTGTATGTGCTGTATGTACTGTATTTACTGTATGTGCTGTATGTGCTGTATGTACTGTATGTACTGTATGTGCTGTATGTACTGTATGTGCTGTATGTACTGTATGTGCTGTATGTACTGTATGTGCTGTATGTACTGTATGTACTGTATGTACTGTATGTACTGTATGTGCTGTATGTGCTGTATGTGCTGTATGTGCTGTATGTGCTGTATGTGCTGTATGTACTGTATGTGCTGTATGTGCTGTATGTGCTGTATGTACTGTATGTGCTGTATGTACTGTATGTGCTGTATGTGCTGTATGTACTGTATGAGCTGTATGTACTGTATGTGCTGTATGTACTGTATGTGCTGTATGTGCTGTATGTACTGTATGTCCTGTATGTGCTGTATGTACTGTATGTGCTGTATGTACTGTATGTGCTGTATGTGCTGTATGTACTGTATGTCCTGTATGTGCTGCATGTGCTGTATGTGCTGTATGTGCTGTATGTCCTGTATGTGCTGTATGTGCTGTATGTACTGTATGTCCTGTATGTGCTGCATGTGCTGTATGTGCTGTATGTGCTGTACGTGCTGTATGTGCTGTATGTGCTGTATGTACTGTATGTCCTGTATGTGCTGCATGTGCTGTATGTGCTGTATGTGCTGTATGTGCTGTATGTACCTACCAAAGGCCAAAAGTCTTATGTGTTTCTAAATTGGTTGTGTGTTTACCGCTCCTCAAATACAAGTTGTTGTTGTTTTTGTTGTTTTGTTTGTTTGCCTACTATTTTCTTACATCTGGCTTTTCTACGATTTATCGCCTATTTATCAGCGATTTGTTTCACTTTCGTGCTGCGAAACAAAGGGGGTGCACAGTCTAGTATAATATACTCGTATATGTAGTTAATTGGATGGAGTTAGCGAATATAAAGTGGAGCATTGAAAGAATAAGGCGGAGTTATCAAGAATAAGGTGGAGTAATGAAAGAATAAGGCGGAGTTATCGAGATAAGGTAGAGTAATGAAAGAATAAGGCAGAGCTATCAAATGTAAGGCAGAGCAATGAAAGAATAAGAGGAATTGACGAGGAAGAGGTGGGATGATGAAAGGATAAGTGCAGTTATCGAGCATAAGATGGAATAATGATGGATCAGATGAGGCAGTCTGAGTAATAGATGGAGTTTTATAAGAGTCAGACGAAGCCGGGTGAACATAAGAAACAGGCAACTGGGTAGCAAATGTTACAAATATGGAATAGCAAAATGGGTATATTATTTTATTATATTGGTGAGGACTATAGGTTTGTATTGTTTGCAACCTGTGAGTCCCATAGATTAAATTTTAACGCATGGTACGATGGTGTCTGGTCAGTCAGTGGCAACAGGAAAGAAAACAAAAGTCTGTCTCAGCAGTACTAACTAGCGGATGAAATTGTTCCTGGTTTTATTGCTCTCATCATTGTTATCTCTGCCGCTATCCACTGTTAATTTGGTTTTTCTTTTTCAGATCAGATAGAGACATGGTAGAAATGGACAAAAAGCTTGTCTACAGACCACCTGTGCAAGCATACAGCTGCTCACCTTCGTCTTGTGTACCAGAGCCAGGGCGTATCTCTGTATGTCACTGGTCAGTGTCTCCACAGAGTAGATGACCAGTGGACACATCAGGAACACAATCACCAGGAAACAGGCAAACAGGCACTGATGGTCAAGTTTTGCTCCTCCGTCTGGAAAGTAACACGACCAATGTTTGGTAGAGAAGACAAAGCAGACCAAATTTTGCCATGAAAGATAATCATTTGTGGATGATAACAAATGTTGCAACATTTGCAATCTTCATTAACGGATGATTACAATTCAGAAGATTCAGAGCCTCACCATTAGCACCATCGTCATTGTTACTATCACTTGTAGAAGCTACATTACCGATAATAAGTTAGATAAAGTCAGAACAGCATAACTAATGTCTTAACTATATCTAGCAGATCACACGCAATCGCTAACAGGTCCAAAAAATATTGTGAAATTATCATTAATAACAAGTAACAGAGGTGTCGATTTACAACTAAAAGGAGAAAGATAAATAAATAAATTCACCTGTATAATTTCTTCCAGCTGGCCATTGATGAGATAGGCCAGTTCTTGTTGGATAATCAGTAAAGTATCTAGATACAAAGTCATGTTGACAAACCATCACTGTCCTGTTGTGTGAAACGAGAGAGAAATGGTAGGGGAATTACCGAATCAGGTATTGAGTTACACAAAATCATAACGTGGCTAAGCGGGATGAACAGTAAATAATGAAGTCTCACATGAGGAAATTGGAATGCTCAATACTTCTGTTCCCCTATCGCTTATAAAACAACAGAAATGTCCAACATGGATGGGATACGGACTAAATTTTGATTTTGTTGAACTCTTTTAAAGAGATTTGTTTATATCTATTTGAATCCCCACTGATAGACTCTCTACGTTGCATGTGCTCCATTCATCTCTGCTTAGTGCATTTTGATCAACATTAAATATCGTCAATCAGCTCGAATGGGGTGTAATCTATCTTTCTTTATCCACAGTTCAAAATATCAACGGAGGGTAATGTTCACACCTGATTGCATGTTCTTCCACCCTTTTCCAGACGCCCTTCCATAAACAGTGTAAGATAATTGGAGACGTACAGAAAGCGCCAGTTGATGTAACACTGACATGCAAATAGCACCAGTAATGAGGTATATATATACAAAAAGCACCAGTAGCAGTCGAATACTTTCCCGGATACGCGTATGCACTTAGCTGTTGATACAGTACTTAGGTAAAGGTAATAACCCAACCAGTAAGTTAACCTAGATTAACATATCTTTTCTCGACCCCTGTTCTATCGAAATTCTGTAGGCCGTTACACACTATGCATATTCTTCATTTCTGCTCACCCAAACATCTTCGAGTTTCTGGAGACACTCCAACTGATTACAAAGCATGCAAGTCTGAAGATGAAATCAAAACCAGCCATGCCTTCGCTCAGAGAAAGGAAAAGACAAGACATCATGACAAACACCGGGGCTAAATACGCGTCAGGAGAAATTGGCCGGGATCTCTACCTGCCACAAATTAATGTCAAGGATGAACCAGCCTGGCACGCTGTAAGCAATGTACAGTTAAGATTTCTCCACATTTTCAACTAGATTGTTTGTCTTTTAACCAGCAATTAATGCTTCAATATAAATCTCAACAAATTCATTCGTAGACTTACTTGTGTCTTTTTGCCTACCCTAACCAACTGCTGCTTTTGTATATTTTCACTACTGCTACCAGCTAATTATGACAGAGACTGCCGCATCAAGCAGGTCTGACCTTTAGTTATGGACGCATCAGTGAACATCACGTGTTGTATCTCAGACCGGAAACTTTCAATGACCGCTGTCAAATTGGTGCCAGTAGCCGTTGTCACAAATCCCAGACTGGGAGATGTAATAAGTATGACAGGACAACAATCACGAACAAACAAGTTAACACTTAACAGAACAATCCATCAGACTCACACATTTATTAAACATAATTATACATATAATAGCGCAATTACATACATTATATTATTGAAATCAACTGCCGTACGACGGCCTTATTCTCACACACACTCTCCCTCGGATCCACAATCCGGTAGTTACTCCTAAAGGCACTTCGGCCTCAGCCTCTCCCCTCAGGGTCTTAATAGCACATTAATAATTCACTGGCACCGCAGTCTCCCAATATCACCTTCTTGTTGTCATACACCTTAGGACTCCCCTAGCACCTCAGCAGGGCAATAACACATTATTATTTCCATAGCCATCAACATGGCAACAACATAGTATCAGCTCACTAGCCTATCAACATGGCAACAATATAGTATCTCAGTCACTCTCATATCTACGTCCCTGTCCGTGGCCTGACTGCCACGACTTTATGTGCCTCTACTGTCCTGCACTGACAGCCTCACTTCTGGCCTATGTGTGGCCTCCGGCCCTATGCTGGCCTATCCCTTGTGCTCATCGAGGTGGCTCTTCGGCCCGTCCCCGACACCTACAAGAATAACATTACATTGGTATAATACCCTACCATTTCTATTCACTCCACCTCTCCTTACAATCCATGAAGCGTACACACACTAGTTCACCTTTCACTCACCACACATCTTACGGTAACACACTTCCATCGGAGTACACACTACTCACTCGCGCTACAAATCCATGAACTCACTTTCATCTATCGCTCGTGGCGCACATTGCTATATCCAATATCAAGGACTTCCACATTCCTGATTATACTTATTCACATCATGGTAATAGACGAATATAATATAATACATCAATCATAATAATCAATCAACGTTCTACATACCAGTCATAACTGGAAAGACTCTCACTAGTCTTCTCGACTGCTTCCCTTTATGTCCGCCCGATGGGCTCTTATTCACAGGTCCGATCCGTAGGACCTTCTAACTTGCAGTGATAGTAATCCAACGCTTTCGCCTCATTCAGACTTCCACACCACTCATACACGCACGCTTTTCCCACTTGTCTGCATGAGTTATTTTTACTCTTCCCCTTTCACGTCTTTTCCTATCCGTCTGTCGTGAGCTCTTCTTATTCTACACCCGCTCTGTAGCAATCCCCTTAATTGCACTCACTCCACTCGTGACAGCCGTCACCCCGCCTTGGTAAATGGGATCAACTGCGTCAGAGTAGAGAACCGCTGACCGATAGTTGGCCTTGAAGATATTGACGCGGTTGTTGTACCGTTCGTACACACTCTGAGTGGGGAAACCACCTTCAACATAAAATACCTAGTGAGAGAAGACATCAAGTAGGAGCATGGTATTACATTGTCACAAATCCCAGACTGGGAGATGCGATGGTTATAACAAGACAACAATCACGAACGAACAAGTATAACACTTAACAGAACAACCCATCAGACTCACACATTTATTAAACATAAATATAAAGATAAGGATAACAGTGCAAGTACATACATACACTATATTCTTCAAGTTAACTGCCGTCCACGGCCTTCTTCAGTAAACACACTTCCTCGGGTCCACAACCCGGTAATTACTCTAAAGACACCTCGGCCTCAGCCTCTCCACTCAGGGTCTTAATGACACACTAATATTCTTTCACACCACAGTCTCTCAATAGCGCCTCCCTATGGCAATACACCTTAGCCTCCTATACACCTCACGTGGCCATAGCACGTTAATACTTCAATTCACATGAATATCTCATTCGCACAGTAATACATCCATGTCACAATAGCACATCTTAATAGCACATTCACAATCCTATATACATCCCTGTCCGTGGCCAGACTGCCACGACTCATGTGCTGCGACTGTCCTACCCCGACAGCTTCACTCCTGGCCTATGTGTGGCCTTCGGCCCTTGCTGGCCTATCCCCTGTGCTCACCGTAGGCGGCGCTTCGGCCCGACCCCGGCACCTACAAAAATAACATTACATTGGTATAATACCATACCATTTCTAATCACTTCACCCCTCATTACAACTCATGAAGCGTACACACAATAGTTCACATTTCACTCACCAAACATCTTACGGTAACACCTCCACCGTATTACACCCTACTCACTCTCGCTACAAATCCATGAAGCTAACTTCCATCTATCGCTCATGGCGCACATTGCTATATACAGTATCAAGGACTTCCACATTCCTCACATATACTTATTTACATCATGGTCGTAGACGAATATAATACATCAATCATAATTATCAATCATCGTTCCACCTACCAGTCATCACTGGAAACACTGTCACAATCTCCCGACTGTTCTCACTTACGTCCGTCCCCTAGGACCTTCTAACTTGCAGTGATAGTAATACCGCGCTCTCGCCTCATGCAGACCCCCCCACTCACAACATGCACGCTTTTCATTACCCGTGGGCCGTGGGTTAACTTTACTCTACCCCCTTCCCCCGTAACTACTGATCCCAGATCACCTGCTCGTGACATCATCCCCCACCCCAAAAAAATTAATGCAATTAATTTCAAATCGCATCAAGATGACTGTCAACGACTGAGCGTGAGCAATACCTACATAAAAATGACCTACCAATGCCCCTAGCATATATAATACCGAAATCAGGGGAAAATATGGGGATCAATATGCCCTGCCTATGCATATATGTATCACATCATCAATAGCTAACTAAACACAATACCTAATACAGAATCAAAACCACTCAATCTATCAACCATTCTTCATATAATATTTATAATGTCAATATTTTAAAGTCGACGACTCGTTCACACAGATCCTGTCAATGTTCCTGTCCTCCGATGTATAAGCTCCTGAACTCTTCCCCTAGGCTCGACTAAGGTAGTCGGCGATATGATTGCTGGTTCCTGGAATTGGTTGAATAACGAAGGTATACGACTGTAACGCCAATGCCCATCTAGACAAGCGTGGGCTGGACGAACGATTCTTCGACAAAAACGTTAGTGGCTTGTGGTCTGTCTGGATACAGAATTCTCGTCCCATGAGATAATGTCCCAATTTCTGGACGGACCACACAATGGCAAGACACTCCCGCTCTATCACAGAATACTTTCTTTCTCTCTGCAATAACTTCCTACTGACATAACATACAGGATGTAAACATTCGTTCTTCTCCTGTAGAAGACAAGCGACGACACCAGAGTCCGACGCATCCGTTCTGAGGATAAAATTAGATCGAAAATCGGGTAATATCAGAATGGGTGACGATGATAATGCTGTCACCAAATTATCAAATGCTGTCTGACATTCAGACGTCCACTGGACCTTATCGGGTTGTCCCTTCTTAGTAAGGTCAGTAAGAGAAGATGACAAGGAGGAAAAATTTGGAATGAACTTTCTGTAATAATTCAAAATTCCCACTAAGCTTCTGACTTGCTTCTTTGTTTTAGGGATTTGCAACCCTACTAATTTGTCAATTTTTGTTACTTCAGGTCTCTGAACACCTCTACCCACGATATGTCCTAAGAATACTATCTCTGGACATGCCAAATCCATCTTTGCGGGTTTAGCAGTTAACCCAAAATGACGTAATCGTTGAAAAATTACTGTTAGTGTCTGAATATGATCAGACCATGTCGACGTATGACACGCTATATCGTCAAAGAATGACACGACATTAGGTATGTCCTTTAATACAAGTCTCATTAATCGTGCAAACGTCGCTGGCGCGTTTACCAACCCAAATGGCATGACCTTAAATTGGAATAATCCAATGGGCGTTTGGAAAGCCGTGTATTGTTTAGACTTCTCAGCAAGAGGGATTTCCCAATAACCTTTCGTTAAATCTATCTTGGAAAACCACGTGGACCCGGCCAATGAAGCTATTAGTTCCTCCTGAAATGGAATAGGCTCCCTATCGCCTACCGTAATAGTGTTCAATTTTCGAAAATCAATACAGAACCGCACCGATCCATCAAGTTTTTTCACGAGGACGATGGGTGATGAATACGGCGATGTTGATGGTTCTATCACATCTAACTTCAACATTGACTCAACTTCTTTTATAACTCTCTCCCTGGAAGAAAAAGGCAACGGATAAGGTCTAAGAGATACTGGCTCATCCGAAGTCAACTTTATTTGGTGCTGGATCACCGTAGTGCGACCCGGCAAATCTGTAATAACATCCGGGAATGACGCTAACAGGGTCTTAAGTTCCGTACTCATGGAACTCGTAAGGTCAGGGTTAAATTTTACGTCCCTGTAACCTTGTGTTGGAGTTAACTCCGGCAATTGAATTTGTACCTCTTCCTGCGCCTCGGTGTCGCTTACGTCACTGTCTAACTGGTCTACGACCCCCGTACAAGCAATAGAGAAGACACTCTCCTCTGGTTTCGTCTGTGCACACAGATACTCTGGTCTCTCATAAAATCTCTGTAGCATATTAACATGGAAAACCTTTCTTGATCCATCAATGTGGATAGCGTAATCTACCTTCGAAACAACTCGCTCAATAACATAAGGACCTTTCCATGTCATCAATAACTTATTATGGTCCGTAGGTAATAACAATAGGACCTTGTCTCCTGGCTTAAAAATTCTCAGTTTGGATCCTCTATCTTTATAGTCTTTTGCTCTTTTTTAAGCGATACTAGAAGCTTCTTCTGCTACAGTGCGCGCTGAAGATAATCTTTCTCTTAAATCAACAAGGTACTGAAACACTGAAATTTGCTCATCGTCTCCCGATGATGGCGACGTCATCATGTCCCGAAGAACATCAGTTGGACCCCTAGGAGTACGACCATACATCATTTCAAAAGGAGAGAATCCCGTTGACTCCTGCCGTACCTCCCTATACGCGAATAACACTGCAGGGATATATCTATCCCAATCTTTAGGGCGATTAGCAGCTACCTTACGCAGCATCGACTTTAGCGTCGAATTTAATCTTTCGCACATGCCATTAGCCTGCGGATGATAAGGGGTGGTAGTGATGGGTTGTATGCTAAATAAGCGAAACAATTCCTTCATCATTTCCGAAGTAAATTGCGCACCCCTATCAGATAAAATCTGTTCCGGAATTCCCACTCTAGCGAAAATTTTAAACAGCGCTTCCGCGACTGCCTCAGACGTTATGGTCCGAAGAGGAACCGCCTCTGGCCATCTCGTAGCATTACATATGACCGTTAAGAAAAATCGATTCCCCCTATCGGTAGCTGGGTGAATGGGGCCAACAAGGTCTATCGAAACCTTTTTAAACGGTTCCGAAACCGTGGGGATCTTTTGAAGAGGAGCCTGGGGTGTACGACCCTTATGCGTCGTCTTTTGGCACGCACTGCACGTCTTACAATACACTCGTACATCTCTGTGGATGGATGGCCAGTAAAAATTCTTAAGAACCCTTTCTTTGGTTCTAGCTATACCCATATGACCCGCTAATGGGACATCATGTGCCAAATGCAATACTGTTGCGATTAGCAACGCTGGCACAACGACCTGCTTTAAAACGGAAGCCACCGTAACATACTTACGGAACAGAATGCCCGCCTGGATAACAAAGGAAGACGACCCGTTCTTATATTTCCTCGTTTTCTCCGTTCGCGCCTCCCCAAAACATGGACTCAATGATGGATCCTCCTTTTGCAATCTCGCCAAGCGCTCTGGTGTGATATCCAGGTTGATCGCTGGCGTTGCCAAAGGTCTAATCTTATTCCTATCACCTACCTGTCGACGTGTCTCGACTGCGGCACAAAAGTCAATACCTTTTGATTGTGACCATGCCTGCACATTCTCCTCGGAAGGGGAAACTACCCGAGATACATTACCAATGATGAGCTGGGCGCCTGGAAAACAACCAACGACAGCTTCGACTTCCCCGCTAAGGAAAGGCGTATCTATGACTATCTTTGCCAATGGTAATTTCTCAATGGCCCCTGAAAATTGTATGCATGGGACAGTGTCACCTGTAAGCTGTGAACCCTGAATGCAGTCCCTATGCACCCCCACAACGGTAGATCCTGTATCTCGTAAAACCGAGACCGGTTCGTCCCCAACAAACCCCGGATAAACCCTAAGACCGCCTCCTGTATGACATGAATTTATAACGGGGATCTTTCTCCCACAAGGTAAAACACCGGAAGATAATAACTTCTCACAACTGGGACACTTAGAATACTGTCCGCCTCCGTTGTCCGATGTAACACACGCGGCCGCATGATGAAATTTATTAGGGGAACATGGAGTGGAGCTACCGTGATTACCATCCACGTTCGCCGCTATCCTACATGCAGGACAATTTACCCTGATGTGACCTGCTCTTCCGCAGTTCCAACAATCTGCGGTCCTACAATCGCGTGAAAAATGACCTGGGCGTCCTCAAGTCCAACATTCCGCTCCCTGTGCTCCGTTAGCCCTGGGTCCCTGTGACCCATCGCGACCGGAACTAAAGTCCCTATGCCGTCGGTCATCGGCAAAGGTCACAAATCGCCCTCGGCCATTACCGCGACCTAGCCCTCCTGCTCGGTTAAACTTACAGGATCCATATGCAGGTGATTGGTGATACCCCCTACGTTGCCCCTGGGCTTGCCCGTTATAGGCACCACGCTGACGCGACCTGTCTTTATGTCCTGTCGGCGACCCCTCAACCACGGCGACGTAACCAGCATCCTGTACGTACGCCCTCGCGACTGGTTTGGACGGATGTGCCGTACGGTATGCTTCCGCCAACTTTGACGCCTCCTGCACCGTCGCGGGTTCGTTTTCTTTCAGAAAAGCCACCAGATCTTTATGGCACGACGCGTATAGCTGGTCACGGATCATTAGGTCTTTCAATTTAGCAAAATCCGCGCCCACATGCGCCAAGTCTACCCAGTTCGCGAAATATTCCGTCAATCTCGCGACGAAGGCAGCAAAGTCCTCCCTGGTATCCGCACGTGCTCGTCTAAACTGCTCCCGGAAATACTCCTCGGTACGCGCAAATCGGCGAAGCATCAAAGCCTTCAGCTTATCGTAATCTTGCACGTCTTCGCGCTGTAACTCTTTAAAGTAGGTTAACGCTCGCCCCTGCAATAAGGACGCCAGGTACGTGGACCATAATTGCTTATTGTCCCCCCATTGCAGTTGTGCATTCAGTTCGAACCTGTAAAGGAAGGCGTCTATATCGTCCTTCCGGTCGTCGAACGTAGGCAGCTTAATTCTAACACCACTTTTGTTTTGCCCCTGCCGCTCAACTGTTTCCGTTGGCGCATTGTTCTTGCTTTGTAATTCCGCAATCTTTACTTGCGCCTCTATCTCCTTTAACTTTAACTCCCTTTCCTGAGCCTCTTTTTCTCGCTCTCTATCTTTAGTACGCTCATCGCGCAATTCCGCCTGCTGCTCTTTAATCCAGCCGCGTAGCTCCTCTCCCTCAAGGCCAAATTCCGTACCTACTTTCATGAGCTCACGGAGATCCGCCATTTCACGGATTTATTATGATACAATTTTAAATACAATAACTGTCTGTGTACTCAATATACACGACGTATCCCGAGACCTGAAATTATGCCACTACAATAACAAGCACTATTTTCAAATGCAATTCAGAAACACACCTAACTGAACATTTTACAGCATACTCTCTCTAACTAATCTATGTTCATAAAATGTACAGCACTATCAAATAACAATAGAGAATAGAAAAGACAAGAATGAAGAAATTCAGTAGAAGGACCACAAGTACGTCAAGGTCAACGAACCAGACTAGGACAAGACTTCTAAAAAAATATATATAATGGGAAAAAAATGCACCCTAACTACGCCGATTACACTACAAGGTACGAACAAGAACAGAGTCTGAAAAAAAAGAACGTATCTACAGATAGGTCAGAGAGGGGACAAGAGAATACGTCTTCCTGCAGAAACAGAGAAGATATCGACGCCACAACTAAACAATAACAAAGCCCTAAAGACTGCTCACCGTGATGAACGAAGTTCCAAGTTTACCACACCTTTTGAAAAGGATAAACGAAGTTCAAGACAGCAAACGAAAACAGCAAAAACAGAGAAAAAGACAGATTAAAGGAACAGCCCACAATCCAGGGCACAAAAATTTCAGTTTTACTTAACTTTCACTTTTTTGACTCTACTTATATCCTCAATCGGAGCTCTGGCCGCTTGACTCCTCAGGCTGGCACACACACTCTCTCTGTGAAAATTCAATCACACATTATTACATATTTATAGCAATACATGCATCAATACATATTCATAAATACACATAAATTATACCATCATGAAATTTCCATTCATTCCACGAACAAAGACAACAGCACAAATTCCTAGCACAACAGAAAAACAACTAGATATGACGAATACACAATGTCAAAATGACCACAGGTAACTAAACGGACGAGTGTCACAACGGACGAGCCCCCAGTGTCACAACGGACGAGCCCCCAGTGTCACAAATCCCAGACTGGGAGATGCGATGGTTATAACAAGACAACAATCACGAACGAACAAGTATAACACTTAACAGAACAACCCATCAGACTCACACATTTATTAAACATAAATATAAAGATAAGGATAACAGTGCAAGTACATACATACACTATATTCTTCAAGTTAACTGCCGTCCACGGCCTTCTTCAGTAAACACACTTCCTCGGGTCCACAACCCGGTAATTACTCTAAAGACACCTCGGCCTCAGCCTCTCCACTCAGGGTCTTAATGACACACTAATATTCTTTCACACCACAGTCTCTCAATAGCGCCTCCCTATGGCAATACACCTTAGCCTCCTATACACCTCACGTGGCCATAGCACGTTAATACTTCAATTCACATGAATATCTCATTCGCACAGTAATACATCCATGTCACAATAGCACATCTTAATAGCACATTCACAATCCTATATACATCCCTGTCCGTGGCCAGACTGCCACGACTCATGTGCTGCGACTGTCCTACCCCGACAGCTTTACTCCTGGCCTATGTATGGCCTTCGGCCCTATGCTGGCCTATCCCCTGTGCTCACCGTAGGCGGCTCTTCGGCCCGACCCCGGCACCTACAAAAATAACATTACATTGGTATAATACCATACCATTTCTAATCACTTCACCCCTCATTACAACTCATGAAGCGTACACACAATAGTTCACATTTCACTCACCAAACATCTTACGGTAACACCTCCACCGTATTACACCCTACTCACTCTCGCTACAAATCCATGAAGCTAACTTCCATCTATCGCTCATGGCGCACATTGCTATATACAGTATCAAGGACTTCCACATTCCTCACATATACTTATTTACATCATGGTCGTAGACGAATATAATACATCAATCATAATTATCAATCATCGTTCCACCTACCAGTCATCACTGGAAACACTGTCACAATCTCCCGACTGTTCTCACTCACGTCCGTCCCCTAGGACCTTCTAACTTGCAGTGATAGTAGTACAGCGCTCTCGCCTCATGCAGACCCCCCCACTCACAACATGCACGCTTTTCATTACCCGTGGGCCGTGGGTTAACTTTACTCGACCCCCTTCTCCCGTAACTACTGATCCCAGCTCACCTGCTCGTGACATACATTTCATTGTAGATGTTTGTCTAAGTTACCAGTAAAAAAAAAGATTGCTCTATTAACTCTATCGGTCTGCATTTGCCATGTTTTAATCAATAAAATTACATAAAATTAGGAGTTATCACCGAAAAAATGTTCAAGCAAAAAATTTGAATAAACATGTCAATAGTAGGCAGCAATCATAGCTAGATCCAAGAACAGCCATTGTTAGAAAGCAGGATTATCATACGACGGATACCTTTGCAATGAAAGCCCCGAAAGTACAGTAAAAGATGCTGCATGTTTATTTAGCCATTCCAAATTAAGAGACTTTTTGCTATTGGGAAGGTGAAACATAAACTCACCGTCCGCAGGGCACGCTCAATCACAGTGACGATCTTTTGATAGGCTACTAGAATTTTCCAGATAGAGGCCATGTTGGACTCCCTGATAGCTCCGTACATCCACTCAATGAAGCGCTCAATCAGGAAACTGTAGAAGTCCATCTCCACGTAGATGTCGTAGTTACTGGGATCCAGATTTTGTCTGATAAACAACAAAACATAACACAATCAGGCAAATGTAAATAAAGATCACTGAGGGGGCACTGGCGAATATTCGGTTACGTCATCGCTCGAAGACGTTTTTGTTCAATGCACGCCTACTGAAACAATGTGCTCGGGAAGTGCAACTGACAAACCCCTGAAGTAGCCACCATTATTCGTCATTGCTCTTACTTTTAATCACTACAGGACAAACATGATGTTTTACTACCATAATACTTCGATACGTCGACGTAATCTTTGCCACCTGGCCAACCAGCATAGAGTGGTCCGCTACATTATACTATGTATTAGATTTTATTAATGTGAACTGGTGAAACTGTCGATATCGCTTATAGTGAATTTTTTTGTTGTTGAGATCATATTTCTCTCCTTTTGAAAATGAAATAGGAGAGTTTCTAAGTGTTGCCCTTCGAAAACAGGACACTGTACCTCATATGTTCATATATTTTAATTAAATTACCTGTGTTCATTTAAGAATCGTTTGAATTGTTTCTTGGATTGGAAGATCGCTGAAATGTCATTTCGGACAGGCCAGTCAGACAGATGGTCCAGTGCCTGGTCAGTCAGCAGGTATTCATTCATAAGGAAAGTTTTTGTTTCCGGGCCCAGGATGGACAGATACAACACTGACATGTCCCGCTCACGCTGTATCCGGTCCAGGAACATTCCAATCTCCACACTGAACTTGACTGCATACTGAGTCTGTAGATAAATGACCAGCAGTGGTATGGTGAAGTGCGAGAAGGAGGTACAGAATGCAGGGGTGAAAAATGTGTTCCCAGGCCAAATGATGACGAGGAATCCAAAAGTGAACAAGTTACACCTGACATCAGGTCTTCTGGGTCCCCGGACAGAGCAATAGGTTGCGGCCCGCCCTCAAAGCAACTACGCATAAATTTGCATGCATGGAGCCCTCCAAACTCTTAGTTCAAACTGCCCAGTGTGCCCATGCTTTAAGACGGCATTCCTGATATCACTATACCACTACTACAAGCTTTCGAATAGGTTTCTTTAAAATGGTAATCCAGTCCCTGCGGTGTGCTGTGTTGCTTCTACAGGAGTTCAAGATAATCATAAACTTCACTCTTGACCCGTAAATAAGAAATCATAGAAAACAGACAGCAAAAGCTTGTTTACCCTAACACTGTCATTTCCTGGCTAAACCATCTTCTTCATTCTAAGTTGTATTTATTAACGTTTCATTTTGACATACACGCCTAGTTAAACAAAGTAGCAGTGCAACTCTCACCTGCTCTATGTCAAACTTGCCCTGTATACTGTCAGAAAGACTGTACACAGTGAACGCCCACAGACTCAGGATTGGTAACAAGGTCACGCTCAGAATCTTCAGCACCTTTAACCTTTTCCCCCTGTCTGTCAGTGGTTCTCCACGACACATGCCCTCTGAGAGAGACAAGAGGACAGACAGCACTATGCAGAAATAGTACACTCGGCCGAGAACTTTAAACACATGATTTAGGCAAAATGGCTTTTTACGAGCATCTCAGTTCCATGGAGTTCCTGTATTGTACTTTTTTTTCTTTTACCTAAGTTCGTTCTTGGAGTCATGCATACTCTTTGTACTTTCTAATTTCTTTTTTGGTTACCTTTGTCCTTATCACCACCCTCAGTCCTCCACTGCCCCCCCCCCGCCCCCTCCTGTAATATTTTATCCCTTCTACAATACAGACCCAGTATAGTGTCCAGCGTTCCGTCTTCCGGGTGCATGACGTCAATGATCTCCTGGCTGTTGAGACTTGAGGACTTGGAGCGGTTGCCAGTGTCTGCACGACCTCCCTGTATCACATGGCGGGAACGGGGAGGGGAGGGGAGGGGGTAATCTCAGTATCATAACAATTTACAGGTAATGCATGAACAACTAGGGTTTGAAGTCGAGTGGCATCGTTCTCATTTTCACTGTTATAAGGCACAAAGTCCACGTTGCCAAGGAAATTGTAGACAAATCTTGTGATATATTATCTAATCAAATCCAAATGACATTAGACCATTGAATTTGGAGGAATTTTTATTCCTAAGACCAGAGAATCTTGACGAAAGAAATGCAATTATGACTGCATCCATTAATTATCATTTCTTGTCATACGAGATACATTGTACTACAGAGGCAATACGAATGATGTCTGCCTAATGCTTTATCAGCTGCTCTGTATCATGTAGTCTTTGGGAATTTCTCAGTTTAAAGAAAAAGTTAAACATCATTTGGCAATACAGTAACTCTCTGTTATCACAGCATTATATTAGTATAAAATGTCCACACTCCGTGTGGCCTTCCAAGTAGGTAATGTCTTTGATGGGAGGACTAAATCAGGGGCCAGATATTATTACATAACTATTTTTAAAAAAAAACAGAGACCATCAAACAACCCACTTACCCCTCTTTTTCTCTTGAAATAAAACATTCTCGACGTCTTCCGCTCCAGATCGCTGATTGTCGAGTCAACACGTAAGTAACTAGTTAGATATCAAGTGGCAGGGAATAAATTAGGCAGTTTACAGCACCTCAGTCTATAGCAACAAGATAAACCTTTAGGTCCCGAGACCCGACTATAAGGTAACCATTTACTACGAATGTTGATGATAACATAGACAATTGAAGAATATTATAAGTACAAGAATCTCCCGGAATTCTAGTTATATCACTAATTTCCAAATTCTGAGAGTTTATTTTTGTGTTGCAAAATGCTCATCAAATGTAAATCAAATGTTTTGACAAACAATGGAAAGGCTAAGCAAGCACAGATACTCAACATCTTAGATTTTAATATAAATTTAAATGAGGTTGAAATATGACATAAGAAATCCTTACAATGAAAATCACTCGAGGTCCAGTCCCCAGTCACAGTAACTTCCGCGGACAAAAAGGTTACAAAAATATAACACATTCAGTCAAGAATGGAGATTTAGATGCATTGTTGGTCAACAAGCGGGAGGGAAAATATTGAAGAGAACTGGACCTACCGAAGCCAATTTTCAAGATGGCTACCTGGCAACTGGCAAATGAAATGAAACAACTGAGCAGCATTAGGCGTCATGTGGTTCACACACGACGTAGGTCAGTCACGTTGCCAAGCAAGGTTTGTTACCAATGTCAACTTTCACACAAATCTAGGAGATTCTTGAGGGCTGGAATTTACTCAGTGATTGACATTCAGCCGCTCCATGGGGCCGGAATACCTGCAAAGCGGGCAATGACTTCAGATAATTAAAACAAGGATTAAGCTCAACAGATGCTGACTGTCTGCGTTCATTACATCGTGTTGCCTTTGGAGAACCAGGAGTGCTTACCCATTGGACCCGCATGGCTCAATAAGGACAACTATTTGTTGCCTTTAGACAATCGATTGCAGCATCTCCATCTGATGCAATAACAACGTCAAGTATCGCATGAGTATTCAAGTCCGCACCTGTCAGAATTCTGTTAGAATTTTAAGACTTCAGTGAAATGTATTTGAATACTAACCTGGTTGAACTGTAGATTGTGGGAGGAAATACAACCGTGAGACATGAGTGATGGTTAGAAACAGATTTTGAAATGATAAGAACCACAGCTTTAGAAGCAATGACATAACATGACAGTATGATATTTTGTATGTGCTTGTTTTGGGAAATGCCATAATGCATAGAACAGCCTGTGGAAATTTTGCCTCCTTTTGCCAGAGCCCTTTTTTTTTTTTTTTTAATATCATAATTAATTCGAGACGGACATGTTTGTCACAGATGTTCTTGTGCATTAGGTGACTACAGATGTTATTGTTAGGTTTAATGTGTGACTTATCTTTTTTTTTCATGTTTTGAGAGGTAGAAGACGTGACAAGCGTTCGTTCTAGATTCAAATGGAATCTTTACCTTAACTAGTAAAGCAGACTTGGTACAACACACCGTCAGGTATTTTTCATAATTATTGTTGTACGTGCATTTTTGCCTTTTCGAGAAAATGAGACGCTTTCAAGAGTTGTGTAAAAAGCAGGGTTTTGTCCTATACTTTTCAAAATCGAAACTTAGCCGACTGGAATGACACTTATGGGTAATGAAATTATGAGTGAGAGAACCATTTCATGACAAAACCTCAAAATCAGCAAAATGTCGCATTCAATAATACGGCAACTATCCCACTATATACCAATCATCATGTACACATCAGACTGTACGTGGGTTGACACTGGGTGTGCTCATGTCTTTCCCTCTTATGGAGCATGTGTTTTCCATGTTGTTCCTTCAACATTCCATGCCAGACAAACAAGCACACAAGGCACAACCACACGTCATGTTCTCCTGTATGGATTTCTACTTTATGCCATCAAGAAACCGCTAACCACGTCAAAACGTATAAGACAGGATGGTCTGATTATGTTTGGTACTGATTATTTTTATGTACAACACTGATTCGCTGTACCCGAGACTTTATTAAGATAGAGTCCCAGAGCCGAGCTTTTTTCATTGTCTACTAGATTATGAAGACAATAAGCTCTGTAAATGAAATAGTTCGGATGCTCCTGGAGATCACATAACAGATGACCACAATGAGTATTTCCGACGCTTTTGACAACTGGTTACATGCCAAGTCATCCAAGGACATGAAACCCGCAAGGAACTACATAGCGGGCGGAGATTTGGAGCAATTCCATTGTATGAGTAAAGTACATACAGCATTTTCAGCCTCCAGACTGCTAAACTGACATTAAAGCTGAATCGTCTTGGTGGACATTAGAAATAATTTGTGAATTTTGTTGTTACCATCAGTAGCTGTGGTAGTGGTAACAATACCTGAGAATTTGAATATTCGTTCTATTAATTTTCATAAGTTCACTCCGAGGGGCGAGAACAGTGCCAATATACCCAAAACAGATTCAACTGCTTTTGTCCATACGCTGTCTTTGACGTTTTACTTGGGTGAAGTAAACTTTTCAATACATCAACCTGAACTGATTCTGGTTTTTCCACAAGACTGTTTTCTGATCAATAACAACAACAATTTGTGGCTGAGTCTGTTACATTATGGAGACCTCTGTTTTTTCGGATCGTGCTAGGGTCAAGAATTGATGCGCGAACCTGTGGATATCTAACAATATATTTTTTTCAACTAATGAACACTGACGATGGGAAAGAAAGATCAAAGGATATACAAATGTAGGTTTTGGTTCCTGAGGAAGAGTTGAAAAATTATTACGTTTCAGTCAAATGCATAAGTTATTGCTCGTAGTATGGTACTTAGCATGTATGGGCAATGAAGTATAGCGATGTCAAAAGCAGAGATGTGCCTTGTTGTGTGACTTTTGTTGGGTGGACAGTTATGCAACTGTAAAAATTATGTGATAGATTGATGTCTGAAAGACAACTTATCCAAACTGCTGATTGCTGTGTACTGGAGCTTTATGCCTCACAGATGTGACGCTCAAACTGTGTGATTCTGGCATGAATAAAAAAGAATTGATAAGGAACTGCCATAAAATCTTGGTTGTTGGAAAATGTTTCTTTCCTGTCGCCCAGATTGTGCCGTGAAAGAACTGTTTCATTTCCGTGGAACTGCCCCAATTAAATTCACTTTGGTTGTCGTCATCTTGGGCATAACTAAAATCTGGGGCTATTTCTCACCATCATTAACCACAACACTAAAAAAAAACAAAACCCACAAGGAGCAGAGAAAAACTAACTGGTAGCCTTTTTTTTTTTTTTTTGGTCTGTTTTCAGAACCAGGAACCAGATGAAAGTGAGATGTCATTAAAAACTGCACAAGTGTCAAGACAATAACAACATCAGTGTCTCTCTCACGCACACACATACACAAAACTTATTTAGATGTGAATAAAAACACTGATAGTGTGAGAATTATTGTTCGTTGTATATAAATTTATTCCCAACACAGAGCCATCACAAGCAGAAATGAAGTAACAAAAAAAAAAAAGAGTCAGAAGTACCTCGAGAATTACACTGCCGAGAGCCGCAATTAAGTAAAATTTCTCTCGTACTCATTATGTTTAGTGTTTTTAATGAAATCGAGTACTATGCTCTTGAAATGATCTGACAATGTCAGTTTAATTCTGTCGAAACACACCTGAGAAATGTCGTAGAACAGATATCCTGGACAGTGATCTTTCAATCGTGATTGTTCCATCGGATTGGCACTCTTTCATGTCAGTTCGTTTTCGTAAATAAATATAAAGAAAGTAAATACTGAATGGAAGAAACAAAATTAAAAAAAACAAACTACCAATCTATAAACGACATAAAATATTGTGGCATGAGTTCAATTTTGATGTCGCCAAAAGAGAAAAAAGTTTTTAAAAAAGTATTATAAAATTCATGTTTTACCAGATTCAAACTTCGGGCGTCAGGAATGATCGAGCCAAATCTGAATGTTGTATTGCGCTTTAAGGGGGAAGAAAAACTTTAAAGTTTGGCCCTGTCTAGCTTTGAAGTATCGGAAATGGTTTGACAATAGTATTGAATGAATGATTTCATCGACATGGGAAAAAAAAAGAATGTACAAAGTTCATGTATATTTCCACAGTACATCAATCAGGGCGAGTGGAGATTTCAAATGGGAAGAATGTCACGAGCAGAGTTAATGTTTTTGGGGATGTAGTGACTGCATGAGAGGCAGCTAACTCACACTCGGACACAAACACACAAGAAATTATTAAATAACAAAAGTATATATATCTCAGGCCGGTCGGGCCATAATATTACATAAAATATTAATATAACAAAAGACAATAGAGGTATATTAAAAAAAAGCAAAAGCTTCCACTTAACTTAATCTAGCATAGTTATGTGACTATCTTTCTATCAATTGTACTGCACTCAATATCAAAATGGTATATTATAAGAAAAACCAGATATAAATCTATATAGTAGTTGAGTCGCCACTGGCCAGTCGCCAGACGAACTCACCAGAAATAATATTGGTTCTCAAGGTACACTGAAGGCTATTAAAGCCCAGTACATTCAAAGCCTACCGAAGCACGATTTCGGCTTGCAGGTATTAAGAAGCTTGTACATATAATTCTATCCAGCTAATGACTCTAACATTCATATCAATTATCAGTTGCTCGTGCCGTAATGAAACACAAGCTAACAATACATTCGTTCGTCGAGTCCAAGCTGTGGGTTTCTCAGACTTCCTACGAGGCTGAGGGTTTTCTCCCTATCTCTGAACTTCTATCAATTACTAGTGGAAAGATGAGTTACCGTTGGTCACGCCTAGCTAGTAGGCGCGAACATCAGAAGAGCGCAGCGTGGACTCTTAAGGTCAGTCCAACCAAAACCTTTCTTTCTATGAGCTTTCTCTCTCTCTCTCTCTAGGCTCCTTCAGTCCGATGACAATGGACTAGTCTTCGTGCCACTCAGTTCAGGTACTGGCCAACCGGAGATACGACACGACACGATGCTTCTGCTCGTCTGTATTCCCTGAATTTCAGCGTTACACGATCTTTTATATGACCAAATACCCAGCAGGGTTAATCCGCTGGCAAAATTAGTTCAGCAATCGCTTTGGCCGAAAACTCCCACCATTTTGAATGTAGGAATACGTCTGCACTATTCTACCAGCCAGTTAACGTGCAAAACTTGTCTAGTCATACTTAACAATGTCAAACATCCCCACCTTTTCTCACCCTCACTGCCTTATTTCTAATCACGAACACCCAAAACCCAAAAGCGTGAATCTAACAGTTTAACTTTGCAATTTCTTACTCACCAACAATAATTCGCGAGGACCGTTCAAGGCCACCAGCCAAATTCTCATGGCCCTGGTAAAAAAAACAACAACTCACGGCTCTGCGTGAGATTTAACAACACCCGACTCATGACAAAGAACATGTTTCTCGCCAATTCTTTCATCCAGTTCCTTTGATAATTTCCGCTTTCCTGGATCTTCTTGTCTGTCTCACATCAGTTGCATTAATGTAGTATTAATGATAACAAGAACAACCACAGAATGAAAACATAAGACATAATTACAATTCTACATGTATAAATCCTGGATTACATTTCATAAAACCTAGTTCATTACAAATCTGTAACTATATAGAATGTGTTTTCAGTAGGCGAAAGAAAGCGGAAGGGGCGGAATACATTAGAGACGGACAGTCTACACTGCAACACCGACCGAGCCTTCCCTCTAGCGTACATCGTTCTTGAAGTGTCATTAAAACACGGACGTATAATAAAGCATGTCTATGAGCCTAGTGAATTTCACGTTTTCGATTTTCAGCATCTATTCTGCTAATGCTGTCAGCACTGTTTCACATTCCAATGGAAACATTATTTCATAAATTTTAGTGAATCAAGATGTTGGAGAGCTCTACTGAAAAAACAAAATTTAAATCATCACTAACACAGTATATCTGTCCAAAAAGGACAAAACGTCATGACAAAGTATATCTGCACAAACAAACAAAAAAAATAAAAAATTAAACCATCATTGACATAATAGAATATCTGTCAAACAAAAAAAAAAAAAAGAGGCAAGTCTAAATCATCATTGATACAGTACTTCTGTAAAAAAAAAATGTTAACAATTTAAATATTCATTGACACTTGTCTATGTGTACATCTTTAAGATACAATACCGACAATAATAAAATAGTAGTAGTAGTAATATTAATGGCACTAGCAATAATAATCATATTTTAAGGAAGTAAGGCCTCCAATGTAATTATAAAAGGTATTTTAATCGCTGTGCCTTAAATTCTACAAAATATCATAATAATGATTCCTGACAGAAAGAAGTATAGGTGTACATGGGCATATTTTAAAAGGTCTTAAAATTCGCTGTATTTTTAATGTTTTCGTTGATTTAGAGCCACAATAGACTTGAACAGAAGAACGTATTCAGATATTTTGAATCTGAAAAAGGAGACGATTTCTCTTGAAGTCGAATGAAAAAGTAAGAACGGAAATTTCGTTGTGGGCCACAATTTACACACTGGTGATTGAAACTCAACTTTAAAAATCACATTTGTTTATTCCCCGAGGCAATGGGGCAATTAGTAATAGTAGTAATAATGATAATAATAATAATATATGAAAATATTAATGTTTAGTCTAGAGGCAAGGTGCTCGCCTCTCATGCCGGTAGTATAGGGTTTGAATCCCGGTTGGTGCAGGCATGTTGGAATTTTGGGATACTTCTCACATTTTCCTGTCCCTGGTCCTATGGGAGGTAGGATGGGAGGTCCTAGTCTTCTCGGATATGGACGAAAACCTCGGAAGGCCCATGCTCACGTTTATAGTAATAGTAATAATAATAATATTTCAAGGAGTAAGAAAAAATCTAAATCATCAGATAATAGTAGATATATCTGTCAAAAAAGCAAGTCTAAATCATCATTGATACAGTACTACTCTGTACACTAGAGACGGACAATCTGCAATGCAACACCGGCCAAGCCTTCCCTCCAATTCATGTCGTTCTCTACGTGTTATTAAAACGTGAATGTCAAAGCATGACTAATGCGGGTCGTCTATAGATTTGCACGTTTTCTATTTTCAGCTTCGACTCTACTAATGCTGTCAGTATTGTGTCACATTCCAACGGAAACATTATTTCATAAACTTTAGTAAATCAAGATGCTGGAAAGCACGACTGAAAAGAAAGTTTAAATCATCACTGACACAGTATATCTGTCCAAAAAAAAATAAATATTATAATAAAAAAAGAAAAAGTCATGACCAAGTATATCTGCACAAAAAATGAAAAGAAATTAAATCGTCACTGACATAATAGTATACTGTGAAAAAAAGCATGTCTATATCATCAGTGATATAGCACTTCTGTAACAAATCAAACAAATTTACGTCTTCATTGACACAGTACATCTCGTGTATATGTGTACATCTTTAATATTCAATACCGATAATAATAAAACAGTAGTAGTAGTAGTACAGGCAGTAGTAATGATAAATCATATTTTAAGGAAGTAAGGGTGCCAATGTAATTGTAAAAGGTTTTTTAATCGCTGTGCCTTAAATTCTACCAAACATCATAATGAAATTCCGCATACTAAGACGTACAGGTGTACATAGGCATATTTTAAAATGTCTTGAAGTTAGCTATAATTTTAATACTTTCGTTGATTTTGAGCCACAACTGAGTTGAACAGTACAAAAGGTTCCGAGATTTTGAGCCGGGAAATTGAGACGCATTTTTTTGAAGTCGAATTAAAAGGTAAGGTAATTTCGTTCTGCACTCCAGTCTACTCACTGGTGATTGAAACTTAACTGTAAATATCACATCTGTTACTTCCCCGAGGCAGTGGGGCAATTAGTAATAATAATACATTGTAACAATAATAAAAGTGTATGAAAATAATAATTTTTAGTCTACAGGCAAGGTGCTCGCCTCTCATGCCGAAGGTATCGGGTTTGAATCCCGGTCGGTGCAGGCATGTTGGAGTTTTGGGATTTTTCTCGTATTTTCTTGTCCCTGATCCTACGGTAGGTAGGATCGATCATCTATTCTTCTCGGATACGTACGAAAAAAATTCGGAGGGCCAGTGTGCACGTTGCGCACGTTAAAGATACCTTGGCAGTTGGAAATCGAAAAGAGCAGGCCAAACAGGCCGCTGGCCCGGCTAAATTAAATAAAATGTATCCCTACCACTCCCCCCCCCCCCCAATTCCTCCCTCACCCCCACCCCACCCAAAAAAACACTGTGGCGACGACCTGTCTGCTCCAGTTGTAACTGGGCTCTAATGACACGAAGAAATACAAAATATAATGATGATAATAATATAATAAATAATAATAATAATAATAATAATAATAACGCATGTATATGATGCAGTGCAAAGACAATACCATATACATCCTGGTGGTACTAACGGCATTCACCTGCCATGGCGGATTCGAAACTCTAGAATTTATATTCTTGCTGACCAATACAGAAAATTAAAATTATGTCAATGGAATTGGAGCAGTTCAAATGAGTGACATAAATACAGTTGCAAATGTGTAACAGTTAGAAAAACAAAGAAAATAACTCAAAAGAGTGACAGCTCAGAAAAATGATATTTCACATCCAAGTGGAGAACATGCAGAACTTATGTGATCCTGCTCGTGGTTAGAACTCAGAACATGAACTCCTCAAATGAATCACTTTCGATTTGGAATGCATATCTTGCTGGCGTAATAAATCTTAGTCTCTAAAACTCTGAAGTTCGTGCAAAAGGGTTTGGAGATGGCAAATTGTCCACTATCTTACAGTGTGGATTTCGCCGTGATACAAAAGAGGCGTTGTTGTAGTTACAAACCATGGATTCATAAACATTCTCACAATGTTTAAACGTTTCCATATTGCTTGCAATCGGTAGCTAACTGTTGGGTGGTATTAATGATCACTTAATATTGTCTACCACAGAATCTCAGTGTGAAAGCTTTTGTTTTAATATGCTTTATTTGTTTAAGGAGGAAAGGGAGGGGGAAGGGGGAACTCGAACAGGTAGTGACAGAAACCCATTATTTAGCGTTTCCAGAAAGTACCAGGAGACGGCAGGATCAGAGCATGAAGGTGATAAGGTACACACAGTGTTCAGGGAATGTGTTCTTTACTGTATATTACTGAAGGGGAAACCACATAACATGAATTGCGTGGTTGAGAGAGAAGCAGAGAGAGAGAGAGAGAGAGAGAGAGAGAGAGAGAGAGAGAGAGAGAGAGAGAGAGAGAGAGAGAGAGAGAGAGAGAGAGAGAGAGAGAGAGAGAGAGAGAGAGAGAGAGAGAGAGAGACAGACAGAGAGACAGAGACATAGAAAAAGTGTACAGAAAAGGAACGAGGTTACAATATGATATAATTAATTAAGGGTTCAATTTGGACCCTGATCATACTAGAAAACTGCGCGGAATATGGGAAAACGTTTGAGTCACCATAACTTATTAACGATTAGAAAGTTTAGAAAATATGAACAACCTTGTAGTGGAGAGTGATGAAAGAAATGTGATGGAAGTAAAACCAGAGAATGATTAAACAAAAATTATCGGATCATTTTCCTTCCTGCAGAAATGTTTTCCAGATATATAGATTGAAGTAAAGAAGAATCAAATCAATGATATTTCCTTCACCAAAAATTGCACCAAAAAGAATAAGACTTTGTTGATGTTGGTGTTGGTGTTATTGCTGTTGTTGTTCTCCAGCCACAACCGACAGATCTGCAATATACGGCATAATGTCAAACCACATTCCACTCTCAGCAAACTGACCGTTTATACCAGAATGACCATGGTCAGCAGGCCCTCTCCTACCCAGTATAAACACACGAGCTCCTTCACTTCCGGGATCTGTGGTGTTTGTGTATATGTAAGCGCTGCTGTGATCCAACTCGATGCTTTTCCTGTCCACTGTTTCACCCAGTGAGATTTTCTTTGGGCCCCCCAATGGGTGTGATACGACAACAGTTAGTGAGTGTGACGGGTCGTAACGAAATTTAAAAAGACTGCCTTTAACAGCTGCTGGATTTCTCAGATTAAAATTCAAACGACGGATATATCTCTCTAGTTCACTCGCCTTATAAAAGTGATACCAGTATTGGTCGTGTAGCAACTCCTTAGCCTCAGTACCACTACCAGGCTGGACATCCTGATATGTTTTCCTGAGGTCATCGACAACTTTGCGACTGTGCTGACAACTTGTGTGTAACTTTGACAGGATCTGACGTACCTCTTCACGTTTGTCGCCTCCCAAATCCGTTATACCAAGCGCAAGTTTTAAGTCAAAGAGGATGTTATAGGCACTCTTGGTTTTGAAGTTTATCTCTTTCTGGTGGTGATCCAGCTGGCCCGCGTGGGACTCGAACATGTTAGCCAGTCCCTCCAAGCTTTGTGATATCCCTTCCTCTTTAACATGGTCTTCAGTAATACCGTATTTGCATTTGACCTCACGTTTTAGTCTGTGGTATTTAATATTTGTCTCCTGTAGCTTTTTTACCAAGTCCATGTCATGTGTTACAAATGTCATGTAGCACCAATCTCTCATTGCATCACTCAATACTTTCACCGCTCCACTAACTGAAAGACAGGACCGTAGACCAGTGCCTGGTGTATCAAGAAAGAAATAACACCGGCTGTTTCTGCCCTCTGTGATATCAAAGACAACTCTTGCAGCTGTACATATCACAACTTCTCCCCATGACGTCACTGGCTGAGCAGATCGTTGGCAAGCCATACAGGGACAACGTTCATCTTTGTGCGTCATTACCCTTTCCACCCATCCACTGCCTTGGTGTATTCCATTTCTGTCACCATAGTATGGGTAAGATGTGTTTGTACCAGGGAAAAACTTGGGCCTGCGTTCACTACTACCCTGTACATCCACATAGACTGTCAGGTCAGCTTGCAGCTTAATCAGCTCAACCACTAAGACATCACAGTACATGTGTTGCAGGTGCTGGGTCTTGAACTCTCTAAGATCTATATACCCTCCTGCGTTGGTTGAGCCCGTGACAGGACTGTGGCCTTGCAAGCTTGCCATACTTCCTTCATGGGAACCTTCTGAAAAAATAATTAAATCGTCATCGACAGTACATCTCTTGTCTATGTGTGCATCTTTAATATTCAATTCCGACGATAATAAAATAGTACTAGTAGTAGTACAAGTAGTCATAGTAATAATCGTATTTTAAGGAAGCAAGGCCGCCAATGTAATTATAAAAGGCGTTGATGTTTCTTCAAAAAAAAAAAAAAAATTCACCGAATGACAAGACATGGCTGGATAACTTTTAATTTATGCAAGATTGCAGTGCGATAATAACTCCCCTGACTGTTCCCAGTGTATATGATTAATTAATTCTATAGTTAGTCGTTGTTGAAACTGCTGATGTAGTCTATATAAGTATCGTAATTCATCTCGCCCAACCCCTCCTCCCCTCCTACGTTATATATATTTATATCAAGGACTACTGTATGAAAGGACGCGCACGGCCAATCTTCTGACATCGCTAGCGAAGGCCATTGCATTGACCCAGTTTCTGATGAATAGTCTATTTTTAGACCGAACGTAATAGTGCGTTTTAGCGTAGTAATCTAGACTAATAAGATGCGATGAAGTTTATGTCAATTAACTAAGTAAACACATTTTCCATACGATTTGTTGGCATTAATTTACTTAGTGAATATCCAACACGCCAAAACGTTTATTTTTAGGCCTAGATCTAGTGCAGAAAGCTTGCACTCTTTTTCTCCCGGATGTTTACGTTACCCGAACAAGTGCTTTGGTTGTGTGGGAAAATATAAACATTGAAACAGATATGTGAAACAATGTGATACTGGTGGATATTTTTTGCAAGTTGTGGGATTTATATTCTTTCAAAATGCCAAACAAGTGTGGTGTTGTGAACTGCAAAGGCAACTACAACGAATCTAGCAAATGCCGTGTGTTTAAACTACCTAAAGACGAACAAGAAAAACAGAAATGGTTGAACGTTCTCCCCCGACGTGAGGATTTCGTTGTCGACCCAACAAAATTTTTTATATGGGAGAGACATTGGCCAGCGGATACACCTATGGACAAGATACCAGGTGGACATACTCGGCCTGTGTTGCCACCAAGTATTTTTAATGTTCCTTCTTCTTGTGTTTGCCAACACCAAAACCAGCACCACGCGAGCCTAAAGCTGAGGATCAACAGCTGAACTATTTCATCAAGAAAGACAGAATCACTTCGTTTTCTGAGTTTTCTCCTGACAAAGAGTTGTTAAAAGAAGTATGAAAATATTCTCATATCTCGCCCAGAAGACAAATTTGTGTGTATTTTCATGGTGAAAGATTACAGAGAGAGTTTCTTGTCAATAATTGTTCACAACAAATCTACTTTGTGTTCACCTCTTACTCTTTCTGCTTTCAAGAATGGGATTAACGTGCCTTTGGGTAAAAATCTTAAGTCCAAACACTGGTCTGTCATCCTACACACAATTCTTTGAGGCTGTGCACTCAGCGATTAACTATGACTTTCCTGTGGATGGTGTTGTTAAAAAAGTGGCAACGACTCTTCAACAAGTTCAAGCCTAAGAGTCGCTTGAAGCTGCCAAAGGCAAGAAACTCAAATTTCTTACCAGACAGCTTCAAATCATATATGACAAGGCATTCTCGGTGGCAGATAAATGCTTTGCAACTGAATCTTTCCCTCACTGTAATTACCATCAACTGCGTGACTTTCTTGTTCTCCCAAGTAGACGAAAGCTGCAGTCTATGATCTCTTCTACAGATGTTGACCAAGTACTGGAGAAAACATTTCAGAAAGCAAATAATGCTCAGCAGAAACATTGTTTTTTGTTAGTCGATGAAATGAAAATTCGCCGAAGAGTCGCCTTTTCAGGGGGTGTTCTCAATGGCATGACAAAAAATGACCCAGACTCCAGGGCAAGCTCTATGTTATGTGTCATGATGAAATGTTTGCATGGTGGACCTAGTGTTATGGTATCTGTTACCCTTGTTCACAACCTAACAGCTGCCTACCAATTCACTGTTGTCAAGAAAGCTGCTGCTGTTGTTGAGAAGACAGGTGGGATTGTTTTAGGGTCCATGACTGACAATCATAAAATCAATCAGCCATACTGCAAATTATTCACAAGAAGAACTGACTTTGAGACTGTACATCCTTTGAATGATCAGCGAGCTTGGTATTTGTTGTACGATTCAGTTCACTTGCTGAAGTGTTTATTGTCAAGCGAAGTAAAAGACTTCATCCAAAAAGTTTCAAGGGGTTGTTTGACTGTCCCACATGTGTGCACATATGAGTTCGTAAGGACTGGTTGTGCTTTGTGAAGAAATCCAAACATAAAGCATGCTGCCATCAAAGACTTGTCAACATTCTTCTCACCATGAACACCTACTATGGTTTTGGATTATTTTCTAAACATCTGCTGCGACGCCTGGCAAAATAAATGTTCTTCTGCATGGGATTCATAATTTGGAAAAGGACCATCAAAGAATTTCAGCTCTGTACCAGACCTCCATCAAGAAGGCACGGCTCGCTGACTAATTTGGGCTGCAACATGGTGAGTTATTTTTCGTTTCTGTACATACAGAGGAACCATTGCTATAAGACTACAGAAATGGTCCTGATTCATGGAATGGGCTATAATTAAGGTGGTTAAAAAAATCCAATAGAAAAGGTTGATTTCAAGGTCAAATTGCATGTGTTATAACTGTCACATACTGAGGTCTTATGCCAGAGGTTCTACTGTATGGTATCGTCATTAACTGTGG
This sequence comes from Onchidella celtica, assembly GCA_963931925.1. Lineage (NCBI taxonomy): Eukaryota > Metazoa > Mollusca > Gastropoda > Systellommatophora > Onchidiidae > Onchidella > Onchidella celtica. Next base: position 48,312,749 of record OZ007578.1, read on the forward strand.
TAAAACTGCTTTATTTAATGATATTATGTTTGGATGCAACATTGGTTACAATTGGTTAGTCTTAGGTGTCATAATAAGGCTGTAGGTGTCAATAATCAAATGGCCTTCGCTAGCTAAGTCAGAAGATCGGCCGTGCGCGTCCTGTGATATAGTAGTCCTTGATATATTATTTTTATTATTATACCTAACTATTTACTGATTTTGAAACACAATGTCAACAGTGTGTATGGAAAGATGACAGATCTATCTATCTATCTATCTATCTATCTATCTATCTATCTATCTATCTATCTATCTATCTATCTATCTATCTATCTATCTATCTATCTATCTATCTATCTATCTATCTATCTATCTATCTATCTATCTATCTATCTATCTATCTATCTATCTATCTATCTATTCTCTAGATGTTTTTGTTCACTGCAACACAGTCACTAAATTCATATAGCCTAAAATTATACCATATAACCAGTTTTGGCAGAATGGATAAGACACCTGCAAAGAAAAACAAACCAAGCGGTACGGGTTCAAATCCAAAGAAGAGCCTGGCGACGAAAAAAAAAAAAAGGTGGATGACGAACACCGAGAGTTGTGGCCGGGGGTTCTAGAAGATGTCAGGAAGTTAAAGGCCGAAACATCTAATGAAAGAATCCACTCTTCCTCTGAAGATCGTCATCTGCCTCGCTCCACCTGAGGAGTTTCTTACCACAGAGATAGGCGCAACCGAGCATTTACAATCGCTGCTCCGAGGGTCCTGCGGTTGCAGTCTTCCGGGAAACCGACTATCTGGTCGAATACTGGTACTGTCTCTGTGGGTCCTTCGTACGGGGTGCATGCGAACGAGTGGTACTAGCAGATGATCACCGTTTCGCCTATGACCATTCCGCAGCCTCCGGGCTCCGGATAAGCCCGATCCCAGGTCTGGAGAGACCCGGGGAGAATTTCTTCTCGACCGCCACGTGGTAGCAGCGGGGCAGCCCAAGCTGGGGGCTGGCTAACAGGGACGGGCTGACGGCTGACCTTCCCGAAGCCGTTAAACACTGGGAGCTTTCCGTTACTGTAGGCAGAAGGGGGCAAATTGCCTAGAAGAACGCAGTGGTGGCAGTCCCCGATTGAGGGCCGGGGACTGATCAGATCGATCCTTCGATAAGTCGTGCAGCAAGCACTACGTGACAATGACTTAAACGAGACAATGGCCGCACGCTGGCGGATGAGAAAGTGAGATTCTGGTCACGACGGGATGCGAATCAGTCGGTTCAGGCTGTCATCAGCCTCCATTTGTCTGAAAGGGGTCAAAGCAGTAACAACTTCCCACTATATATGATGGTACAATATGGCAATAAGAAACGTGGGGCTGAGGAACCCAAACATATCCTCCGTAGGGAGGATGGCAGTTGCCAGGTCCCCCTTCCTCAAGTATGCTACTGGTGACCTGTGTCCGAATGCGAGTGTGAATGCGTGTGTGAAAACCAACAAGGGGACCCTAGCGGCGAGGGATCCCCCTGCGACACTTAACATGTTGCAGCTTAACGTCTGCGGCCTTCGCCCGAAGGTCTTGGAGCTAACTAAGCTCCTGAAATCAAAACATATACACGTAGCTCTCCTCCAAGAGACCCTGTTAAATGGGAGAGGCGCGCACGTCACAGGGTATACTATATACACCTGCTCGTGTACCAAGTGCCGAGGCATTGCAACACTGGTTCGTAATGACATAACGGCTGTGAGGCAGCACGCCCCAACGAGCAAGGGTGAAACTGATACCCTCACTCTTACAGTATGGAAGGACGGCGTGGCCTTTACCATCACGAATGTCTATAATCAAGGACGGCGTGGCCTTTACCATCACGAATGTCTATAATCCCCCTAAGGTCACCTGCGACCTAGGGCTAACAGAGGCTACCTTGAATAATACTATCATCGGAGGAGACTTCAACGCACGAAGCCCTGAAATGGGATACGCCCCAGAATCGACGAACATCAGAGGAAGAAACGTCGAAGATCTCCTCCTAAGTTCTAACCTGGTCCGGATACAAACAGCCGACTCCGGGCCCACCTGCCTCAATCGAGGAAACGGCGCGGAGAGTCGGCCCGACATTACGCTTCTATCTGCTGACCTCGTTACCAGACACAGCTACGCAGTCCTCGAGGACGTAGGTAGCGACCACCTTCCTCTCCTCGTACAAATCCAGACCAAAACAGCTAAGAAGAAGGAGAAGCGTTTAAACTGGAATTATAAACGAGGTAGATGGGAAGAGTTCAGAGAGATTTTAGGTTTAACTCTGAACGAGGTGGACCCCAACCAGGGTTCTATTGACGAAGCCAACGCCGTACTGACTTCGGCCGTGCTCGCAGCTGCTAAGCGGAGTATTCCGCGAGGACTGCAGCCCCTAAATCGCTTGCCCTGGTCAAAGGAACTTGAACAGGCGGTCCGACAGCGTAAGAGGGCGAGAAGAAAAGCAAAAACGAGCACGGCGGCCAGAATCGAATATAACAGATTGACCGCCAAAGTCAAGCTGTTGTCTAGAAGCACCAAAAGGGCAAAGTGGATAAACCTGTGCGAGTCTCTGAACGTGGACCCAAGTGGTGGCCGAGCGTGGACCGTCCTGAATCGCCTTAATCGGGGGCAAAGAGTGAAGAATGTCGCTCCGATACGGGCAAACGGGACGGTCGCGGTGACAGACCATAAGCGTGCAATCATGCTTAACCGACACTTTGCCAGTACAAATAAGAGTGGCAAAGTTACGAATACGGACAAGGGGCTCCGTAAGGTCAGGCGTCAGCTCGAACAATCGCAGGTAGACAGCGATTACGAGGGCCTTAACAGTGATTTCACCCTAGAGGAACTGGAGAGAGCACTTGGCAAGTGTAAAAATCGTAAAGCGCCAGGCCCGGACAAAATCTCTAACGAGATGTTGCTCCAGATGGGCCACACGGCAAAGAAATGGCTCCTAGCCTTAATAAATAGAACGTGGCACGAAAGAAAACTCCCTATTGTCTGGAAAAAGGCCGTGGTGACAGCTATCCCTAAAGCAGACAAAGATGGTACCGAACCATCACATTACAGGCCAATCTCCCTTACCTCTTGCATCTGCAAAGTAGGGGAGAGGATGGTTAACTACCGGCTGACCTGGTATCTAGAAGAGCGCGGTCTTCTAGACAGACACCAGGCGGGCTTCCGTAGTGGCAGGCAGACGATGGACCAGGTTATCCGATTGACCCAAGCGGTCAATAATGGTTTCCATAGGCGGGAGCATACCATCGCCGTATTCGTCGATCTCAAACAAGCGTACGATAAGGTGTGTAAAGGTGGGCTACTCCTTAAATTACTCAAGGCGGAGGTCAAAGGAAACTTGTATGCATGGGTAAAAGATTTCCTTCACAATCGAACAGTCCGTACCAGAGTGAACGGACAGACCTCAAGCCAACTCACCATGGAGAATGGCCTGCCGCATGGTTCAGCGTTAAGCTGCACGCTCTTTGCGGCTTACACCAGCGACCTTACCCAACACCTGAGATGCGAAAAAGCGATGTATGCCGATGATATGGTAATCTGGAGGACAGGAAAGCATGTCCAATGGCTACAGCGAGACCTTAACCGGGACCTCGCGACGCTTGCCTGCTACTGCCGATTGTGGAAGATGGAGATAAACGTCGATAAGACCGTTTATCAACTCTTCACCAACGGCAAACACGCCCAGAAAGCCACCATCACTCTTAAGATTAATGGCCAGACACTCAAAAGGGAAAGCGCACCACGATACCTGGGAGTTGAACTTGACAGCAGGCTCAACTTGCAGACGCACGTCAGCAAGCTTGAGTCTGAGGCTAGGAGGCGATTAACACTGTTAAAGGTGCTAGCCAGTACCAACTGGGGTGCCACTGGGAAGGTTCTCAGACAGCTATATCTAGCCTACGTCCGAGCAGGCCTAGAGTATAGCCCGCCACTGCAACCAATGGCCAGCGACCGAACGCTGTCGGCGCTGGACCGAGTTCAGAACAGCGCCTTGAGACTCATAACAGGCTGCCTCAAATCCACTCCTACGAATGCTCTCGAAATCATGACCAATGTGGAACCACTGGCAACCAGAAGGGAAGGAAGCGTACTACAGCAGTACGAGAGGTTAAAAAGGCTCGAGCCGGACTATCCGGCGCGGGAGGCGATCGAAATCGACCCACCACCGAGAATACTTCAGAAGAAGTCGTTCCTGGGCGAAGCCAAACGGCTAACTGAGGAGTATGGGCTAGAACAAGAGAGAATGCCCCTTCGGTTATGGACGAAAGAGCCACCTCACGACTCCCTGAAACCCCCAGTGGTAAGAACCACGCTTCTAGACACGAACATGACTAAGGAGGTCAATCCCACGATTATGAAAACGGCTGCTGGCGAATCTATTGATTCGTACCCAGCACATATGATTAAGGCTTATACTGACGGCTCGGCAGTACAGGCGACTACGAATGCGGGGTACGGAGCAATAATATACTACCCTGACGGCACCGACACCGAAAAGATCTATGGGCCGTGTGGGGCGAATGGCTCCAACTTCGACGCTGAGGCGACAGCGATTTGGAGGACACTGACTACGGTTTTCAATGGCTTTGAAAACGGAACAGTATCGCCAGAAGATATTGTTGTGTTCACAGACTCAAGGGCCACATTGATGGCCGTCCAATCGCTCAACCACAAGCTCGAGGCACATGGCGCAGACAAAATCAGACATATCTGCCACCAGATCATAAGCGGATACGGTGTCGAGGTCCACCTCCAGTGGATCCCAGCACACATAGGAATCCGGGGCAACGAGATTGCAGATAGCCTAGCGAAACAGGGGACCAGAGGCGAACAGCCAAAGCACCCCATGTCTTACCCAGCAGCCCGAGCCAGAATCCGCGCTCACGGACGCAGGAAATGGCTATATCAATGGGCAAACTCGGATAAAGGACGTAGGGTGTATCATAATCAAACCAAACCAGACATCAAAGACCCGATTTTGACACTAGAGCGTAAATACGCGACTATTATACAGCGTATGAGAACGGGACATGTCCAGTTGAACGCACATCTAAACCGTTTCAACCCACTCCGTGAGCCATTATGCCGGCACTGCGGGTCCCCGCAGGAGACAGTCGAACACATACTTGCGGAGTGCCAAGGACTGAAACAACAAAGATCCCGCCACCTCCCAGATACCCCGACAGTCTCCAATTGCCTTTATGGGGACGTTAAACAATTAAAGAATACTGCCATATTCGCCATTGCCGTCACGAGTGAAAACTCGATCGGCCAGGGATGAGCACTCGAGCATTTACAATATGCCATTAATTTATATTACTTGGACGTTTATAGATAAAGACAAACAGAACTTACTGTCTAACACCAGTGGTGTCTTTTCGTCCTCAAGCCCGCGCCATGACGGTCGCAGGCGTAGTTTCCACCAGACCATGAAAATGGCCAACATAGCCAAGACGGCCAAGGCCACAGTAATAAACACCAGAAGAGCAATTTCTCTTTCCGTAAAGACATAACTTCTCACTGCTACGTCTGGAGGACAAAACTTCTCATGAGGAAACTCTTCACAACTTTTACAGGAACCTCTGGTGTGTTTTATCTCGTCCATATAAGTTCCCTGTGGACATGGCTGACAGGTGGTTGAGTGACTTCTGGCATTGGTGGACAGATACTCTCCCTCTCCACAGACAGGCGTTTGTAAAGCTGCGACTGTAAAAAGAAAAAGAACTGCTTCATAATAATTATTATGGTTTCTTTTTCTTTCTTTTCTTTTAATTAAAAAAATGATATTGACTTGCTACTCATGATTTAATGCACTATGATGATATATTTTTGATTTAAATGAAGATTTCGCCATTTCTAGTGGTGGTAAGATTTAGGCCATGGCGTCCTAAAAATTATCATTAATAAAATAATGTGTAACATGATTTATTTATTGTTATTGTCATACATCTAGATCGGAGTTCCCTATACTTTCTTTAGAAATACGATCGTGAGAATTATTTTTTTTATTGCACTCTGTTTTCACTTGCCTATATGCGGTCATCACCTAATAGGACGAATCATTGACTAGAGTAATTGCAAAGCTTTATTGAAGTTTTCTAAATCTAAGTTGTGTCGACTTATTCTTTCACAAAATATTTATGATTTATTTATTTTTAATTCAAGGACATGTTTATCATCAACGTGTGGGGTAGAATAAAAGGATCATTGCTCGCATTGGCCAATATTTTGCACATATTCTTTTCGAGCAAGTTCACCAGTAACGTTGTGAACCTGACGTGAAAAGAACGCGTGCAATTTTTATTGCCCCGGTAAAATGCATTAACCCCATGGTAACATAGGAGAGCAGAAATTTTAATATGCATTGTAGTGTCGTAAAATTTATAGATAATTTGAAAAAAATGCTGGTGCTATATAAACCCAATAAAGCCTTGTTGGGATAGAATCTGGTGAGTTTTCTGGAACTTAAGGTCATCACAATTATTTTGCTCCAATTCTACAACGACTTTGCACAAATATCTGAGCGGGGTGGACAACTGGACTTATTTCCTGGGTTTTCATGGCATTTAAAAAAATTTGACTATCCTACATTAATTTGTAACAGTGGATGCCTAAAGCATTGTTCTAATGTTAATTTAATTTCTTTTTCTTTTTCATTCATTCACTCCTCAGACGGCATCTTTTTCCAAAGACACATTACGGAGAATTCGACCTTTCTAGATGAAAATGAACTTATTTAGGCTGGTGACAATGCAAATGATCTCAAACGCATTATGTATTTGAGGAATGATAAATACTGGTCGGGAATCAGCAGTAAAAAAAGATCTGAAATGTCCAGTCACGAAATGTAATTAAAATACGAATAGAACATTGGATGATTAATAAAGCTATTACGATGGCACATTCTCACACTATCCAATGAGTAAACATATGGGTTATCAAAACCACGGAGCCCATTATGAATGCTTTTTACTTTTTTACCTGCAGAGTGAGTAGACGCAGGCACACATCTTGGACCATCACTTGTGTCGACCACTGCCATGTCAGGTTGGGGACAGCAAACTGTGTCACGTGACTGGTCACATGCTCGTCCTTCATAAATATTTCCGTCTGAGTTGTCAGCGCAGTTTTGGCACTGCTCACAGATAGGGACACTGTTTGACTGCTTTTTTCGGTAGAAACCGTTCTTGCATCCAATGACTGTCTGATGTGTGCTGTTACAGGGATGGAGAATTATGTCACGTTCAGATTTAATAGTTTGACATTCTTTGCAATAGTTCTGAACATGTCTGCCTTCATCCATGTATGTGCCACGAGGACATGTCAAACATTTTCCTTCAGCAGCATGCCAGAGCTGGCCTTGCGCACACTGCCGTACACATTCTGGATTGCCGTCTTTGTTGATGTAGACGCCATACTGGTGTCCAGGACAGCAGACTGTGTCACGGAACTTCTGACAGGGACGAAGAGGATACGGACATTTTCTACATTTCCGACATTGACCTCTGACATCAGGGTAAGAGGGTTGTGTCCGGTAGTAGCCGTGAATACAGTGAATTTCTGTGTCGTGAGATTTGTTACATGGAGAGGCCAAAATCTCTAACCGTGGATCTCGAATTTCTGTACACAAGTAACACTGTGTCTGGGTGTGTAGTTCGTCTGGCATGAAAAATCCTGAGGAACACGGCACACAAAAATCTTGATCAGAGCTGGATGTGTGCAACATCTCACCCCTGTGACACTGCAGAGCAAAAGTAGGCTGTGTGTGTAGCCATGTCACTACACTGATGACAACCCATCGGGGAAGCAAAGACATATTTCTTCAGCTGTACTGAGGAGATGAACGTTTCAATATGATGTATGATGAAATACATACATCGCACAATGATGTTATTTAATACATATAATGTGAATAATGTGAACAGCATAATATGACAGCGGCAAGATTCCGGAAGATCTAACCTAATCAATTTTTATGGCTTTGCCTAAAACGCCGGGTGCAACTCCGTGAGAGTTGCATAGAACAATAAGCCTTATGGGCCAATTAACAAAAATTTTACCGCGAGTACTATTGGCAGAATGAGAAAATGTTTAAGACCAGAGATATCCAAAACACAATTTGGCTTCGTCCCAGACAAAGGCACCCGAAATGCTATAATTGTTCACTCTATCTATGCTTATGGAAAGATGCACAGAAGCACAGAAGGACCTATACCTATGCTTTATTGACTACTCAAAAGCTTTCGATAAACTTAAACATGAAGAATTATTTAAGTTTTGGAAGAACTAGACATAGATGGGAAGGAGTTAAGAATGATTAGAAAATATTAATGATATTAGATACTATTATGCTGACGACACTGTCTTGATGGCAAGTTCGGAAAGAGACCTTCAATTGCTTCTGGATTCTGTGGTTAATGAAAGTGAAAGTAAGGGGTTATCCTTAAATAGTAAGAAAACAGAATGCATGACAATATCTAAAAGGCGGTAAACTATCTGTAACCTTATAAGTAAAGGTGAGAAGATTAAACAAGTTCAAAAGTTTAAATAATTATGTAGGATACAAGTACATCCGATTACCAATGTATAACAGAAATTAAAAGAAGAATTGCGATGGCTAAAGATAGCTATATAATAAAATTAGCTCAATCCTAAAGAACAGAAATATCTCAATGACAACAAAAACGAGGGTTTTGAAGAGCTATGTGTGGTCAACCCTCCAGTACGTATGTGAATGCTGGACATTAACTAAGGACATGGAAAACAAGCTAGAGGCAACGGAAATGTGGTTTTTAAGGAGACTCCTAAATATTTCATGGAAGGAAAGGAAATCGAATGAAATGGTGGTGAAAGACACCAACACGGAGCGATCACTAATAAAAAACAGTTAGGAGAAAACAAATGCAGTTCATGGGACACCTGAATCGACACAAAAGTCTTGAACACCTTGCTGTAACTGGACAAATAGAGGGCAAAAAAGGCAGAGGCAGACAAAGAATAAGATATCTAGAGAGTTTGAACAGATGGGCGACAGGGAAAAACCAGGACAATATGGGCTTTTTGAGATCATCCGAGCGGAGGAATGAGTTGAGAACTATGATCATCGATATCTGTTCCAGATCCGGCACTTGAAGAGAGAGATAATGTGAATGTATGTAAACTTATATCAGGCAAAGACACGATTTTGAACCAGTATGTGACAAAATAAAGTTACGGAATGTCTCCTTCATCCCTTTCCTCTTTGGTTTCGCTTGGCTAGATTTATCAGAATGTCCCTCTTGGTTCAAAGCTCTTGCATTAGTTAAACTCATTGAATTCTTAACTTCAGATTCCACTCAAATATCACCCGTAACCGAGGGCAGGGCGTGGACTTGTACATAAATGTATTGTATTTATAGTTACGACTGTCCCTTTCATTCTCTCTTGCACTTACAAAAGGTGAAGGAACTCCCGTGTTGCTTAAAACATAAAACACGCTTAAAGCAACATTATTTATCTTTTATATAATGTTTTAAACAATCATCAAATCTGAGAAATAAACATTATTACTTACCATGGAGTTAATAATCCTTCTATTACATGTATAACTTGTGTAACGTTTCTTCTGTGTTTCTGCCTTGTCTCACAGTGCACAAATGGCTGTAATGTGCCCGGATGAAAGTCACTCTGTAAGTGTTTTATAAATAGAAATTTGCAGTGGCTTGAACTGAATAAATAACTTTTGGCGGTGCTTCTTGTCTGTTGGCTTCGATTCCCTACACAAAAAGGGGGTTCGTCACCTGACGTTCACCATGCATATGCAACTGGTTAATCGTTAGTGGTTTGCGCTTCTCCACCCCTCAGTTTGGGGACAAGCTTAGACACGACGTGCTTGCCCAGGCGTAAGATATATAAATAAATATTATATTAACCCTCTGGGTGACAGTGTTGCCGTCTTCGGGACAATTTTTAAAATACCAAATGGATGTGATTAATTCGTCGCAGTGGTTTTTACTTTTTTTTTTTTTTTTGTGTATTCTTTCCTTCCTCCCGGTATCTTTTTTGACTCACTGTTCATAGGTACCACAAACTTCGAGCAATCTGCATCGTCTGACAGAATCAAAGCCGATTGGTATTTATCTGAACATTTTGCATAGTTCATTACAACAATATACTAAAAAGAAATGTTACAATTGAAAATATATTGTCAAAGTATTGTATTGTATTAGTCCACAATACTGATTAGAAAAATCACTGAGGAACCATAGCCGTTGTAAGGTATTCTTGCAGCATTCCTCACGTTTCATTTTACAAAACTAATAATGAGATCATTGTATTGTTGCTCTATCACCAATGTTCTAATCCACCAAAAAAAAAGAAAATTGTGAACAATGCAAAATGGCCGTTTTTGAGCGTACGCGCCGTTAAACCTAGAAATTCAAACCAAAAACTTTTCTCTGCCCGGGATCATTGTAACAATCAGCATTTCTAAATTACACACGACAAGCCCTGGAGATGACACTTCAATATAACAAACAACAACAAAAACAACAACGAAATGAGAGCTTAGTTTGCTCTGTGTAAAGTATGAAAACACGCGTCGCAGAGATACTATTCACTTTTTGATATAATCATTCTGAGGGAAATAATCACTGATCACGAGTTTGCTTTAAATTACAAGTGGTATAAATTAAGTCGTTTACCAGTGGGGCTTCAGAGTTTCAGGGCCTTGATATTGGTGAATTATTCACAATGTTACCATTCTGTCTAAAAATGCTGCTATTTGGAGACGTTTCAAACTTCGTGCCACTCCAACCTTGATCGATATTTAATCTGGCTTGTTAGACACAAATTTTAACATTTTTATTAAATCTGGCATGAGAAAATGAAGACATAGGGTTAAAGAGACTTTATGCAACACTAGTTTTCAGGGACTTGATTTATGTAACCGGGGCGCGAGGTGGTTGTGCCAGGAATTGCTGTATTCACTGATAATGGGAACCTGTTCAGCTGCAAAAAGCAGTTTTCGAACATAAATATTTGGGCCCTTCCACAGTAAGAATTGATTTAGGAGATTCAAGATAGTGGTATGGTAACACTTATCACAGGGTTCATGAACTCTAACCTGAAAGCTACAAGCAGGAAGTAAATACAAGGTATTATTTTCATACTTAAAGCTCAAGTTAAAAAAGGCGCTTTGCCTGAGCGGGTGCTGCTGGATCGTGTGGGTGCTGTCCCTGGCGAAATCAAGAACTAGTTACAGTTAGACATGGAAGGCAAGGCGATCATTGCAAGTATTTGGATCCTCAGACTATTCGTTATACTGGTGTGTCTACATCGTGTTTTTTCAACATCTGTGAAATGTCCAAGAGGCAAGATTTTGCATTCGCAAGGTTACGGACTGCCAGATGTTTGTGTGGATTGTCATCCTGGAACGTTCATGCCCATAGAAGGAAATTCTTACAAGTTATGTTTCACGTGCAACCAGTATCTGGACCCAGATTTAGAGATTTTGAAATCCCCTTGTAATAAAACCCACGATGCAGAAATTCATTGTACTGATGGCTATTTCCGCACAAATCACTTTCGTCCTTATCTGACGGGTGTTTGTCAGAAATGTACAGAATGTCTAATGACCAGCCGCCCGTGTCAGACATTCCTTGATGCCCTTTGCTCTATCCCCAGTGAACCTGTATTGCCGTGTAGACGTGGTGAGTTCCTTCATCGACCGAAGAGGAGATGTTTTCCCTGTCCACCCAACACATTCATGGACCAACATAGACACACGAATACTTTCTGTAGAAAATGTTCAGTTCCCAGGACACCAAAAGAAAAGATTCTCAGAAACTGCACCAGCACGCATCCAGCAATAATTGGATGTGTGGATGGTTTCTACCGTTTAAGACGGCATGAGGCGAGATCTTTGGCTGATGTCTGTATCCCCTGCCGACAATGTCAAAAGAACAAAAGTGGTACTGCTTCCCGGGAAGTTGACCTGTCACGTGATAAGCGTTGTTGTCCCCAACCTGACATGGAAGTATCCCAGCTCTGTCCTGGCCCAAACTGTGATGATATTCCTGCAACCTTCACAGGTAATATTTGTGTTCTTGTAAATATTATTACTACAAAAGCAACTGCTGGGATGTGCATAAAGATCACAGCTGATACTTCTATCATAAACAAAAACAACAACACAGTTTAATTTGACCATAAAAAGCAACACTTTTTGAGCTGCCATCAGAGCCACCTCAATGTGGGGACAAGGTGGTCTAGAGACAAGGTGCTCGCCTGTCATGCCAAGGGTCCCGGGTTCAAAACCCGGGCAGTGCAGGCATGTTGGAAATTGGATTTTTCTCATATTTTCAAGTCCCTGGTCCTATTGGGGGGGGGGGGGGGTGTCACAAATCCCAGACTGGGAGATGTAATAGTTTATGACAGGGCGACAATCACGAACAAACAAGTTTAACACTTAACAAAACAACCCATCAGACTCACACATTTATTAAACATAATTATACATATAATAGCGCAATTACATACATTATGTTATTGAAATGACTGCCGTACAACGGCCTTATTCTCACACACACTCTCCCTCGGATCCACAATCCGGTAGTTACTCCTAAAGGCACTTCGGCCTCAGTCTCTCCCCTCAGGGTCTTAATAGCACATTAGTAATTCACTGGCACCGCAGTCTCTCAATATCACCTTCCTATTGTCATACACCTTAGCACTCCCCTAGCACCTCAGCAGGGCAATAACACCTTATTATTTCCATAGCCCATCCACATGGCAACAACATAATATCAGTTCACTAGCCTATCAACATGGCAACAATATAGTATCTCATTCACTCTCATATCTACGTCCCTGTCCGTGGCCTGACTGCCACGACTTTATGTGCCTCTACTGTCCTGCACTGACAGCCTCACTTCTGGCCTATGTGTGGCCTCCGGCCCTATGCTGGCCTATCTCCTGTGCTCATCGAGGTGGCTCTGCGGCCCGTCCCCGACACCAGTCATAACTGGAAAGACTCTCACTAGTCTTCTCGACTGCTTCCCTTTATGTCCGCCCGATGGGCTTTTATTCACAGGTCCGATCCGTAGGACCTTCTAACTTGCAGTGATAGTAATCCAGCGCTTTCGCCTCATTCAGACTTCCACACCACTCATACACGCACGCTTTTCCCACTTGTCTGCATGAGTTATTTTTACTCTTCCCCTTTCACGTCTTTTCCTATCCGTCTGTCGTGAGCTCTTCTTATTCTACACCCGCTCTGTAGCAATCCCCTTAATTGCACTCACTCCACTCGTGACATCATCCCCCACCCCAAAAAAATTAATGCAATTAATTTCAAATCGCATCAAGATGACTGTCAACGAGTGAGCGTGAGCAATACCTACACTAGAAAAATGACCTAGCAGTTCCCCTAGTATATAGAATACCGAAATCAGGGGAAAATATGGGGATCAATATGGCCTGCAATATGCATATATGTGTCACATCATGAATAGCTAACTAATCACAATACTTAATACAGAATCAAAAACCATTCAACCTATCAACCATTCTTCGTATCATATTTATAATGTCAATATTTTAAAGTCGACTCATTCACACAGATCCTGTCAATGTTCCTGTCCTCCGATGTATAAGCTCCTGAACTCTTCCCCTAGGCTCGACTAAGGTAGTCGGCGATATGATTGCTGGTTCCTGGAATTGGTTGAATAACGAAGGTATACGGCTGTAAAGCCAATGCCCATCTAGATAAGCGTGGGCTGGACGAACGATTCTTCGACAAAAATGTCAGTGGCTTGTGGTCTGTCTGGATACAAAATTCTCGTCCCATGAGATAACGTCCTAGTTTCTGGACGGACCAGACAATGGCAAGACACTCACGCTCTATCACAGAATACTTTCTTTCTCTCTGCAATAACTTCCTACTGACATAACATACAGGATGGAGACATTCGTTCTTCTCCTGTAGAAGACAAGCGCCGACACCAGAGTCCGACGCATCCGTTCTGAGGATAAAATTAGATCGAAAATCGGGTAATATCAGAATGGGTGACGATGATAATGCTGTCACCAAATTATCAAATGATGTCTGACATTCAGACGTCCACTGGACCTTATCGGGTTGTCCCTTCTTAGTAAGGTCAGTAAGAGAAGATGACAAGGAGGAAAAATTTGGAATGAACTTTCTGTAATAATTTAAAATTCCCACTAAGCTTCTGACTTGTTTCTTTGTTTTAGGGATTTGCAACCCTACTAACTTGTCAATTTTTGTTTCTTCAGGTCTCTGAACACCTCTACCCACGATATGTCCTAAGAATACTATCTCTGGACATGCCAAATCCATCTTTGCGGGTTTAGCAGTTAACCCAAAATGACGTAATCGTTGAAAAATTACTGTTAGTGTCTGAATATGATCAGACCATGTCGACGTATGGCATGCTATATCGTCAAAGAATGACACGACATTAGGTATGTCCTTCAACACCAATCTCATTAATCGTGCAAACGTCGCTGGCGCGTTTACCAACCCAAATGGCATGACCTTAAATTGGAATAATCCAATGGGCGTTTGGAACGCCGTGTATTGTTTAGACTCCTCAGTAAGCGGGATTTCCCAATAACCTTTCGTTAAATCTATCTTGGAAAACCACGTGGACCCGGCCAATGAAGCTATTAATTCCTCCTGAAACGGAATAGGCTCCCTATCGCCTACCGTAATAGTGTTCAATCTTCGAAAATCAATACAGAACCGCACCGATCCATCAAGTTTTTTCACGAGGACGATGGGTGATGAATACGGCGATGTTGATGGTTCTATCACATCTAACTTCAACATTGACTCAACTTCCTTTATGACTCTATCTCTCGAAGAAAAAGGCAGCGGATACGGTCTAAGAAATACTGGCTTATCCGAAGTCAACTTTATTTGGTGCTGGATCACCGTAGTGCGACCCGGCAAATCCGTAACAACATCCGGAAATGACGCTAACAGGGTCTCAAGTTCCCTACTCCTTGAACTCGTAAGGTCAGGGTTAATTTTTACGTCCCTGTAACCTTGTGTCGCAGTTAACTCCGGCAATTGAATTTGCAACTCTTGCTGCGCCTCGGTGTCGCTTACGTCACAGTCCGACTGGTCTACGACCCCCGTACAAGCAGTAGAGAAGACAGTCTCCTCTGGTCTTGTCTGTGCACACAGATACTGTGGTCTCTCATAAAATCTCTGTAGCATATTAACATGGAAAACCTTACTCGTTCCATCAATGTGGATAGCGTAATCTACCTTTGAAACAACTCGCTCAATAACATAAGGACCTTTCCATGTCATCAATAACTTATTATGGTCCGTAGGTAACAACAATAGGACCTTGTCTCCTGGCTTAAAAATTCTCAGTTTGGAACCTCTATCTTTATAGTCTTTTGCTCTTTTCGAAGCGATACCAGACGCTTCTTCTGCCCTAGTGCGCGCTGAAGATAATCTTTCTCTTAAATCAACAAGGTCTATCGAAACCTTTTTAAACGGTTCCGAAACCGTGGGGATCTTTTGAAGAGGAGCCTGGGGTGTACGACCCTTATGCGTCGTCTTTTGGGACGCACTGCACGTCTTACAATATAACCGCACATCTCTGTATGCTGACGGCCAATAAAAATCTTTCAGAACTCTCTGCTTGGTTCTAGCACTTCCCATATGATGCGCTAATGGAACATCATGGGCCAGACGCAATACTGTAGCAATCAGCGACCGTGGCACGACGACCTGCTTTTGAACGGAAGCCACTGTGACGTACATACGGAACAGAATGCCCCCCTGGACAAAAAAAGAAGATGACCCGTTTCTATATTTCCTCGTTTTCTCGGTTCGCGCTTCCCCAAAACATGGGTTTAACGATGGATCCTCCCTTTGTAATCTCGCCAAGCGCTCTGGCGTGATATCTAGGTTGACCGCTGGCGTCGCCAAAGGTCTAATCTTATCTTTATCAGCTACCCCTCGACGTGTTTCGACCGCGGCGCAAAAGTCAATACCTTTTGATTGCGACCATGCTTGCACGTTCTCATCGGAAGGGGAACCTACCCGGGATACATTCCCAATGATGAGCTGGGCGCCTGGAAAACAACCAACGACTGCTTCGACTTCCCCGCTAAGGAAAGGTGTATCTATCATTATTCTTGCCATGGGTAATTTCTCAATGGCCCCCGAAAATTGGATGCACGGGACAGTCTCACCTGTAAGCTGTGAATCCCGAATGCAGTCTCTATGCACTCCCACAACGGTAGATCCCGCATCTCGTAAAACCGAGACCGGTTCGTCCCCAACAAACCCCGGATAAACCCTAAGACCACCTCCTGTATGACATGAATTTATAACGGGGATCTTTCTCCCACAAGGTAAAACACCGGAAGATAATAACTTCTCACAACTGGGACACTTAGAATACTGTCCGCCTCCGTTGTCCGATGTAACACACGCAGCCGCATGATGAAATTTATTTGGGGAACATGGACTGGAGCTACTGTCCACGTTCGCCGCTATCCTACCTGCAGGGCAGTTCACGCTGATGTGATCTGCTCTTCCGCAGTTCCAACACTTCGCGGCCCTACACTCGCGCGAAAAGTGACCTACGCGTCCGCAAGTCCAACACTCCGCTCCCTGTGCTGCTCTAGGCCTGGGTCCCCGTGACCCCTCGCGACCGGAACTAGAGTCCCTATGCCGTCGGTCATCGGCAAAGGTCACAAATCGCCCCCGGCCATTACCGCGACCTAGCCCTCCTGCTCGGTCAAACTTACCGGATCCATATGCCGGTGATCGGTGATAGCCCCTACGCTGCCCCTGGGCTTGCCCGCTATAGGCACCACGCTGACGCGACCTGTCCCTAAGTCCTGCCGGCGACCCTTCAACAACGGCGACGTACCCAGCATCTTGGACGTACGCCCTGGCGACTGGTTTGGACGGATGTGCCGTACGGTATGCTTCCGCCAACTTAGACGCCTCCTGCACCGTCGCGGGTTCGTTCTCTTTCAGGAAAGCCACCAGATCTTTGTGGCACGACGCGTACAGCTGGTCACGGATCATTAGGTCTTTCAGTTTAGCGAAATCCGTGCCCACATGAGCCAAGTCTACCCAGTTCGCGAAATACTCAGTTAGTCTCGCGACGAAGGCAGCAAAGTCCTCCCTGGTGTCTGCGCGTGCTCGCCTAAACTGCTCCCGGAAATATTCCTCGGTACGCGCAAATCGGCGAAGCAGCAAAGCCTTCAGCTTATCGTAATCTTGCACGTCTTCGCGCTGTAGCTCTTTAAAGTAGGTTAACGCTCGCCCCTGCAATAGCGATGCCAGGTACGTGGCCCATAATTCCTTATTTTCCCCCCATTGCAATTGTGCGTTCAGTTCGAACCTGTAAAGGAAGGCGTCTATGTCGTCCTTCCGGTCGTCGAACGTAGGGAGCTTAATCCTAACACCACCTTTATTGTGTACCTGCCGCTCAACTGTTTCTGTTGGCGCATTCTTATTGATTTCCAACTCGGCGATCCTTATTCGCGCCTCTCTCTCCTGTTGCTTATCCCTAGCCTCTATCTCCCGCTCTTGAGCTTCTATCTCCTTTAACCTTATCTCCCTCTCCTGCTCCTTAGCCTCTCTTTCCTCTTCTCTCTGTCGGTCTTGAGCCTCTTTTTCTCGCTCTCTATCCTTAGCACGCTCATCGCGCAAATCCGCCTGCTGTTCTTTAATCCAGCCGCGTAGCTCTTCTCCCTCCAGGCCAAGTTCCTTACCCAACTTCATTAGTTGTTGGAGTTCCGCCATTTCACAGATTTATGGTTATGGTATCTATTATAAGACGACCAACCTGTCGGTATGATCACTAACGATACGACCAGAGACCTGAGATCACACCAGATCTAACAATACCCAGTTCAGAATACAATTCAGAAATTTACCTTTACAGCACAACTAATTCTATATCTACAAAATGTATAGCACTATTAATTATAAAAGAAAATAGAAACGACAAGAATGAAGAAATACAGTAGAAGGACCACAAGTACGTCAAGGACAACGAACCAGACTAGGACAAAGCTTCTACAAAAAAAAACTATAATGGAAAAAAAAATGCAACCTACTACGCCGATTACCCAACACGGTACAAACAAGAACAGAGTCTGAAAAAAAAGAACGTATCTACAGATAGGGAGGAGAGGGACAAGAGAAACGTCTTCCTAAAACAACGAGGAAGATAGAACGCTACAATCTAAACAAAAATACAGGTCCCTATAGAACTGTTCACTGTGATGAACGAAGTTCCAAATTTAGCCCACCTCCCGAAGAGGACAAACTACGCTCACCACAGCAAACCCGCGCCACCGCCCGTATAATCTATAACGACAACAAAAACAGCAAAAACAGGGAAAAAGACAGATTAAAGGAACAGCCCACAATCCAGGGCACAAAATTTTCACTTAACTTTCACCCTTGATTTCAATTTCTCCCCTTCCTCGGAGCTCTGGCCGCTTGACTCCTCAGGCTGGCACACACACTCTGCAGAAATTTAAGTACACATTAATACATATTCATCAAAATACATAAATCATATCATCATGAAATTTCCATTCATTCAACGAACAAAGACAGCACAAATTCCTACCACAAGATAAGTACTACGTGGACAAAGACTAAAGTAACAAATGCCCACTAACTACTAACTAAATATTACGAAATTGGACGAGCCCCCAGTGTCACAACGGACGAGCCCCCAGTGTCACAAATCCCAGACTGGGAGATGTAATAGTTTATGACAGGGCGACAATCACGAACAAACAAGTTTAACACTTAACAAAACAACCCATCAGACTCACACATTTATTAAACATAATTATACATATAATAGCGCAATTACATACATTATGTTATTGAAATGACTGCCGTACAACGGCCTTATTCTCACACACACTCTCCCTCGGATCCACAATCCGGTAGTTACTCCTAAAGGCACTTCGGCCTCAGCCTCTCCCCTCAGGGTCTTAATAGCACATTAGTAATTCACTGGCACCGCAGTCTCTCAATATCACCTTCCTATTGTCATACACCTTAGCACTCCCCTAGCACCTCAGCAGGGCAATAACACCTTATTATTTCCATAGCCCATCCACATGGCAACAACATAATATCAGTTCACTAGCCTATCAACATGGCAACAATATAGTATCTCATTCACTCTCATATCTACGTCCCTGTCCGTGGCCTGACTGCCACGACTTTATGTGCCTCTACTGTCCTGCACTGACAGCCTCACTTCTGGCCTATGTGTGGCCTCCGGCCCTATGCTGGCCTATCTCCTGTGCTCATCGAGGTGGCTCTGCGGCCCGTCCCCGACACCAGTCATAACTGGAAAGACTCTCACTAGTCTTCTCGACTGCTTCCCTTTATGTCCGCCCGATGGGCTTTTATTCACAGGTCCGATCCGTAGGACCTTCTAACTTGCAGTGATAGTAATCCAGCGCTTTCGCCTCATTCAGACTTCCACACCACTCATACACGCACGCTTTTCCCACTTGTCTGCATGAGTTATTTTTACTCTTCCCCTTTCACGTCTTTTCCTATCCGTCTGTCGTGAGCTCTTCTTATTCTACACCCGCTCTGTAGCAATCCCCTTAATTGCACTCACTCCACTCGTGACAGGGGGGGGGGGGTAGGATCGAGTACCTAGTTGTTATGATCCCATCCAGATGTTATAGATGGTATTTTAATGTGTTTGGGTGTGTATGTTCGACTGCATATTTTTAATACTAAAAACTTTAACCTTCACTTCCAGACCATGCCAATTACTAAGAAACAAACTGAATACATTTCAACAATTAGGCCTGCAGGGCCACATTTTAATTACGTTAATTACACTAACAATTTCGACTAGATCTATTTATGTAATAAGGATAAATATCAGCAGCATCAAATCCATAATCAATAATACTTCATTACAAGTCTAGCACTAGGGTTCCTATAATATCATTTAACTTCTGTTCTCGCTAATTTCTAACTAATTAGTTCTAGATCTAGACTATATCTAAGATCTGGACTGCTTACTGTATGACAATTAATATACTAATATAGTCTCTGGAGACATAAGTGTCATAAGGCTATCTCAGATATTTAAACTTATAGGTCTAGCCCGTCACAGGTGACGTCGGCACAGTTAAATATAACTCTAGGATGGGCTGGCAACTCCCAGCCTCACCCCGACAATTCAATCACAGTTATATATTTCATACATTAATACTAGTTGCAGTTCTAGGTGACAGTTTAACTTTGCATCTTGCATTCTCCGTCAATCACTCCTGGTAGATTCATCAAAACTCTCCTAGCGGATAAATGTCACGCTCTTCGCCTTCTTATTCATTGTCAATATCGTCAAGAGATAGATTACTCACGCTTGCCCTGGCGCTAGGCCAGGGAACAGTGGACAATAGCGTTGTTTAGTTTCAAATCAGCCATATTGATCGATGACTAGATCTACATCCAGACATATTGTACTTTGTAGGTAATGATTCGCTCAAGTGGAATCCCCACTGACTCCACCGCAGTCGAATGCTCTGCTTAGAATGCAGTCCCCCGTCAGCTGCTTTCCCAGTTCCCCAATTGCTATCAATACGCCTGCCTTGATTGGTTGTCAAATTAACGGCTAAGTGACGTAGACAAATAAGTTCTCACCCCTAAGTCGAAAACGGGGTGTTAATCTTCATCAATGGCCCATTATCTTTCCATCTCAATATCCACCATTTCCCCTAGTATGTATTCCCGCTGATTCTCTCTATTCCATTCACAAAAACACCAGTGATATCCTATTTACTACTATACTACTGTTTATCTCCGCCTTCCTGTTGTTCAACGGCTCCCCCTTGCTTAGAATGACGTCATCAAAAAACCACAGCCATCGTCTGCGTCCTTGACCTTATCTACAAATGACGTACTACCCATGTTCTATTTCTTCACCCCCTCTCTATAATTAATTCGGTTATTTCCCTTTGACCACTGACCGCACACCAATTACATTTGATTATGACACTAGTCTTCTCGGATAAGGACGAAAAAATTCGGAGGGCCCGTGTGCACGTTGCGCACGTTAAAGATACCTTGGCAGTTGGAAATCGTAAAGAGCAGGCCGAAAGGCCGCTGCCCGGGCAAAATTGAAAATATCATCCCCCCTCCCCCACCAGCAACAACAAAATGTATTATTGTTCGTTATTAAATATATATTGTTATTAATAAATATTCAAATATTATTTGAGTTGTATATTGTGAACTGATGTGAGTTGTGATCTGCTGTGAGTTGTGAACTGTTGTGAGTTGTGAACGGCGCCTAATAGGCTGCGTTACAATTTGCTCTGAGATAGAGAGAGAGAGAGTGAGCGAGACAGGGAGAGAGAAAGAAGCAGTGCAGTGTGTTGAGCGCTTCGCAGGCAGCTCCATTCTGCTCTGTGGTTGACATGTTGATTCTGTAAAGCGCATAGAGCATTTTAAATGGATATGCACTATATAAATGCTATACATTATTATTAATATTATAATGTTAATGTTAATATCACAATGCCGTATATTATACTGTTCATGAACATTCATTATATCAAAATCAGTAATTTGCTTACCTCACTAATATGCTTGCAATTATGGCACCCATATAAACGTATGACTCAAAACCTCACACTGACTTTTTTTCAATACATTCATTATTAACACTGGTTATATTGTCTGTACTGTCAGCACTGTTCTTACTTGCAACTCATAAAATGAAACTGTTGCAATAGTGTGATTTCAGAAGAGTGTGTGTTTCTCCGGGATGGTTGCATGTTTTCAGAACAGACCTTAAATTGAATGCAACACTTTGTAAAATAAGGTCACGTGACTAGGTCCACCATTCTCAGAATTCATTGAGTTTCAGAGACAGAAATAATCTAACTTATTTTCTAAACACAAAGCCAAACATTTAGTTGAAATATTAAACGAATGGCATACAATGTAACAGATACATGAAAAATCTGTTGTGAAATCTCAACAAATATTAATCTCACGTACAAACACCTCTAACTCGTGCTTTTAGGTAAGAGAAAATTGGAACATCGTGCTAAATTTTTTGTGGTGTTGTGACTTTGTCTGAAGCTTGAAGTGCACTGTAATGCACATTTTTAAGTGTAAAAATATATCTAATTCTATAATGTTACTTTATATAGATTTGTAATTACCGTACAAATCACACGCTATTGTTGCTTTCAGTTGAACGCACGGCAGCAGGGGATGACACATCAAGTTATGGGATTTGTGGAGAAGGGGAGTACGTCTATTTTGATGAGACAATTCATTCGTTGTCCTGCCAGCCATGTCCACCTGGAACTCACATGGACGAGACAGAACACAGGAACCGTTTATGCCAATCCTGTGCCGAGATGTTCAAAGTGAAACATTGTCTAGGCAGTGCGGGATTCGTCATTGGTTCAATAACTGGAGTGTTGGTCGCCGGCGTGGTATTGCTAGCTGCCTGTTCGATTCTTTGCATCATCTGGTACAAACGTCACAGACGCATAAACGAGAAAGCGGCTGCCAGTGGCTCTGGAGAATTCTACTCTATTGTCAGGGACTCTTTCATTGCAGGTAAACAAAGAATTTTATATGTGTAAGTTTGCGACTAATTCCTTGCATGGGACCTTTATGATACGTTGCGTAATTGCGTGCGAAGAATATAATTAAGCTTATATTTACATAATTATTGTGTGTGCACGAAACAGAAAGTCTTTCAATATTAATTGGTCCTCTGGAAAGCTAAGGAAGCATGGATGTAGGCTACTATAAATGAACCGACTTTTCATTGATCTTTTTTTGCATATCCCCAAATTTCGTTTTTAACATGTTTTTAACTCAAGATATTTTTTGTGAGAGAAACTGTCTCTGTTAGAAAGCTTTTTAAAATGTTGGCCTTTATAAAATACACTTTTTGTAATCTTCAACAGATTATTTTCTTAATAATGAACAATAGGTTTTGCTGATGATGTATTTGCCGGTGGCAGATGTGTGCTTGGTAATGCTGGACATGTTACTTACTTGGCCCCCCCCCCCCCTCTTTTCCATAGAGAAGACACCATATTATTTCCTTCATTAAACTCATTCCACCAATCTGCAGCCCCGCCCATCATCGATGATCGAATTTACACCTAAATTGTCTCTCTTGGTCTTTTTGTGTTACCCCGACTTTGAAATTATTACAGGAAGTGATTGGCTTGCCAATGCTGAAATTCCAAGTAATAGATTAAGTGATAAATGCGACACTTCAAATGTCTAGGATTGCTTACAATAAATTGTGGTGATGCACTATCTTTTTATTAGACAAGCCATGTTTCTCCAACATCTGAGTTGGGTGGGCAGAAACATTCAGCGAAGTTTTGTATAAATGTCAACTGTTCACTCTCCATTTTCATCCCCTTCGTTTTTGTTCTCTCTCTGTTGTTGTCTTTCGTACACCCCCCCCCCCTCTACAACAACCGCTCTCCCATTTGTCTAAACCTCTACCACAGTCAGATTTTTTTTTTTTTTTTGCTTCGTTTTGTTTTGTTTTTAACCCCATACACGTCATCTACATTGGTCAATCTGGCACAGATCCGCTGATGATGAATCAAGAGTCCAGCCAAGATCTGTTCAATACTAGTGACATCATCAGCAGTGGAGAATCAGCCCGTGTAAGTCTGGTCACTTCAGAGAGTTCCAGCCAGCCTTACCACATGTATGAGATCGTGGATTGAAGTGTATTGATTGCTCAAGACTGTGAAAGACACACAAGTTAAAAGAGACAACCTAATCTCGTCCTGTAGTAGATACAGAACAATTAGTGGAAGGAATAAAGATGTACAAAGATTAGCCTTGTCCCTGTAAACCCTGCATGCAATCTGCTGGGCCAGTGATGTTATGGTATGGAGAAAAGTTGTGATTTGTTACAGGTATCTCAGACATTACGGGAGGCAGAAATATTTCGTGCTAATCTGTGCTCCTGACCTCAGTAACCAATTAGTGGAGCGGTGAATGGGTTCATTGGGAGCCAGAGAGAGAGAGAGAGAGAGAGAGAGAGAGGGGAGAGAGAGAGAGAGAGAGAGAGGGGTGAGAGAGAGAGAGAAGGGGAGGAGAGAGAGAGAGAGAGAGAGGGGGGAGAGAGAGAGAGAGAGAGAGGGGGTGAGAGAGAGAGAGAAGGGGAGAGAGAGAGAGAGAGAGAGAGAGGGGGGAGAGAGAGAGAGAGAGAGAGAGGGAGTGAGAGAGAGAGAGAGAGAGAGAGGGGGGGAGAGAGAGAGAGAGAGAGAGAGAGAGGGGGGGGTGAGAGAGAGAGAGAAGGGGAGGAGAGAGAGAGAGAGGGGGGAGAGAGAGAGAGAGAGAGAGAGGGAGTGAGAGAGAGAGAGAGGGGGGGGGAGAGAGAGAGAGAGAGAGAGAGAGAGAGAGAGAGAGAGAGAGTGAGAGAGAGAGAGGTGTTAAATGTGCACTACAAAACCATTATCAAAGACTGCGACCAGCATGATTGACTAGATTTTTCTAGAAGAAGTCGTGCCACATGTTTCATTTACTGACATCTGGATTCGGAATGACGTTATACACGTCAAGGTGTAACATGCTTATTATAGTGTACAGCTATCGCCGGGTGGAAGATACCTTGTTATGCATGCAGTCTTCGATCCATATTTAATGTATCGTCGCTGATTATTATGACACAAAATTATGATAAATTCTGTTTTCTATCAAATAGTGTCCCACTTTATTGCTTAGTAGATTGAATGAACGCATAGTTGACTTTGTTTTCTGATCATTATTCGCGTAGACAAATGGCATTAAGTGGCATTAGCAAGGTATCCCGTATTAACAGATCATTGTTATTTGTTCCTCGCCTTGTTTTATGTATGTTCCCTAACTGGCACAGTGTACTTCTTTCTCAAGTAAGTGACTTTACTACATTGCAACAACTGGATAAAAGAAACAAAAATATTCTCCGTTGGTCATGCTAATAAGAAAAACAGCGTTTTGCCCTAATGGTTAAGCTGTTACATAGCAGAGCTCAGATCATTGAAATGCAAAATGTACTTCCGGGTTGGATCGTTGCGACGAGTCTGTTATTATAGTTGATCCTAATGCTATATTGTCATTATCATAGCTTCAACACATCTAAATGGCTGTCTATCTATCTATCTATCTATCTATCTATCTATCTATCTATCTATCTATCTATCTATCTATCTATCTATCTATCTATCTATCTATCTATCTATCTACCTATCTATCTATCTATCTATCTATCTGCCCGTTTTCCCGTCCGTCAGTAATCTATCTGTCTGCCTGACTGACTGTCTGTGTGTCTGCCTATCTGTCTGTCTTCTTGTCGAGCTCTTACATGGCAGAGCTCTTTGTTTGAAGTTGGGCAGATAGTGACATACAAAATTTGTCAGTTAAGGTCGTAGGCTTTTTCCTTATTGTTTGTTGATAATGTTTAATTAATTATCAAATGATTTATAATAAATATATATGTATATTATACAGTATGATATTACTGTGACAAGGCCAAGAGCTGATTCTAGATAAGAAATACGGCAAGAAACCCTGCATGTATTGTGGATCGAAACTTACTCTCTATTTTAGAAAACGGGGATAGGAAGCAGCAAGAACTGGTAGGGGGAGATGAGAAATTATTACCCTTCTTCTCTCAAATTATCAAGTTAACCTTGTGGGTGGCACAAGGAACGATTGACAGAAATAATGGGCTCTCTTCATACAGGTGGGGTACGGGGGGAAAGGGACCAGTGACGGGTGGAAAGAAAATACCAATATGCATAAATAACATTCTGAACCTTCAGAGTATGTTGACAAAAACAGAATGTAAAAAGCCGTGTAAACAACCGGGTAGGTAAAGTGAAAAGAAGAAGATTTTGACAGTTGGATCCACACAGAAGAGCGTGACATGTCACGCGGAACAAACACATTCAACAGGCCCTTGGTCTGGGATCTCGTGCATAGAAAGAAGTGATATAATTAGATTTATAAATATCACGGGTTGCTGACCGAACTCCACTTTCCCGGTACTCCACGGTATGCTGCACGCAGGCTTGATTATGCTGCCCAAGATTTTGAAAGAAAACACTGGGCAATCTATTGCCAACGCAAATAAGGAGCAAAAACGTGACAAGCATAAGCATGGCTTTGAATTCCTCATAGCATAATAGTGTTTACAGCAAGACCTATGATAACATATTTTCAGACTATTTATAACAGCAGGGAAGTAGGACAAAAATATTCCAGTTGGTTCAAATCTTGCCACATTACAAACTGTTGTAGCTACAAATACAGGGAATCAGAAGATTTTTTTTTTTTAGAAAGACGGTTAATATTCCGTACAGCATAATCGTTTAATAATTGTAAAGCAAATAGTTGTAAAGTAAACTGGCCGGTTGGTTGATGCTTGGGACAACAATGGGAAAGACCGCATTTTGGTGAGGTTGGGACTGACACGTTGTTTGTGATTGTCAAGATTTGGCACCTTCTCATTTACAAATGTCCACTCCATGCCCATTTCCTGTAAACCTGATCGTCACTTGTAGTAACTGGGTTGTTTCTTTCGCTAGATGAGACGTCAGTGTATGTATTCTATGTTTGTTACATGACAGTGAAATCAAAAGGGCAATATATCTCAAGTTGATGCCTTAACTTATCGTTACTTGGAGTCGGCTCTGATGTGCAGATTGTGCATAGCCTTGCTCATTAAAAAAATGATGATGATAATAATAACAATAACAATAAGAATAACAATATAACTTCATAATAATTATATCAGTTCTTAGATTGACGTCCATGTTTCGTTGTGATCCAATGCTCGAAATGCACTGTCTGAGAACCAGTACATATATTCTACTCAGTGAGAGGAGAGAAATGTCTTGGACTAAAGCCAAGGTTTCGGTCGTGTTTTCCTCTGGCCCAAGGACATTCTTTATCCCTGGAATTTCTATACGTACCATGGTAGACAAACAAACAAGCTGTATGTTTGTGATATTTGTGTGGAGGAGAGGGGGAAGGACGGGAGGGAGGGGGGTCAGCCGATGTTATCAAAACTGCACGGTGCATGCCTTTTGAACGTGTCATTAAATCGTTAGCTCTACCCGTGTCTTGAAAGGACTTGAAAGTTTCATAGATCAGCCTAGATCAATAGGCCGTTCCCGGGAAATCTTTATGGATATGCGTACCGTTCTCTTTTTGCTTTGGTCTGTAACATTCTTACGTACAGCTCCACTGTCTCCGTTTTTCAACTCCTCCACCCTGGCTTATACATAAACTGTTCCAACCAAATACAGTCTTCCTAGCCAGGAAGCAAAATAGAAAAGAATGGGGGGTGGTCAGGTTGTCAGTCAGTCAAACTGTACGGAGATTTACGGTGAACGATGGTGAAATCGCAGACAGGAGGGCTAGCTCTGGCGTCGACTCTGAGCTGTTCCTCAACTGGTCCTAGGCAGCAACAACACCGAGTCAACACCGCAACCGGTCCTCTTACCTGCAACATCATGATATCATAGTTTTACATCTCAGTGCAGTTTGAGCTGTCTATTTTCCACTCTGGTCCCTTTCCATTGCACTTACGTATCCATACCTATGATACATAATCTATGGAATTATAATTATTAATATGTCATCAGATGTTTTTTTTTATCAAACAGTTAATCTGGAAAGATTATTTTGACATCAGTGAAATACTTTTATTATTACTATTATTATTAATTTTTCCAGAAATCACGTTTATATTTGGTGCTAATAAACTCCAAAAGAAAATGTTAGGCAGGGGCTTTTATATACATGTTTATTTTTGTATTTTGTCATGATTTCCAGGAAAAAAAAGATACATTTTTACAAAAAAGAAATAACATGGTTCCAATACAGGAAACTGGTTTTTTTTTTTTTTTTTTAAAGTGATAACAAAAACTCATGCAATATCATTTTTGATGATGCTCTGAATATATTATTATGTTTAATATTTTTTTTGTGCAAAGATTGGACTTTGTCGGTTTTGAAGTTTTATCTATGAAAATGCTAGAAAGCGGCTGTTTCCAAAGCTTTAATAAATGTATCCCTGATTTTTTTTGCATCTATATCTGCTAATCTGACACTGTTGAATGAGATGGTCAATGGAAATTTAAAAAAAACTTGGAATCCGAAAATGACCTTTGAGTTCCTCTCCCTCTCTCTCTATTATAGTAGTTCTAATGGCTGATAATATAATTCACTTAGCATTGCTACTCTTACGAAAGCGATGCCAATGGATGTTTTTCTCAGAGTCTGGTCAAGCCTGGGCGCCCACCAGCCAATTCTGTTCCACAGATTAGTTGGATGGTGACGTCACTATATTTCGTTTCAAGGAAATTCAGCGCACTCATTTTAGTCAAGCCAAATGTCGTCACAGCAAACACCCAACTCGTCGGACGATCAGAAATCGACTCACACTCAAAGTTCACATACAAACAAAAAAAACCACTCGAAAATGTATGTGTAGCCTTTTTTTTTTTTATTCACATTAGTATTCAATAAAATAAATCTCAGTGCTTATTTCACCTTAATTTTTCTGTCTCTCAGACTGTACACCCAACGAATCTTTACTTCAGGTAATAAGGACAGTTATTTTCAATCAGCAATTCATTTGTTAATCAGATACATTAGGTGAATCATGGGACAATATTTAAAGATTTATTAGTCAGTGCTGAGTAAAGAAGTCCCATAATCCAATACAACTTAGAATTAGAACGATGCTGGATTGTCGCCTCTGCCGGGTGGAGCCTCGTAGAACATAAAGTCCTGAAATGAGGAAATAATATAATACATCTAT